>JBBBDQ010000327.1:3710000-4060000 GCA_037127315.1 Ascarosepion bandense
AGCATGTATGCATTTCTGCCATCGATCGTCGAGATTATTTATTACTCGTTGATTTATTACTCGTTGGCTGTGTTGCAACGAAATCTTTGAAAGCTGATTCCAGATCTGGTTTGGGCTTAAAAGTTTTACAATTTAAAAATGCGCTTAAGTGTTTAAAAGTGATAATCGGTGGGTGAAACATCGGGAGAATATGGAGGATGTAGTAAACTCTCTTATGCCAAGTCTGTAAATTATTCCAACGTCTTTCTTGAAATATGTGGCCGCACACTGTCGTGGAGCAGAATTGGACCACGTCGATCCATTAATGCAGGTCTCATTTATTCAGGTATACATCCATCGTTGTGGTGAACTGGATATCGGCTCTGAACGAGAAATCGGGTGAGCCGAGTTCGAATACCAGCTGAATTCATTGCATTCACTTTCGCGCAAATATCCTTGGGAAAGGTATTAATCCGTCTATTCCTTCCAGTTATGGGTTAAATAACAGGACAGATTGGGTTCTATAGCCTTGGTCGGCAACTAGTCTACCGCAGAAAGCAATGGCAACTTACTGCGGGGTAATCTTTTGCCCAGTCAGTCATGTCTCTTTCGAGACATGATCGCCCAAGCGTGTATCACGTATGGCACTTAACTGACTGACTGACATCCATTTCAACAAGTTGGTTGCAGTAAATCTCTACATTAATGCTCTGATTAATTTCCAGAAAACTGTAGAGAATGACATTTATTGCAGACCACCAGAGAGTAACTATAATCTTTTGATGATCCTACTTTGTCTTTGGGAAATGTTGGGGCACTCATCACAATCAAACCATTGACCTGATTGTTTACGATTATCATAAAAGATCTTTTTATCACAAGTGACTATTTAGTCCAGAAGGGAATCATAGATGCTACTCAGAAACAGCATCGAACACATTTCAAAACATCTAAGTTTATTTTCATTGAGATCATGAGGAACCCATTTATCAAAAGATTTTCACCTTGCCGATACTATGCAAATAGCGTGAGATCGTTGCAGCGCTAACACAAAGCGTCTGAGACATTACTCTGACACTTTGACATAGTTTTCGCTTGATAAATACTTGCAGTTGTTCGTTGTCAAGACTGCATGACCGCCCTCTACCTTCTTCATCTTCAAGGTTCTCATCAAGAGTTCGAAATTTCTGGAACTACCTTCGTACTGTCCGATCAATTGTGGACCTATCTCTCTATGCGCTGTTGATATTGGCAGAAGTTTGCGAGGCACCGTGCCCAACTTTGAACTTATGCAATTGAAGTAATCGAAGATCATGTTTTGTCATGTTCATAATTAAGGGCCTGTATGCTTCAAGAATATTTCTGTCTGAAAATAAGTTAAAAATTATTAAAGAGAACGCATTAATTATTATGTATACCAAAATATTTCTAATACATACCGTGAATACTATGTTAAAATAACTTCGAGCAGTCATTACTTTTGTAACAACTTAATATATTCGTTTGAGTTTCTGCGTTTAAATTAAGGGATATTAGATTAATAATATTAAAATAGCTTACAAATTAAAGCTATGAAAACACTCTCCTACTAGATTGCAGAACAATTTGTTATTTGCTTTAATCTTCGAGAAAACCGTTCGTTAGTCGTTGAGAAACAAAAGAAAAGCTCTGTACAGTCACCAACTAAAATTCTTTGTTTGATAATACAGATTTGTTTGAGGAAAGGATAATTAAATTAGCTCTAAAACGTATCAGAAAAGACGCTTTCTAAAATCAGATCAATTCATTTACATTTACCTTCATTTTTATTCATGTTTTAAAAGACTAAATCTGCTTGTGTGCGCAAAATTCAGACTACGTTTATAAATTGAACATTTAGCCGTCATGACTATTTGAGCCGGCATTTGTATTCGATACAAAATAATAATTTTCTGTCCATATTTCTGAGATGATATAACGATTTACACTATTTACATCGTTTGGACAGTTTTCCTTATTTTTACTACTATATTTACAACGCTTCGGTCGTTGTACACTCCGGCCTTCTTCAGGTGATATACGTTGGATTTTTAAACCGAATCCTTTATTTAGTCTACGGGTCTAGATTGTTCTAATTTCCACATACCATACCTTTTCTGGATATCTCAGTATCAGTTAACGTTAGTAAATCAACTCTTAAAGTTTTTGATCTAATGAGATCTTTTATTCACTGGGCCACGTGTCATTAGTGGTTTTTTTTTTTTTTATAGCTATCTACCTATTATTTAGGACTAAAAACTTTTTATGTTTATATAAGTAGCGAAGTAATGGTTCTAATTTACAATACTTACATATTGTCTTTAGACTTATTGCTATATTCACAAATTCTTCAGGCTACGCTGGAATTTGGAACCGAACTCTTGAAGGTTTGGTTCGAAATTCAGTTCACTGCGGTAGATTATTTCGATTCCACTTGCTGTGTTTTTGGATATTTTCTCTTTTAGTTAAGTTTCCTTGGTAACTCGACTCTCTAAGTTTTTGTTTTCTCTGCTGTGGTCAGGTATTAAACTCACAATTCCTTAGGTCAAGTCACTTTTTGGATTACTCAACCAACGCTTTTATCCACTGGGCTATGTGCCGGTTCGAAATTCCAACGTATATCACCTGAAGAAGGTCGGAACGTTCAAAAACTGAAACGTCGTGAATATGACAATAAAGATGAGGACAATCATGATAATGATCTAATAATAAATATTGCTATAGAAAGTAGAAATTGGTTGTAAAAACTTTATAAAATATTACATCTTGGCAAGAAATATGGAATGTGCTGTTTGTGAAAGTGCTTGCCTACTCTCTCTTATCCATCAGCTATCGCAGCTTACCGTATAGAAGGTAGTTTTGCAAAATGGGACCGAGGATAGAGATGCGAATGTTTCTGATATTGAATATAAAGACTCCAGAATACACCAATGAAATCCTTTAAGACGATGGCATAGTGGATATGGGTGCTGATTAAACATGTGTTGCTTTTGGTTTGCTGATTAGTAACTTCAACATGGGGTCAGCGGGGACGAACAAGAACTGGAATCACAGAAACAACAGATATTAGAAAAAAATAGAACCTGAAAATAGTCAATGGGTAATTGGCCGAAGCTGTGCCTCTATAACAAGACCTATAATGGTCCAGTTGCGAACAACATTTCGAATCATAAATCTGGATCTTGTTCCATTCAAGGCCACATCGAATTGAGGCAATAATTCGAGCCAAAACTTGAACCCTAATTACCGAGTGCCTACTTTGATGCTTTAGGACAGGTGTGTCTCACTCGAACAATTACGACTGAATAGTGAGTTGTATTCACACTGAGTGCCCTATACTTTCTACCTCGCTACGCTTAAAAAATTGCCATACTTTGACCCTTTTTAATATTTGTAATTATAATGATCCCATTTTTCGAGAAAATATTCCTTTTTAATTTAAGAAAGACGCTGAAAGCTGAAATTTTCACTAGTGACGAAATATTTTTTGTATGTTTTTTTATCAGCGACACTATGCTTAAGAATTCGTTGCATTCACTTACGCACAAATACCCAAAGGTATTAATCCGTCTCGTCTCTCGTCAGCTGTGGGATAAATAGCAGGACAGATTGGTTCTATAGCCTCGGTTGGCAACCAGTCTACAGTAGAAAGTAATGGTAAACTACTGCGGGAAAATCCTCTACCCAGTCAGTCATGTCTTTTTCGAAATATGGTCGCCTAAGCGTGTATGGCACTTAAGTAACTGATGATCAACCATCCATCAAACAACGTTAAAGAAAATACAATACCTTGTTTTCTGGGACACAAATATAAAATGTTTCGAGAAAAGCATTCTGCTACTGCTCTCGATTTTGGTGTTATGTTAACAAAATAATTAATTGCATGAGTGAGAGGATGCAAGTCAGTGAAATAGGCGATGACTGTTGACTTTACATTTAAATTCTTAGAGATTGTAGCTGTCGGGGAAGTAAGTAAACGAAAGGGAATTCCACAGGCGGGAAGTGCGAGAAAAGAAGCTGATGGAGTAGAATTTGCGTTTACATTTTATTGGTTTCATAGTAAAAGCTGATTTTAATATTAAGCAAATTTTCAATAGTAAAGACATTTTTAACGAAAAGTAAATAGATTTATTATCCTACATGTAAATTTTATATGCAGTAACTTATTTCACTCGTTACTACAAAAATATTTTATTTTTCCACCTTGTATTGTATCCTGTCATAGTGGGGGCGGGGTTTCAGGTAAATAAAATCACTTGCCTTCTGATATTTGTAGTGTTGGTGTGAACACTCTCTCGGCTGCTCATAGTAAAGCGACATGAATTATCAAACGATATGATAATAGGTGCATGGGTGGGGATATGCTCTTTGTCTTCTGCGTATTCATTGCATTACAAGCAGATCAATTCAGCTTTCTTTACATCTTGTATGTGCTGAGTCCTTTCAGGCTGTTGGCAATCATGGCTCTTCACAATTTTATATCTTTTAGCTCCGACTAAATTCTTTCTTTTTAATATCGCTTCTTGTTCGTTTATTCATTTATATAAGTTTACTAGGTTGGCTATGCTTTTTTTCCTTTGTCACTTTTGCGTTCACTCTTTCCTGTGAGTATCAAAATTTCTAAGCCTTTTTTCTTCATTAATTGCCGTAGAAATTTTCAGCTGCCTCTTTTTGATGTTAAATACAAGTGTCCTTTCTTGATTATATTTTCTCTAAATACTCGTCGTTTCTCACATGTTCGGTCCATGGAATTCTTGTCATTTCTGTAGAACCACATTTCTGTTGCTACAAGTCTCTTCTTTATCTGTAAGAAGATTGTCCAGTATTCATTGCTATATACGAGTACATATATTACATAACAGTTCAGTACTATTTCCTTTGTTTCTAACGGGATTTTACTGTTTTTTATTTTATTGGCTTTTTGGAAGGCTTAATTCTCTATCCCAATACGCCTTAAAAAAATCCATCCTCTGTGAAAACATTTTCCAGATATTCAAATTGTTTTACTTACTTGATTTTAGTATCGACCATTTGTAATTTAGGATACTAAATAATTTAGATACCCCTGTGTATGGATCAGTTATAACACATTTAGTTTAGAAGATAACAGAACTAAGTAAAGCGTAGAACTAACTATAGCATAAAATATGCATTGTAGTGCAGTGGATATAAGCGCGAGAAATCGGAGAGTCGAGTTCGAATTTCAATTGAGTTTGTTGCATTCACTTACGCGCAAATATCCTTGGGAAAGGTATTAATCCGCCTCTCTCCTCCAGCTATGGGTTAAATAACAGAACACTTTAGATTCTATAGCCTTGATTGGCAACCAGTTTACCGCAGAAAGTAATGGCAATCTACTGCGGGAAAATCTTCTTTCCAGTCAGTCATGTCTATTTCAAGACATGAACATCTAACTGTGTATCCTGTATGGCATTTAACTGATAGCATAGACTGTTCTATGATAGTTTTGTCCAGCACTAAAGATGCTTCAGTACTAAAACATTAATATTTCTATGAAATGGAGAGACTATATTGAATCCATTGCTAAGTTAGCTACCAAGAAAGTCAATTCACAGTGTCGGGTAAGACAGTTTTTCTCTCCGGAAATTATCTTACAAGTCTACCATTTCTCCATGCAATGAAATTGCTGCCACGTATAGTCCCGTGCTATTTACCTTGATCTCCTTTATAAGATCCAAAGAAGAATTCATAATATTATTGGTCCTGATCTGTCGGTTGGACTACCCATCGTCATAAGTTTGCATTTCTGTGCCTTTTTTTAAATAAATACTTTCATGGTAATTGTTTAGATGCACTCTTTGCTTTGGTACCTAGACTTCTCAGAACTGCGTGCGTATAGTTTCAGATGTTAACGCATCTATAAGGAACTCAAGCTTGAAATTCAGTGCTCGTCATTTTGCTGAAGTGTAAACAACTTTGTTTTTCATAACGTTAAAAATGTCGGATTTCGTGCGAAACAAAGTGCATTTGCAGGGAATTCTACTTTATTTAAAAAAAATTGCAGTTGAATTCCACAGAATTCTTGTTAAGACTTACGGCAACCATTCTCTGTCGGAAACAACATATACAGATTGGCTTAGACACTTCAAAAATAGTAATTTTGATGTTGAAATTAAAGAACGCTCTGGCACACTGAAAAAGAAGCCGAAGAATTAGAACCATTACTTCATGAAAACAAATTTCAGACGCAAGCTAAACTTGAAGAATTATAAGGTGTAGACCAGACAACAGTTTCAAAACGTTTGAAAGCATTAAGAAGGATTCAAAAGCTGTTGGAATCCGTACGAGTTGAAGCCGAGAGACGTCGAACAGTGTCTTGTCACGTATGAGCCTCTGCTTCAACGGCAGAAAAGGAAAGGTTTTTTGCATCGTATCGTGACTGGCGATGAAAAGTGGATACACTAGGTTAACCCTAAGCGTAGAACATTGTCGGGTGAGTCTGGCCCTGCATCATAATCGGCGGCAAAGCTGAATATCCATGATTCGATGATTTTGCTCTGCATTTGTTGGGATCAGCTGGGTGTAGTTTGTTATGAGTTGCTCAAACTATGGGAGATCGCTATCGACTACAGTTGATACATTTGAGCCAAGCACCGAGGAAAAACGGTTGCAATACAAACAGAGACATGACAAATGGATTTTGCAACAAAACAAGGATTGAAAACCTATTTGGAAACGCTTAAATGAGAAATTCTACCCCACCCACCACATTCACCAGAAATTGCCAGTTCTATTATCACTTGTTCCGATCGATTGCAGCACTTTCATTCTCATGAAGATGCCCCCCACCAAAAAAAAAAAAAAAAAGAAGGAAAAAAAAAGGAAAAGTAAATGGGTTGACTCTTGGTTTGCTTAAAAAAATGTGTCGTTTTTCCAACGTAGAATTCAAATGTTGCTTGAAAGAAGGAAAAAGTAATGGCTAGCGATGGACATTCAGTGATATGCTTCTTAATAATTTTTGTAAATAGAAAATTATTTTCATGAAAAATCAGGTTTTAATATAATGCTTAACCTGTCAGTAATGTCTAATCTGTGTGCTGTATACAACCCTATTTTCAGATCAGTGATTACAAATGGCTTGTAGCTAAAGAACCCCGCCCGATCTTAAAGATGATAATTTTTTGTAACCTTGTTAACTGGCGCTGCAGAATCACAAACAAAAAACATTATTAAATAAAAGAAATCACATTACTTGAGAACATCCAACAACAGTCATAATGACGATGTTGGTATTCTACATTACTTCAAACAAAAGGTTAGGAAAAAAACCATATCAATATTGACAAGAGCAAGAACAATTAATGGACATTAGAAAAATATTTTCCTAAAAAAATTGTTTTAATAGAAAATTCATATACATTTCAACCGACAACTGCTTATTCGAATATTTCCTTATAAGGAAACAGTTAAAATTACTATTATAGAGGAGGTATACAGATATTATACTTTGATTCCTGCACGATAGCCAGTGATCAATGAAAAGCGTTACTAAAGTAGCAACTGACTTCTCGGTCAATGAATGTTGTGTTCTTCTATATAAGCAAACGGCTGATATTATCATGACAATGACTCATTGCAATTAGCAGCTGTTGAAATGTCATGCCTTTCTGTGCATTACTCTAATTTCCTGTTCTTTGTTACTTCCTTTTATCTTATCATTATCTTTTCTATTCTCGCCCCTTATTCTTTTTTCTTGTTTTTCTTCCCGTTTTGAAGTAACCGCATTGTTTTTCTATTTCTTTTGTATTATCGCTTAATATCAAGAAGATACATTAAGTTTCGGGAAATGGAAGCTGCATGAAAAGAGTTTCTGGAACTTTCTTCAGATTTGCTTCTGCCTTTTAATTGGTGCCCATCCCGAAACAGAATTGCGGTTGCATTTGTTTGTTGATTTGTTCAATCGTCTTCCTGTTATTTAATTACTCGGTAGCAAACTTACGTGCACGCGGTGCTGGGATCTCCTTCGTCAAGGATATCAAGTATGGAATTTAAACTTGTCTGGCAACTTGCAATATAACAGCATTCAGTCGGCCGGAATAAAACTGAAATCGAGAAAAATAAAATGAATAATAACAGATGTCACTTTGAAATTTTGGCCTTTGAAACATCCTAACGCATCAACTTACACAAAAAATAAAACTAAAGGTTCACTAGATTGCTTCTACATATTCTTTTGGCGAAACAATATATATATATATATGATAGAATAAAAAAGAAAAATAGAAAAGATATATCAAGCTAAAATGTTTTACATTTATTAAAGTTTCTCGATCTCTGAAGAAGATTGAATAAAACTGAAACATGTTAGACTGAGATACATTTCCTACTTTGTTCTTTTTTCTTTATTCTTGCCAAATTCCGATGCATATATTCAGCACTGACACACACACACACACACACACACACACACACACACACACACACATATATATATATATATATATATATACTAGCAGTATAGCCCGGCGTTGCTCGGGTGTAATGAAAGCTTCAAAACTAATCGATGGTCCTGGAGCTCAGACTCTTTGGACGTTGGCACGAAAGACTAAAAGCAATAGTTGTTTCCAGTTAAAGCGAAACCGTAGACCGAAAGAAAAATGAATGGATGTAAGTCAAATTTTGATTTCATGGTATCGATATCAAAAAAGTTTTTTTCATCGTAAACTGAATTTTGAAGTCTAAATAAATCCTCTGAGTAAATGGTATCATGGATGAGACTAAGAACTACAATTACACCTACTTAGAACCAAACCCGAAGCAAAACCTAAAATAAAAGGGCTGAAAAAATACAGACATTCAGGCAGATAAACAGACACACAGATAAACATCTTGCCTTTTATATATATATAATATCGATTTACTGCACTATTGAAAGAACTGCAGCCTTGAAACTTCTAAATATCGTTTCTTATGTCTTTGTCTATGAGTGTATCAAATTTAATTAAAATAGGACCACTCCTTCTATAACACGATTTTTCGATTATCGATTTTCGATATTTATCGGGGGTACCTCGACACAAAAACTCGCTAAGAACACTCGTAGACGCTTATAGTACAACTGTGAAAATTTTCAAGAAAATCGGTTCAGCCGTTTCGGAGTCTATAGGTAACGGACACACACACACAAACACATGCACACACAGAGACAAAGTTCCATTTATAAATAAGTTTGCATATGAAAAGGTTCTTGTTGATAAAAAAATTAATAACAGCAAGGAATAAGCGGAATTTTGAGGACATTCTATACACCATGAATCAAAACAGAATAAAAATTCCGCTTATTCCTTGCTGTTATCTAAACAAATGCTGTTAAATATAAGAGACAATGAATGTTTATTATGTTTAATCATGTCGTATTTTTGCTTTAATTTTAGTTGAAAGTAAAGATAAAAATTCTCCAACATTTGGATAATTATTTATTGATTTTCTTCTAAGCTTTCGGCTCACATGAGCCATCTTCAGAAGAGGTAGTTTAAACTGAAATATTATAACATCCACCATCACCAACGATTTTATTTTGTGTTGACATAAAACTCCGCTTGGCAACGGCAATAGTTACCAAAAATAATAAACGCAGTTTAAATTTGCGATGCGGTTTTATGACGTCACACCGCGTGATAGCGCGAAATGACAACAAAACCATGTAGTCAAATGCAATGTAATATGTTATTTCCGGTTTTAAAGTTGATTTTATTGAGTGTTGGTTGTTTAGATTTGATGTACATGGCCTCCAATATCTACAGGTTCCTCTTACTGTGTGTATGAATAAGAATCACCGTATTGTTTATATATATATAATCTTTGATGGTGAATTTCTTCATGTTACGGTCCTGTAACCTCTTTGAAAATGGCTCATATGAGTCGAAAGCTTAGAACCAGTATAATAAAAAATATCCAAATGTTGGACAATATATATATTGGGATATATATATATAATTATATATATATATATAGTGTATCGAGACAGCAGAAAATTTTCTAAACTTATACTGTTAAACTGTCTCTCATATTTAACAGTATATGTTTAGAATTATTGTTTATAATATGTTTATTAAAACCTGGTGTTGCCTATTAATTATGGATGGTAGTGTATGCTTCGAAAATTATCTGCTGCATTGATACACTATATATATATATATACATATATATATATAGTGTATCGAGGCAGCAGATAATTTTCTAAACATATACTGTTAAACTGTCTCTTATATTTAACAGTATATATATATATATATATATATATATATATATATATATATATATAAATGGAACTTTGTCTGTGTGTGTGGCCCTGTGTGTGTGTGTGTCCGCTACCTATAGACTCCGAAACGGCTGAACCGACTTTCTTGAAAATTTAGCTATGTTTTGTGTCGAGGTACCTCCGATAAATATCGAAAATCGAAAATCGAAAAAATCGGTAATAGGGGGAGTGGTCCGATTTTAATTAAATTTGATTCACTCATAGACAATAACATAAGAAACGATATTTAGAAGTTTCAAGGTTGCAATATCTAAATAGTGCAGAAAATCGATAATATACATATATAAAAGGCAAGATGTTTCTGTGTGTGTCTGTTTATCTGCCTCTATGTCTGTATTTTTTCAGCCCTTTTATTTTAGGTTTTGCTTCGGGTTTGGTATAATTGTAGTTCTTAGTCTCAGCCATGATACCATTTACTCAGAGGACTTATTTAGCCTTCAAAATTCAGTTTACTTCGAAAAACCTTATTTGATATCGATACCAAGAAATCAAAATGTGGCTTACATCGATTTTTAGTCTTTCGTGCCAAGGTCCAAAGAGTCTCAGCTCCAGGACCATGGATTAGTTTTAAAACTTTCATTACACCCGAGCAACGCCGGGCTATACTGCTAGTATATATATATATATATATATATATATATATATATATATATATAGGAAAATGTACTAAAAAGTTGTAAGTTTAAAAATGTATTTTTCTGACAGTATTTATTTATTTCTAATATTATATTTGATATTTCAGACCATCCTCGGCCTTTCATCAGAAACAAATGGTTTTCTCTTTTCTAATCTTCTCACTTTGTTTTTTTTCAATTGGAGTAGATAGACTAAACTATCGCCCGGTTCACACTTCGCCCACATCTATTGAACTGGTGAAGAGGCCCATCCCTTGTTTCCTGTTTAGGATGCTGTTTCCGGTTTTCTCTTTTCTAATCTTCTCACTCTTATATAGCCCCCTGTACATCAGTGGCGTTACCGCCTTGTTTGAGGTGATATGATTAAAAAAACTTTTTAAAAATTTAAATTAGAAACGTTTTTGCGAGAGCGTTCGTCCGAGAGATTGTTTACATCACGTGACGCAGAAAGCGACAGATTGTTTTAAATATTTGTAAACGTAAACCTATCTTTAATAATACTTATAAATTTTGTTTTAAAGAAAATATTTTTAATTGTATCTAAAAAATGCTTAACTATTGAAATATTTATAAAGATCCAAAACACCTAAGTCCCTATTTAACCCTAGCCTGTGTGTATTTAATTTTAAAATCCAGTGAGTGTGTAGAACTAAAATCGGAGTCTATTAGTAAACATTTGCAGTTTTTTCATGTGTGTCCTGGTTGGCTGAAGTGTTGGGCTACACACACACACACACACACACACACACACACACACACACACACACACACACACACACACACATATATATATATGGATATCAATAAATACACATATGGATATACACGAAGGTACACGAATATATACAAATATTTTTTGGTGTTAATAAAACAGAACTCGATATAATATAACTGATCTATGAAGTTTATATTAATATATATATTCATATTATCCTACGTCTATAGAACGACACGGACTTTCATGCATTATGTAATCATCAGATATTTATTATGAACTCACCGTTTCGGTATTTGAAGTTTTGGTTTTCGCCTCGTTCATTTTTATCAATAAGTATATATATAGATATACAACGCATGAGCCAAAATTTCAAATCCTGGAACCTTCAGTTCATAATAAGCACCTGATGATTGCATAGTGAATGAAACTCCGAGTCGAGCTATAAACCTAGATTATTTTTTATATTTATTAATATATAGACATATATATATTGTAATAGTTGTTACAATGGTTTAAAAAAGCATAGTATCACTACACAAAAATTCTCGTGTTTCAGAGCACAAGTGCTCTTCTTCGGCTGATTAGTGGAAATGAAAATAAATGGTGGAAACGATTCATTCTTAGAAATGTGATATGTAAGCGATGTGTGGGATGGGAATTTAGTATGTCTAAGTCGGTGTGTCAGCAGTTTGTAACCGTAGAGATACGGTCTTGGGTTAGGAGAGAGGGGCGGGGTAGTTTAGTTTTGGGCAGGTCACTTTTAGTTTCGTCTAGGTAATTATTGTATTGGGATCTTAGGTTTTTAACAAAGGGTAGACAATTTTTATTTTACCACTATCTATGAGTGGATGGACTGGAGTGACTTTTTAGTGTTGTATGGGTTTATTTTATTTTATTAATATAATATTCGTTTTTTATTTTGTGGATTAAACATTGATATTAATTAACTTTTGGAGAGGATTATTTTATGTGAATGTGGTATTTTAGTGGGGCCATATAATACTTCAAATAGGTAAATAATTTTAACTGTAAGTTGATTTTTATATTAGAACACGAGTTTTGACAAATCCCTTTTGGTTAATTAAATTTTAACGAAAAATATTTTCGATGTTTGCATAACACTGCTACGGTTTAATAGTTCGCCATTGTTGGGGTACCTTAAAATGTGCAGTTTTTCACTGAGGCATAAAGGGCAGATGTCGTTAAGTGAGTTACAGGTTCTAGTTTTTTCCAGCATTTTCCATTTTACTTTGTTTTTTTTTGTGTCCTTTAATTTCCAAATATATATATATATATATATATATATATATATATATATATATATATATATATTCCATTTTTAAACGAGCCATTACGCGACATAGGTTTCTACCATTCATGGTAGAAACTTAGGTCGCGTAATAACACATTTACAAATGGTAAATATTCAAAAGTTCTACAATATAATTGTATTGAACACTTTTTAATACAAATGTGTACTGGTCTAACTTTATTATGACCAGAAACTAAGTAATCAATCAATCAATCAATCAATCAATCAATCAATCAATCAATCAATCTATATATATTTATATATATATAATATTTGAAACATCGACCTTTATTCTAGCAAGGTTTCTACCAGAGTGGTTTCATTAGGAAGTAAGTTTTTCATTGTTTGTAACAAAATTTTTCTGTATTTTAGTAATTTGTTTAGCTTTTGGATGGCATCTTTTTTGCTTTGTTTCATCACCGGTATTCATTTTGAATTGTCACTGGTTTGCTAATATACAAATCGTAGTAAATCAGAGAAGCTTCCAATTTCATCATGTACTAAATCACGCATCATACATAGGCATGAGATGGGTATCGTCACGTTGCTCCTTGTCCAACAAACGTAGGATGTCATACCCTAACAGCGAATCAAGCATGTCGCCTTAACGGCATAGAGGTTTCAGACATGCATTTTTTTAATTATTTGATCATCCTAGTATTATGCCTGCCCAAGTTTAAACCTTTAATGTTTTTTGACATGGAGATGGATGCATTCCAGAAGCTGAGTAAAGTATTGAAATACAAGAAAATTTCGCTGGAAAAAAGAAGAGAGTACTGGATTGTTATGTGATGTTTGTCCTTCAGTACGGAAGCAAATGCTGGACAATCTCATCAAAGATGAAGGAAAGACTTGAAGCAACTGAAATGTGTTTCTACTGAAGGATGCTAAGGATACCAGGGACCGAATATGTGAGCAACGATGAGATTTTGAAGAGGATTGAAACGAAAAGGAAACTAATATTTAACATCAGGAAAAAACAACTGGAAAAATTCCTGGGGCATGTAACGAGAAAAGAGTGCTTAGAGAATCTGATACTAACAGGTCTGACAGACCTGTTAGTATCGTATGTTATCTTTTGATAATCATGAGTTATCTACAGCAGTGGTGAACAAAAAACCTAGAGAGTCCGGTTAGAGGGGGATAACTCGTGACTACCAACAGTGGCTTTGCACAAGGAATGAGAATGATATACCCCAGTGATCGTAATAAAGGGTTTTGTTCGAAATTTCTAGCACTTGAAGAATGTCGTAGCGTATAACGGCCGAAACGTCGTACAAATGGCAACAAAGATAAAGACAATAGTCTGAATAAGTTAAATAGTGTAAATACTACCTCATCTCAGAAATATAGACAAATACTGAAGTGAATGAAGAGGATTCGATCCTGTTTACGTGGTGTGGTTTGACCTAGCTGTAGAGATTTGAACCGGTTGCCCTTCTCCAAATTTATGGTTCGGAGCCCCCTCGATGCTACATCTCAATTTTCATAAGGTTTTATGAATTTAAGATACAAATTTCATTGTAATTTAATTATGTACAATCATGGATCATATGCGATATAGGTGACCAATTCAAATAGAAAAAGTGAAAATAAATACAAAATATCTAAACACACATTAGAGACATGTTTTAGCAAATCATCACAACTTATATTAATCAACGAAGTTTTGCGACAACATTTTTTGCTACAGTTTTTAAGTTGAGATTTTTCTTGTTAAAATGTTGATTAATTTTAACCCATTCAACATTATGGATAAAAAACAATGAATGTTCAATAAATATAGTTTGTTCAAAATTTAGAATGAGCAAAACAAAAAGAAAAGTTTACGAAGTGGACGAAAAAAAAAATAAAATGATGTCTAAATCCGCGGAAATTTGTCATCCTTTAATAGTCAGCAGTACTTCTGGCCTTCTATGCAAGCTACGGGGTTACGGTATTACTGGACGCTTGTTTGATCTTATCCAATTAAATAATCGCATAATGAAGTCTTGAATGGGCATGCCTCCACATCCTACTCTACAAACGCTGGAATCCCTCAAGGCTCTATCCTAGGCCCGACGCTCTTCTTTATTTTCATCAGTGTAACCTTGATATAATTGAGTTGTGACCGGATACAAATTATCTTATATCCGGTTTTTTTTTTATATCCGGGTTAGGTCGATTATATATATATATATATATATATATTACCACAGGCTCTAAATTGGGACCAGATAAAATCTATCTTATATCCGAGTTTCTCTTGTATCAGGGTATCTTATACCCGGGTTATACTGTAATCTCCCAGAAGAGATCAAGTGCCAAGAAGGCATCTACGCAGGTGACACCACAATTTACTCACGCATCAGTAAGAAACCCGGCGTGGCGGACAAACATAATCTCGCTGCTGACCTTGAACGGGATCTACACTCTGTGGTGAATTGGGGTAAGAAGTAGCTTGTAAATTTCAATGCGTCTAAGACCAAGCTGCTGTCTGTCAATCATCAGAGGCAACCTCTCCTGCCTCCCATAAGCATGGACCAAGCGACTCTCCCTGAGAGCAATACATTGCGCCTCCTCGACCTTACCCTCTCACCCGATCTGAAGTGGAACCATTACATTGAGTCAATAGCTAAATCCACTGTTAGGAAGGTTGGGTCACTGTGTCGGGTCAGGATGTTTTTTTCCGCCTGAATCCATCCTTCACATATACAAATCAACCATTCATCCGTGCATGGAGTACTGCTGTGATATATGGTCAGGCGCCCCTGCTGTTCGTCTCAGTGTTCTTGACAGGCTCCAAAAGAGAATCAGTAATGTGATAGGTACCGATTTGGCGGCTCGACTCCAGCCACTTCCCCACCTGCGGGATGTGGCTTCCCTCTGTCTGTTCTATAAATACTTTCATGGCTTCTGCTCCAACGAACTTAAGTCACTGGCGCCCCTGCAACAGGTGTTTACTCGTGCAACCAGACTGGCAACTGGGTTTCACCAATCACAAATGCAGCCGACAATTCTATTCCTTCAGCTCCTTTTCTCGCACTTCCCGCCTGTGGAACTCGCATCCATATTCTTGCTTTCCTGACGGCTACAACCTCCAGGAATTTAAATGTAATGTCATTACTCATCTCTTAACTACTTGACTCCAGTTCTTTCTACACAACCCTGTATATTCTTTCCTTTCTCTCCACCTTTGCAATTGTCATCACACCTGTATTGCCATCATTCTCTTGCTCCTTTCTCTTCACTCTCGTTCTATCTAATCTTTTTACTCTTATGTAGCCCCCCTGCACATCAGTGGCGTTACCGCCTTGCTCGGGGCGATACGATGAAAAAAATGTAGGTATAAAATAAAGCAAATGAGGTTTGCCTCAATCAATCTTGCTCTTTCTTCCAGTTGGGGGTTCGAAGTAGTATGCACCGACCCTGGGCAAAACACGGTATCATAGTCTTTTTGACACAACTAAGTGTAGATTGGGCAGTCGCAGTCCAGATATAGCAGTAATCATTTAAAGCATCGTGCGTTTTGCTGAAATTTGTTTTGGCTTATTACTAAATATTTCAATCAGCTATAAATCATAGCTCCTAATAATGCAAACACACTTTAATGATTGAAAATTTAAGTCTTAAAACATGACAAATTATCGCGGTTTAAAAAATGTCACACGTTGCGACTCGTCCAAACTCTTGTTTGAAAAAACTGACGTGCGCTTGTCTGCAAGGACACACTAGTGGTCAGCGCCCTTTGCTTCTTTGTCAAGCCACGACAAATCTTTATGACAAGCCGTTACTTTCAGTGTATGACATAATGAGGTCTTTAAGTGATTTGCAACGATAATGACAATATCATCACTACTGCTAAGAAGAACACAAAAAACAATAATAATAATGTTAGTGATTACACTACGCAGGATCAAAGATGGGTGTGGGCTAATTTAATTTTAAGCTGACGAAACATAAGAAGATTAATTACTGATATGACAGATCATCGATTAGTTACGTCTAAAGACTTTTAGTAAAATCCACTCGTTTGACCGAATGTATTCACGGCGCACTTAATGACTGAATTAATGATAACTGTTAATTAACATGTTTATAAAAATACTTAAAACTGATTACGATTATGATTATTATTACTATTATTGTTGTTCTAGTGTTTTACCTTTGCTACCTGAAGTACAAGCTATCCCCTAAGTTTTAACAAGAGACTTTCAGAGTCAAGGTTTTTTGTTTTCTATCAGAAAATTCAAATCGATAAGGCGACTCTTAATAAGAAAAAACTAAATCATATTTATGACCATTTCTCATATTGTACATAGATTTCTCTTTATATATTTTGATTTAGTTTTTGCAATTTACATATTTTAAGGTTGCTAGGACTATAAATATTTATTTGTTTGATTTGATGTTGTTATATCGCGGGAACGATATAAATAACAAGGTAAATTCCAAGTAGAAAGATTTACACAGCACGTAAAAGGTGAACAAATAACAGAGTTTATTGTATGGAAAAGTACAATTAACAGAGAGTTCAATAAAATGGTAAGTCAAGACGGAATGGGAGCGGAAGTCTAATCGCCTCGTACTTCTTTACTTTCTGATCTCTTCTGCGAGTCAACTGTGGGGTGATAGGATGTTCCATTATAATAGATATATTTCCCGAAGCCCCGATAAAAACAGGTAACGTCTTGAGATGTTACATTCTAATGATTTCTATCTATTCTTGTATTTTTGTTTCTCAAACGTTTTTGCCATTTATGGTCAGGTGCCCCTGCCGTTCTCCTCAGTGTTCTTGACAAGCTCCAAAGGAGAGTCTGTAATGTGATAGGTACTGATCTGGCGACTCGACTGCAGCCACTTTCCCATCGTCGAAATGTGGCCTCCCTCTGTCTCTTCTATAAATACTTTCATGGCTTCTGCTCGGATGAGCTTAAGTCACTGATGCCTCCTCAACAGGTGTTTACCCGTGCAACCAGACTGGCAACTGGGTCCCATCCATTCACAGTCAGGTTAGCCAAATGCAGACGACAATTCTACTCCTGCAGCTTCCTCTCTCGCACTTCCCGCCTGTGGAACTCACTCCCGTATTCTTGCTTTCCTGACGGCTACAACCTCCAGAAATTTAAATGCAAAGTTAATACTCATCTACTAACCACTGGGCTCTAGCTCTCTCCCCTCCCCTGTATAACCTTCACTTTCTCTCCGCCTATGTATCTGTCATTGCACCTGCTTTCTCAGCTTTCTATTGTTCCTTTCTAACTAGCTTGTACTTCACACTCTTTTTTAATTAATCTTTTTACATTTATGTAACCCCCTGCACATCAGTGGCGTTTCTGCCTTGCTCGGGGTGAAATGATAAAAAAAAAGAGGTGTTTTCTAGGAGATATGTATTTTCAACAGGGTTTTACATAATTCTTTCTAGTCGATTTGTTAGGATCTTTCAATCAGACTGAACACTGAAATTTTATATTGCTATTTCCTGTGTATATTTCTTGTGTGTATGTTTCCTTACGCGTCCTAATCAAGGACTGAAAATGAGAAACAACTCCATGATATTTTCCATAAATCTACCCTAAGATTACACATATTTTACATTGACAAAGCACTTCTTAATGTATGATTGGTACTTGTGAGTACAATTCTTTGTTTTTTTTAAAGGCATGAACAAACAGAAATCCTTTCATTGAGACCATCTGAACCTTTTTCTATCAATCCGAGGGTCCCCAACGGCACTAGGTAATCACTGATGGGTACTTATTATCATTTTTATTCAATTTGTTTCTTAATGTCCAACCTTGACCACTCATGGAGTCGAATCCTTCCCTTGACCTTGTGGTTGCTATGAAGGTATAATGAATTTATTTGAATGATAATATGTATGTAGTACAGACGAGAACGATTTTCTGGAATTTTTGCATCTCGAGTTTGCCAGATTTTCACTGGCATATTCTGCATCTCTTTCTTAATCAGACAGAGTGCTATTAGATCTGGTTGTGCCTTGGCATGAAGCCCAACAATCTCTCAATTTCTATGTCTAGATCTTTATATTAGGGATGCTTCTATGTGGTTTTCAAAGAGGTGTTTCTTTCGATGAGGACAGATATATCGATGAGCGGACAAGTTTTTCTTTCTTGTCCTTCATTCTTACATCAGACATGTTGGTCTCAATTTCTTTATCATTTTGCATCGGCATGTCTCAAAGAATAGTAGCTACATCGTTTTTGTTGCAGCTGATGGCTCATAGATCATAGTATTTTTCATTGATTTTAGTAATGCACTGTTCATACACTGCTCAGTTGAGGTATGCTGTTGATTTGTGGTGCCTTTCTATTCTGTATTCTGAAAGGCACCTAGATGGATTATAACGATTTTGAAAGCTTTTCTCGCAAGAATTATTAAAATGAGTAATGAGTTTGAAACTCACTGGGTGTCCCATACTTTTGGCCTTGTGCATCATCTAAGCTTAGAAAATCATTAAGCAGCACATCGGCGTGATGTATATTTAGCAAGCTTGTCTCGCTAGATCATTTGCAACTGAATAGTGAGTTTGATCTTCACTGGTTGTCACATACCTTCAGCCTTGCGCCTCATCTAAGCTACGCTGTAGGCACCTTGACGTTGTGTAAAAGTTAGCAGGCTTGTCTAACTAGAATCATTACAATTGAGTAGCAATTTCGCTCCTCACTGGTGCTTCATTTTTTTCGGCCTTGTGCCACTTCTAATCTGTGCTTAGAAAATCATTTGGGCACCTCCACATGGTGTAATGGTTAGCAACGTTGGCTCGCTAGAATCATTACAATTAATTAGTGAGTTCAAACCTCACTAGGTGCTTCATACTTTTAGCCTTGTGCCACACCTAAGCTGCACTTAGAAAATCATTAAGGAGAACACCAGCATGGTGTAATGGTTAGCAAGCTTATCTCGTCAAATTAATTACAACTGAATAGTGAGTTTGAACCTCACTGGGTGTTTCATACTTTAGTCATGTGCCACATCTAAGTTGCACTTAAAATACCTATTCTGTTGTTGTCAATTCTGAGTATTTAGAAACGAGACAGTTGTATATCCTATGCATTAAGCTGGTGTTGATTTTGTTTCTTTAGTAATTGGTCAAAATACAGTGATCATGAGCATCGATAACAAATCATCAATCGCAAATGTTAGGCGAGATATTATTATATTATTTAAACTATCGACCTTTCGATTCTTAAACATACTTTAAGTATTAGCAGCCCACCCCGGAAGAATGAACACAATGACAGGAGACTTCTATGAGATTTATACTAAATTCCTCTTAGTAACTATCAACTAACAGAAAATATCAGGATGAGTAAGATTACCATCGTATTAAACACGTTTCAGTTGCGTATTTTCACGCTTGCGCTGTTTCATTCGTTTTGACGTGTTGATTACCAGTACATCCGTTTCTAGACGACAAGCGATTTATAACTTTACGTAGAGTTTAAAAAATATTTGTTTTACTTGTATCCATTTTTAGTATAACTTCAAGAAGCCAGACATACTATTGAAATATTGTTGAACACAGTTCTTTCTTTTCTTTTTCTTTTCTTAAATTGCGCTGTTCGCTAAGTGTTTTCATTATTATTATTATGTCATTTTTCATCATATTTCGATTTCTGCTTTGGTCTCACTACCAACCAAGTCTGCGGGGAGACCTAAGGCAGGTAGTGGCGTGTTGTTATGGCTCCATTTCATGTTTTTCTATCTTCCCTATCATTTCCAGCATTACATAGATAACGTTTTCCTTAGTGTGTGGGCTGTACTTAATAAGACAATTTTTTGTATATCTCTTAAGCTGGGGTTTCCAGGGATTCTTTCAATGTGTTGTTTTGTTCCATTTTTTATCATTCCAAGTGCACCTACTATCACTGGCACAACTCTTGTTTTCAATTTCCACATTTTTTCTATTTCAATTTCCAGGTCTTTATATTTTGACAGTTTTTCAAATTCCTTGATTGCTATGTTACAATCCGCTGGACAAGCCATATCAATTAATAGACAAGTTTTCTCCTTCTGGTTTTTAACAATAATGTCTGGCCTGTTTGCTTCAATTTTTCTGTCTGTGTAGATGGTGTAATCCCATAGAATGGTTACATCTTCTGTTTCTGTAACCGGTGCTGGATGATGTTCATACCAGTGTTTGTTTACAGCTTTTCCATAATGTTTGCACATTGTCCAATGTAAATATTGCCCAACTCTATCGTGGCGATTTTTATATTCGTTTGGGGCAAGCACAGAACAGCCTGAGATTAGGTGGTCTATTGTTTCTTGGTGTTTATCACAAAACCTGCATTTTGGATCCATATTATTATGCATAATATTTGCCTGAAAGTTTCTCGTGAAAAGACTTTGGTCATGTGCTGCAAGTATAAATCCTTCAGTTTCAGACTTTAATCCAGATGCACGTAACCATCGATGAGTATTAACTTTGTCAACATTGGATTTATTGGCACGTACTGGATATTGGCCATGCAGAGGTTTGTCTTGCCAGCGCTGTTTCATCTTTTCAAGAGCTTTATCTTTGGCTTTCATTTTCATATTTTTTGCCGCAATAGTTGGTTCTTGGATTCTGTTTTGCTTTTCTACAGAATCTACTAACTGTAAATCTTGTTTGTATTTACTGCCTTCTTTTATTATTGAATATTTTTTCTTTCTTTCTTCATGTTGCCTTACTAATTGTATCATCCAATCCTTTGTTGTTTCTATGTATGTTAGTAAGCCAATAGTTGTTGTCTTGTATGACAATTCCAGCTGAATAAGACCCCTTCCACCTTCTTTACGGGGTATGTATAGACGGTCTACATCAGCCTTTGGATGATGCATCTTATGCTTAGAAAGAAGCTTTCTTGTTTTAGCATCCATTCGCCTGATGTCGTTTAGAGTCCAGTTTAAGATGTTGAAGCTATATTGGACAACTGGGATTGCAAGGCTATTAATGGCCATAACTCTGTTCTGTGAATTTAATTCAGTTTTTAATATCATTCGTAGCCTTCTATAGTACTCTTTACGCACTATTTCTTTCATTTGTTTATGGTGAATGTTTTCGCTCTCATTTACACCTAGGTATTTATAAGCTTCTTCTGGTTTCAATTCTTTTATTGTTACAGCTGGGTCTAGGCTAATTGAGGATGTTTCCTGTATTGATCCACGTAAAACTGTAGCTTTAGCACATTTATTCAAATTAAATTTCATTCCAATGTCTTCGCTGAAGCATTTTACAGTTTGCAGAAGACCTTCCAGCTCATTATCATTCTTAGCATATAACTTTAAGTCATCCATGTAAAATAGATGGCTTATTTTCTTTTGGCCTATTTTATAACCACATTCTGTCTTATTAAGTTGACTGGTTAGTGCTATTAATGATATGCAGAATAGTAAGGGAGATAAAGAATCACCTTGAAATATACCTCTTTTGATGTTTATTTCATCAGACTTATAGGTTCCATTTATATGATTGAGGTAAAGGGTTGTTTTCCATATAGACATGCACTGTTTGATGAAATTGATGATGACGGGCGATATCTTGTATATTATGACGGGCGATATCTTGTATATTATTATTATTATTATTATTATTATTATTATTATTATTATTATTATTATCTGTTGCTTCCTTCTTAGTTTAATATTTATCGGGTCATTATTCAAGATATAGAGTAAGGAAAGGTAGTAAATATATGCATCATGCTTGCACAGATTCCGATGTTAAGTTATTCTTAACAATATATATGTGTTTATATACAATCTTACGGAAAATCCAGATGATTAACGAAATGGTTTTAACAACCGACATATTTAATTTATTTGTTTGAACTTTATTTTTAATCGATGCTTGTATTTGAGTAGATATTCTGGTTTTAATTAAACAGTATATTTATATATTTATTTCTACCGGCCTGATTATTAACTCTAAACGTAAAGGGATTAAGAATCTAGAGATTGTTATGGTGTACTTATTTTTTCTGGGTCAGGTTGCTATATTCCTTAATCATGTGGCGTACCTTTCTCTTCAGAAACTGCATTTATTGCTCTTTAGGAATTTTATCAATATTCACCTCGTTCTGTTTCATTCGACCATTATGATTAATTTCTCTTCATAAGTGTCCTCTGTGTAGCCATGTCCCCTATTATTTGTCTGCGTTATTTGCCATTTAATTTCACAGACAATTGTATTTCTTTTCTCATTTAATTACTTTAGTGCATTCCTTGTTTAGATATAGTTTGACCTGGTCGATTTATCATTGGATCATTGGATGCAACTATGATGGAGTCTATTTCACTCTACAAATTTCCTCTGCGTAGCCATATCCCTCAGAAGGATACTGAGATGAAGAGTATAATTTAGATAACAGAGGTGCATTTCTACAGAAAGATGTTGGGAATACCATGGGTGGAATATGTGAATAATAAAGAAGATTTTAAAAAGACGGAAACAAAAAGAATCAGAACGAGATAATTGAAAAATCCGGAAAATATAATGAGGAAAGAGAGCTTGGAGATTTTAATGCTCACTGGACATACTAAAGGCAAGAGAACCAGAGGTTAAGATCGAGTAACCTATACAGTAACCATGAGTAAATGGATGACAGAACAGGCACTTTGAGGGACAAAAAGAGGACAAAGATTGCTTGGAGCTGCAAAGTATAGGTAGTTGTAAAGAACTACGATCGTCCACGTCCTTAAGGAGCACGACACATAAAAGAAGATCGAGAACTGAACTGACTAGCAAAAGTAATGTGGATTCTAAATTGATTTTTGCAGTTGAACACCTACTCATTTTTGGATGTTTACCTGAAATTGTCAAATTTCCAATACAGAAAAAAAATTGGATTTGTTTGTAATTCTTTTTTTATTCTCGCGTCTTCGTCATCTTTTCACCTCGGGCACTTAAATCAATATATTCGAAATCAGCGAGAAAAACTCACAATTTTAGCCTTACAAGTAAAATTACCTAGATTTTATGTTTTCTTAATATTCAACTTCGACAGGTGTAGTTGTTTGCAAAGTTAGGCTTACATTCAGAACTTCAATGTAAAAAAAAGCGTTGCTCAAGAATACAGTTAGTGCTACAACTTTTCATCACCTGCGATTTATATTTCACGAATTTAACCCCAACCAAGTAAATACTTTATAGCGAACTTATCTTACCAAGATAATAGCCTGATTATTTTGTTTATCCATAAATGCTTATTTACTTAATAGATTTTTAAATACTGTGTTTTTCAGTTTTTCGAATAAACCGAAGCCTTTCTTTACTAATCTTCATCCAATACATGACCAAAGAATCACTGATAGGAGAGGATGACTGAATGAGTGTGAAAGGAGGAAGTAAGAAGTGTAGCTTATTTCTTGGAGATAACAGTTAAACCTTGATTTGAAGAGGTGAATATTGTCGTGATCGTGAAAGCATCCCCTCCAGAGTCTGTTTCAAAAAGTAATTGTTCTTAAAAAGAAGGTGTCTTAATGAAACTTCTAACTAATGATGATGGTTCGCCCCAGAACCATGTGTGTCAGCTGCGAAGGTTACCCAAAAAAGCCACGAAGACACTTTTGAATTCTATCAGGAAGGGAAAGTAAGGAAAGAGAAGCTCCATCCCAGATATGTCATCAATACTTTATTTTTAGTATTTGTCTAGTTCGAATTACAGTTGAATTCATTGCTTTCACTTACGCGCAAATACCCTTGGGAAAGGTATTAATCCATCTCTTCCTTCCAGTTATGGATTAAATAACAGGACAGATTGGGTTCTGTATCCTTGGCTGGCAACCAGTCTACCGCAGAAAGCAATGGCACACTAATGCAGGATAATCTTTTGCCCAGTCAGTCATGTCTCTTTCGAGACATGATCGCCCAAGCGTGTTTCACGTATGGCACTTAACTGACTGACTATATTTATGAGATGGGGTAGTATTTACATTATTCGGACTATTGTCCTCATCTTTGTAGCCATTTGTACGACTTTTCAGCTGTTGTACGCTCCGGCCTCCTTCAGGTGCTTAAGGACACATGGCCTAGTGGATATAGACGTCGGTTAGTTCCCGCGACTTGACTTAAAGAGTTGTGAGTTCAATACCAGGCTACAGCAGTTGTGAACAAGTAACTTACCGGTTTAGAGGGAGATAACTCATGACTACCAAAAACGAACCTATGCAAAAGAGATGGAGATGATATACCCCAGTGATTGTAATAAAGGGTTTTGTTCGAAATTCCTAGCACCTGAAGAAGGGCGGAGCGTACAACGACCGAAACGTCGTACAAATAGCAACAAAGATAAGGACAATAGTCCGAATAATGTAAATACTTTTTTTTTTTCATCTGATCTGTTTCATGTAAAGCAGTAAGAATCAGACAGTTGCTTGAACGGTACACGGAACCGACCATTTTTACAGTATCTTTAGCAATGGATTCTAGTCTGAAGTGAGTTTCAGTCACTATTGATGTTCAAAGCAGGGAACCTCATTCAGAGAACAACTATTTTGTTTTTGGTGAAAAATCAGGGTCTGTTCGATGATGGAGAAACTTTGCAATTAAAAGCGAATGTAATAAATGTTGTTCTCGAATGTTATTTTCTCCTGTGGATAAACGCTGATGTTTTCATCCAATGTTGCTGCTAACTGACCATCATGATTTATGTACTGTATCTGTTTAGGATGTGGTGCAACATTGCTCTCCAGAACTTTCTGTCTATTGTAGCTTTATGAAAAGTGTAATACTTTACTATACTCCCTCGTTCCTTTCTGTGGCATTTATTCACACAAACTCATAAGATAAATTTCTCAGTTTTCTTCTCCCTCACCTTCACTGAATACGTTCTGTTGGTATTAAAATATAGATAAATTTCTCAGTTTTCTTCTCCCTCACCTTCACTGAATACGTTCTGTTGGTATTAAATATAGCGAAATTTCTCAGTTTTCTTCTCCTCACCTTCACTGAATACGTTCTGTTGGTATTAAAATATAGATAAATTTCTCAGTTTTCTTCTCCCTCACCTTCACTGAATACGTTCTGTTGGTATTAAAATATAGATAAATTTCTCGCTTTTCTCCTCACCTTCACTGAATACGTTCTGTTGGTATTAAAATATAGATAAATTTCTCAGTTTTCTTTCTCCTCACCTTCACTGAATACGTTCTGTTGGTATTAAAATATAGATAAATTTCTCAGTTTTCTTTCTCCCTCACCTTCACTGAATAAGTTCTGTTGGTATTAAAATATAGATAAATTTTCAGTTTTCTTCTCCTCACCTTCACTGAATACGTTCTGTTGGTATTAAAATATAGATAAATTTCTCAGTTTTCTTCTCCTCTACCCTCACTGAATAAGTTCTGTTGGTATTAAAATATAGATAAATTTCTAGTTTTCTTCTCCCTCACCTTCACTGAATACGTTCTGTTGGTATTAAAATATAGATAAATTTCTCAAGTTTTCTTCTCCCTCACCTTCACCGAATACGTTCTGTTGGTATTAAAATATAGATAAATTTATAGTTTTCTTCTCTCACCTTCACTGAATACGTTCTGTTGGTATTAAAATATAGATAAATTTCTCAGTTTTCTTCTCCTCACCTTCACTGAATACGTTCTGTTGGTATTAAAATATAGATAAATTTCTCAGTTTTCTTCTCCTCACCTTCACTGAATACGTTCTGTTGGTATTAAAAAATATAGATAAATTTCTCAGTTTTCTTCTCCTCCCTCACCTTCACTGAATACGTTCTGTTGGTATTAAAATATAGATAAATTTCTCAGTTTTCTTCTCCCTCACCTTCACTGAATACGTTCTGTTGGTATTAAACATAGATAAATTTCTCAGTTTTCTTCTCCTCACCTTCACTGAATACGTTCTGTTGGTATTAAAATAGATAAATTCCCAGTTTTCTCCTCACCTTCACGGAATACGTTCTGTTGGTATTAAAATATAGATAAATTTCTCAGTTTTCTTCTCTCCCTCACCTTCACGGAATACGTTCTGTTGGTATTAAAATATAGATAAATTTCTCAGTTTTCTTCTCCTCACCTTCACTGAATACGTTCTGTTGGTATTAAAATATAGATAAATTTTCAGTTTTCTTTCTCTCACCTTCACTGAATACGTTCTGTTGGTATTAAAATATAGATAAATTTCTCAGTTTTCTTTTCCTCACCTTCACTGAATACGTTCTGTTGGTATTAAATATAGCTAAATTTCTAAGTTTTCTTCTCCCTCACCTTTCACTGAATACGTTCTGTTGGTATTAAAATATAGATAAATTTCTCAGTTTTCTTCTCCTCACCTTCACTGAATACGTTCTGTTGGTATTAAAATATAGATAAATTTCTAAGTTTTCTTCTCCCTCACCTTCACTGAATACGTTCTGTTGGTATTAAAATATAGATAAATTTCTCAGTTTTCTTCTCTCACCTTCACTGAATACGTTCTGTTGGTATTAAATATAGCTAAATTTCTAAGTTTTCTTCTCCTCACCTTCACTGAATACGTTCTGTTGGTATTAAAATATAGATAAATTTCAGTTTTCTTCTCCCTCACCTTCACTGAATACGTTCTGTTGGTATTAAAATATAGATAAATTTCTAAGTTTTCTTCTCCTCACCTTCACTGAATACGTTCTGTTGGTATTAAAATATAGATAAATTTCTCAGTTTTCTTCTCCTCACCTTTCACTGGAATACGTTCTGTTGGTATTAAATATAGCTAAATTTCTAAGTTTTCTCCTCACCTTCACTGAATACGTTCTGTTGGTATTAAACATAGATAAATTTCTCAAGCTTTCTCCCTCACCTTCACTGAATACGTTCTGTTGGTATTAAATATAGCGAAATTTCTCAGTTTTCTTCTCCCTCACCTTCACTGAATACGTTCTGTTGGTATTAAAATATAGATAAATTTCTCAGTTTTCTTCTCCTCACCTTCACTGAATATGTTCTGTTGGTATTAAAATATAGATAAATTTCTCAGTTTGTATATATGGTAACAAACTCATTCAATAATTCTAGATAAATGTTGCTACTCATAATTTTCTTTATCGACTACAAGACACCTACGCCATTTCCATTTCTGATGATTTAGCTTTAGTTTTTATACTGAAGACTCATGCAATTTTGTATATATGGTAACAAACTCATTCAATAATTCTAGATAAATGTTGCTACTCATAATTTTCTTTATCGACTACAAGACACCTACGCCATTTCTACACATAACATTCATTATCATTACTAACATTTTCTTTGAATTTTCGATTTAATGCATTGTATCGTGTAACACACTTTGTGGTCTCATCTAATGCACTCTGGCCATAGAACCAAAGATGTTAAATTCCGAAAATTTATAAGAATAACCGAAATATCCGTAAGCTTCCTGGGTAATTCACCTGAGTGCTTGCTTATTCGGGCTTGCATTTTATGAGACTAGATTGCTTCCGGTGATTTATAAAGATGGCTACACTTATTTTCAAACCTTATTTTGGGGTTAGGTCATCTGTTATATTGACAACGGTCATTTTTTCTTATTGATCATCATTGCAAATACTACTTTTCAAACATTCAACTGTATGGTCAGCTGCCCTCTCTGTTCATCTCAGTGTTCTCGACAGGCTCCAAAAGAGAATCAGTAATGTGATAGATACCGACTTGGCGGCTCGACCCCAGCCACTTTCTAACCGACGAGATGTGGCTTCCCTCTGTCTGTTTTATAAATATTTTCATGGCTTCTGCTCCGACGAACTTGTCACTGCTGCCCCTGCCACATAAGTTTACTCGTGCAACCAGACTGGCAACAGGGTCCCACCCAATCACAGTTAGATCAACCAAATGCAGCCGACAATTGTACTACATCGGCCCCTTTTCTCGCACTTCCCGTCTTCCATATTCTTGCTTTCCAGACGGCTACAACCTCCAGTAATTTAAATGCAATTTCAATACCCATCTCTTAACCACTTGACTCCAGTTCTTTATACACCACCCTGTATATATTTTCCTTTTTCTCTACCTTTGTAACTGTCATCACACCTGCATTTCCATCCTTCTCTTGCTCGCTTCTCTGACCCCCACTGTAACTGGTTCGTCTTTCTCTTTACTCTCCTCCTATCTAATATTTTTCTTTTATGTAGCCCCCTGCTTGGGGTGAAAGTTTTTCCCTATACGACCACCCATTCCTATGCAGTTATATCATTTCTTTTTTCTTTTGTCTCATGAAAAACGAAATTTTTACACTATTTACATTGTTCAGAATATTGTCTTCATACTTACGACGTTTGGGCCGTTGTACGTTCCGGCCTTTTTCAGGTGCTAGGAATTTCGAGCCTAACCCTTTATTACGATCACTGGGGTATATCATTTTTATTTAATGTGCGATGCTATTTTTAGTAGCCATGTAGTTATCTCCCTTTAACTTAACTCTCTGTGTTATTTGTTCACCACTTCTGTAGCCTGGTATTGAACTCACAACTTTTTGGGTCGAGATAAATGCAACTAACTGAACTGGAATTCGACCTCGGCTCTCCAATTTTTCGTATCGAGTCGATATCCACTGCACCACTACGCACATTTATTTTTTCTACTTTTTCGTTTTTCGATTACTGTCCGGCAAATTGTTAGACACAGAAAACATTCATTGACTGAACAATTACTGTCTCATGTATTTTTGTCCTTAATTTTTTTCAGGAAATTAAAATTTTCGTAAATTAAAAGTCCTCTGTCTCGTATTACAGGAAGTTACCTTTCTCATCTCTTTATTTAATGTACTGTAGATTTAGTCTCATGATTATATCATTATTTTTTCTTTTAACTACATGTGGTACACATTTCTGCCGTTGCTGTTGTTCGAAGTGTTCAAATAATGTGGTTTTTGCTATTTGGTAATGTTCATTGTGATTTCGTTGTAAGATCTATTTCTATGATCTATCATATTACCTATCCTTCTCTCTGTATTTCGGGTGGAATGTTTTGAAAGGATTTATTGAATAAAGAGAAAAGATTGACACCAGAAAAAGCAAACCGAAATGTATTTATATTATTTTCTATTTAAATAAAGTTATGCTGCGTAAATATACATATCTATCTATCTATCTATCTATCTATCTATCTATCTATCTATCTATCTATCTAATCCAAGAGGCTACATTGTTTCACTTTAAGCGCAATCGTCAAGCTATGAAACAAATCATATCAATTGGGTGTTGACTTCAATGTTTATATTTACATAGGCACTATCACTGGTATTGTTCACTATAACCCATAAAGATAGCATATCTTAAAATTATATTATATTATATTATATATATATAGATATATACAGCATTTGAGATTTGAAAAAGAAATCACTCGACCGGCGATCGAAAGTGAGGGAAAATCATTTTACTCGACCGACTCCATTTTCTTAATAGTCGCTTTACGTAAAAATAGCGTGAATCGCTGACGGAAAACAAAAAATGAAATTTTAAATAAAATTTCGAACGTGTTAGAAAGGATTTAACTTTTTAAAAATTAATAACAACAAAATTTGATCTTTCCTCTTAACAATGATAAAACTTGGTTTCTATTAAGTTTGAGCCCTTTTAACATCATGATATGCTGTGTTTTTTTAGGCTATTGAGTGGCGGTACTTAAATTCGTAGTTTCTTCTGTTTGACTACAACCTCCATCTCATAGATGATGGAAAAATAACAAATCTGATTTTCTCAACGATTTTCTATAAAAAACATACTTATATAATTTGTTTTTCGGTGCGTGATTGAAAGAAATGCGTATGTTTTTTTTCTTTCTTTCAAATGTTCGTTTTTACTTTTCGTAAACTGGGAGAAAATATAGATGTTGAGTCAAGGATAATATTTTTCCAAATGAGTTTCTAAAAGTCTTTCAGCGTCTTTAATCTGGGTGACAGAGAATTTTGTCTTCACCCTGGAAGCGTGAATTAAACGAATGTTTTCACGGACCGGGACGATAAAAGCGAAACAGGAGCTTGTCTATCTAAATTCCATAATTGCGGGATGTCACTGTCTTTTGTTTAACCACTCATTTCGCGGTAAATCAGGCGCTACGCATAAGACTAAAGAGTTCAGTAATGTCATTGTAGTCATTCTAAGTAACTTGTGAATTTTCATTGACATACTTTTGGGTTGTCAATGGAATCAGATTTCCTTTTTATTTGAAGGAAGACTTTTTATTGCGAGATTTTTAATCGACCGCGCGCGAGTAAAGCAATTAACTTAATAATATTGCTCAGTTAAGTTTTTAATCGACTGAGTCGCTCAGGCGAGTGAAATTTCAATGGTTATATATTTATGTGTGTGTGTGTGTGTGTGTGTGTGTGTTATTGCTGTAAACGCTTACATGATAAGATAGGTCTAAAATAATAGACAATAACATATGTAAAAATATAAGCCACCAAAAACTATGAGAAAATATCTAGGATAATGGAATATATATATAATAAATAGACAGAACTTGTCTATATTATTCAATGAAACCTGTATTAATATATATATATATATAATTGTTTGTTTCGTTTTTGTAATTAGGATGGATATTTCTACGACTAAGATGGGAGATTCGCAATTTTTTTAAATAAATGATACATTCAAGGAATTTGGATTAACTATTAAATACAGAGAAATGATATTTTAAGTAATCTTTTCGTTTTTTTATTGCAATTAGGCTGTATGTTTCCAAGAGATTCAGTAGATATATCATTTATTACAAATAGTTCAAAACGTATAAACTAATCTAATGTTATATATACATGGGCAGCAAATTTTCTGTCAAACATTTTTCATTAAATACGGCTGTCAAGGAAGATTTACTTAATTTTTTATTAAGTTTTTTCAGCATCCTAACATTTTTTCGTTTTCTTGGAGATAAGGAATATAAAAAATTGTCTATGCTTTTTATCACCCATGCATATTAGTCTACTTCTATAGCCTTTCTCAATGGTGTTTACATCTCTGGTGTTGTTATTTTTCATCCGGTTTTAACTCTTACATAGTAATTAAGCTTGTTTCTGTTTTTGAAAAGGAACTTCCAAGCTTAAAATAAAAAAAGAACATTTTATATCGATAAAAGATTTATGTGGATATCCACTGATGCGTACATTAAAAAAGCAAAAAAAACCCCAAAAAACATTGAAAATAAATCAAACACGAGCACTATAAAAATTAAAAATAAAATAATTAAAGAAAACCAACAATAACAAACAAGACCATTCCTACAAAATATCAAACCACACCGGCTCCCTATAAATAATAATAAAAAAAAACAACAAGAAAAAATAAAACGGGACTCAACAGCAAGAAAACCAGCCCCGAAGGGTGAGGTTATCATAACGGTTCCCTGACGAAACTTCGAAGTCGGCATGAACCTGCTCAGTTAAATTGACAAATTCTTTGCACTAAAACTATCAACGCTCTATCTCCACCCCTATATCTATCATTTTATGATAAAAAACCTGCTTGGTAAACGATATCATAACTCAACACTATATATATATATATATATATATATATATATATATATATATATATATATATATAAGGCATTTGTAAAATAACTCCCAATTTTAAAATACTTATAATTTATTTACTAAATATAATTTGTACAAGAAATGGATATGAAATGAAAACGTTTAGTATGAGATTTTATTTAAAATTCGTTATGAATATCAGATTTCACTACCAACTGGTTTTACTAAGTATTCTTGTGTTATGGATGACATAACTTCTTGTATTTACCCTTCAAATTCTTCCAAAGACTTGGTTTAGTAAAGCAGATTTGCTCCTTTAGCCAAACCAATATAAAAATCTCACAGTGTGTTAAGTAAGTACTCATGCCTGGCCAGTCATAGAAAAAATAGGCAGTTATTTTTCAGTCATTTTGTAATAATATTTATATATATATATATATATATATATATATATATATATATAAGTATTCGTTTGATTGCATGTCTGTGTTTGAAATGTCTGTGATAATTCATCACTGAAAAACAATTTTCAAAAATTAATATTATCGAACTTACATTCACTATCTTTAACTTTCAAAAGAGGTCTTAGCATTCCCATCGTTGTTTTGAAGACTGAACTCTTTTTTTTTATTCTTTGTGCTTTTAATGTCGCCGATAAAATGTTTCGGTCGTAGAGGCAGCACGAAAAGTAGATAAACCTTATTTATCTGGCAATCAAAAGATAAATAACTCTTTGGTGTTTTAAAGAGATTTTAACTGCAACGGAGTTTGGGAACACGAAAAAGTCATTGAATAGACTAGCGAAAATTTGAAACGTACGTAAAATATTTTCTCACAGTCTTTTCATCTCCCAATGTAATCATTGTAATGCCTCATCATTTAAATCTTGACAATCGTTATAATATTGATATTGTATTTTAGTCCTTAGCTGATAAACAAGGTATGTTTAACGTATGGCAATTTTTTAGCGTGAGACACTGTAAAAGTTTATGACGCAGAATGTGCTTACACCCATATCACGTCGAACAACCTGTTTTCGTCCGATCACCGAAGTTTAACAACGTACACTACCGCCCAAAATTATTAGACCACCCCAGTTTGAAAAAAAAATGATGTATTTCATACTATCTTTAGTATTTATTGCCAAGTGGATAATTCTAAATAAAAATAGAATGGTTCTTTTGCTATTATTACTTAAAGCATAGGCCTCCTGGCTGCCTTGTAAAATTTTGCAAAGTAATAATAGCAAAAGAACCATTCTATTTTCATTTAGAATTATCCAGTTGGGTATAAATACTAAAAATAGTATGAAATACATCATTTTTTTAAAAACTGTGGTTGCCTAATAATTATGACTGGTAGTGTATACTAACGTGAGGCTATGGTTAACGTGAGACACTGTAAAGGTTTATGCCGAATAAACCTTACATCCATATCACGTCTAACCACCGTTTCTCATCTGATCACTGAAGTTAAGAAACCTATGTTAACATGAGGCACTGTAAATATTTAAAACAAAGAAAAGCTTAAAATCATATCACGTCGAAACAGCGGTTCTTGACCGATCACCGTAGTCAGTACCAAGATGGAAATACCAGGTGTCGTAAGCTTAGATGTGTAGATGGTGTAATAGATATTGGCTTTGAATTGAAGATCGGAGAGCCGAGTTCAAAATCCAGTCGGGTTCGTTATATTCATATATGCGTAAAAATCCTTTGGGAAAGGTATGAATCCACCTCTTCAATTCCAAATATGGGTTAATTAGTAAAACTTGGTTTAATAATTTATTATTATTATATATCCCAACTCCAAAAAAAAAAAAAAAAAGGAAGAAGATTCTGGCGTGAAATAATTTGGCAACGGTTGATAAACTATAGAAAACGAATCAATCAATTAATATAACACTAATAGTTTTACTACTATTGTAAAGCTTATTCCAACAAATGAGGAATTTTTAGGAACTCTATGATGCCGCATCATATCAAGATTTACGGCCACATTATGTTGAAACACTCGTTCCAGTAGTTAAGCGACGTCGAGCCTTGTCTATACCTAGATGACTGACAACTTAGGAATACCAGGTGCTGTAAGCTTGTATGTGCAGGTGGTGGATAATGACTTGGAAATGTTAATCGGAGAGCCGAGTTCCAAATTCTGTTGGGTTCGATATATTCACTTACACGCAAATACTCTTGAGAAATTAATCCACCTATGGATTAATTAGTAAGATTTATGTCACTAGACCATTCACTAAAAATTATAATACTACTACTTCTCGTACTATTATTATGGTTATTCCAACAAACAGAGAATTAAAATATTCAAGAATAATCGCAGATATAAGAAATCATTCAAGGCACCCATGACTTCTGATCTTATTTTATTGTAGGTTTTAACATGTTTTTTCATGATGAATTAAGATACAGTAAATATCCAGTTCAGCGTCGCTGATCTTTTGTCAATTTCTCTTCCCGACTTTAATAAGCTGATGCAAAATGGATCCCTGTTCATAAGCGGACATGGAGTATCATATCCCGGTGTTGAAAAGTTTGTTTCGTTAACTTCTAATTTGAAGAATAAGACAGCCAACTCAACTTCGGAGTTACATCGATATTTTGGAACACCTTCAGTCAGCGACAGTTTGAGTGAACTGAAATCATTAATCATTTGAGAGAACCCTCTCTATCAGCATGACTGATGCTAACCTCCAAGAAAGTGACTCGTTGCGCCTTCTCGGGCTAACGTTCTCAGCTGACATGAAGTGAAAAAAACTATATTGAATCCACTGCTAGGTAAGCTGCTAAAATGTCAACTCACTGTATCATGTGAGACAATTTTTCTCTCCAGAATCTATCTTACATATCTATAAGACTACCATTCGTTCATGTTTTTTTTTAATCATATCACCCCGAGCAAGGCGGTAACGCCACTGATGTGCAGGGGGCTACGTAAGAGTGAAAAGATTGGTAAAGAGAAAACCGGAAACCACATCCTAAGCAGGGAACAAGGGATGAGCCTCTTCACCTGTTCAATAGACGTGAGTGGAGTGTGAACCGGGCGATAGTTTAGAATATTACTGACACATATGTTCCAGTAGACATGCTATTTACCTTAAGCTTTTTGGTAAGATCCAAAGAAGAATCAGCAATATTATTGGTCCTAATCTGCCATACCGACTTTAGTCCCTTTCTCACCGACGTAAGGTTGCCTTCCTGTCTTTTAAATGAATACTTTCATGTTAATTGTTCGGATGAACTCTTTGCTATGGTACCTAAAGTTTTTGTAGTACTAAGCTGATGTCGAAATCTGATCAATTTACAGATGAGTTGACTAGATGTGACGGTAAATTCTATGATAACAGTTAATTTTCTCGAACTTCTTGTTTGTGAAACTCCCTTCCGGATCCGTGCTTTCCAGCCAACTTTAATCTGCACAAATTTAAATGCAAGGTCAATTGCTGTCTATTGTCTTCCGGATTACTCTTTTTTGTTCTCGCTCATTAGTAATGTTTATATTTCTAATTCTTCCCCTCCCAGTACCTCTTGCGTTTTACGGCATATCACGTTGAATACACCGGTTCTCGTTCGATCACCGAAGTTAAGCGACGTGAGCCTGGTCAGTACTTAGATGAGTAAGCGTTCAGTGACGGATGTGCGTTGTGGTGGAGTGGATGTCGGCTTGGAAGGAGAAATCGGCGAGCCGAGTTCGAATTCCAGTTGAGTACCCTGCATTCACTTAAGCACTAGTACCCTTGGGAAAGGTATTAATCAGTCACTTCCCTCCAGTTATGGGTTAAATAAGGGGATGGGGCCTGGAGGCAACGCATCTAGTGTTGGTGTCACAATAAAAAAACACCCTTGGTAGCCCTGGCGAAGCATCAAATATTCAGCTATTTGACAAGATTATGAATTTCGCTACAAATTGCGCTAGGGTTCCAAATGCAGAGGGAATACGGGAGGGGTGTAGTGGGTTCAGTCTCGGCCAAGGCCTCAAGACAATGACGACGTGCCTTGGCCGAAAGTAACTTTATTGTCTTTATTGTTGAACTTGATAAAAAATACAAAAAATGATCTAAATGTACTTTAAACTGGGTTCTAACTACAAGGGTATGTGCCTAAAACCTATTACCATATCGAACACATTTGGCTGTTATGCATGTACCTGGAAATATGTGAATGCCGTGATGGGTATATTAGGCGTTGTAAACTTGAACTTAAGCGTCGATTTGCTGGCATGCCCCTCTCTGACTTAATATAATAATAATCTATAAAAGTGAGTCATTTCAATAGATACTGGTGATACTGTAGAAGCGAGTAAATACAACGAGGAGGTTGGGGTGCATCAATCGCTCGCCTTATCTTTTCAAAGTAGAAGGTTTAAATAAGCTGCTTTTAGTAACCATGCGTCCAGGTGTTTTTCAGGTCTTTCAGTATAAATCAAAATACATCAACAACAATCCCAATTATTGTAGCCGAAATATAAAAGATAAACACGCTAGCCGACAAAGCGAACAGTCAGGTAAACATTAAACGATAGAGGTTGGGTCAAGAAAGAAAGAAAAATCAAAAGGAAAAGGGAGAAAGAAAGAGATAGAAAATAAAGAAAAGGAAGTAGAATCTGAAAGAAAAGAAAAAAAAAGATTCCCAAATAAGGAAGTTTAACCAATATCTGAAATTAGAGTTGCGAAAAGTGGGAGGTTTCAACGCCCTCCTCCAATAATAACCCGAAACAAAAACAAGGGCAACAACAAAGAAATAGAAACAAGGAAAGACAATTACACTTGATTCATTTTTTATTTAAAAGAATACTTTATGCCTTATAAGGATATTTGCATACCTCCCAAAATAGTTTGAGGTAATCACGACAATGTTGGAAAAATGTCCTTTGCTTAAGATCATAAGGGACAGGATATTACCTAAGTGCTAGTCGGTGTTGGATCATGTCAAATAGGCGCGGTGTTTCCACTAATGACAATTTTCACAGTGTACTAACAAAGAAAAAGCTACAATATTCTTCAGTGTTCAAAGAAAGGCAACAGGCAACAGACAAGTCTTCTTCTAATCAAGTGGAGTGTTAGAAAGAGAGGGGTTTTCCTGGAAGACGTCATTCATTACTTACACAAGTCGCAATCACGCGTGGGGAAAAGGTTTGGTTTGTAATAACAAATAGATTATATGAAGTTTCAACTAAGATCTCTTCTTTTTCTGGGATTACTCGTACGATCCAGATATGAAGATTAAGTAATTGCCACTCGAACTAGAGGAAAAAAGAAGAAGTAGATATGGGATGTTGGAACCCCGGAACACGAGTATAATGGTTGGGATTGCCACACACGATACGTAAATACAATCAACCAAACCGTCGGAAGGAATTTCGCATTTGAGAAGGAATGAAACTACGCGATGAGGTAAATATCTAGATGCTGAACAATTTACGATTAGGTAGAATAAATTAAAAGAAAAAAATTTCAGCGAAAATGCTTTAATAAGACAAAGAAAATATTGGGAAATAACCGAACAGAAAACAAATTGATCAAAGGATTGAACTTTCAAAATATCCATTGTAAGATCTTCCCTCAAATTAGCAAAGACTGAAAAATACGCATTACAAAACGCTTTTATCCGCCTAAGGACACATGGCCCAAAAAGTGTTGATTGGGTTCAGTAACTTGACCAAAACAATTCAATACCTGGTGAGTGCAGTGACGAACAAAAAACTCAGGCAATTGAGTTAAATGGAAATAGCTAAGACATTCAGCAGTGATAGGACTCATGGAACAAGAACAATCTACCCCCAGTGATTGTAATAAAGGTTCGTTTCAAAATTCCAGTCATCTGAAGAATGTCGGAGTGTACAACGGTCAAAACGTCGTTAATATGAACATAAAGATGAGGACTACAGTCCGAACAATGTGAATATTTAATCTCAGAAATATAGACAAGTATGGCAAATCAAGACAATCGTTTATTTTAATAAGCTTAGCCTCGCAAAAAGAACTCATTTGGGATCGATCCCAAGTATTGGTCATGAAGACTCTCTAGCGAATAATCCATGTAGAAGTACAGCTTATAAATTATAAAGCTTAGCTTTTTTTTAACATAAAACCAAAATTACCTAGTAATTGCCAACTAGCAAATCTCGCTAAGATTTGCTGTATAACATTATTGACAAACTACAAAGCTTTGCAAGCTAATGATGATGTTGACAGGTTATATGTGGTGGTGGATGTTGAAGAGGAATCATGAAAATTAACAATTACGTCAACTCTGTAATCAAGGGAATCGGCGACTACATAAAACATGATAATGAAGGACTAATTGCAATAGTGAAAAGTTGCAAGGATGAATGTTATATCCGTTAACCATAAAAGGAAAAACAAAAATTGTAAAAAAACGAAAACAAAAAATAACTTTATCTACATTTCAAGAAAAAGAAAATAGAAGACTTGTGAAAAAAAATGACAAAATAATTATTGCAAAGAGGATATATGAATAGAAAAACTGAATTTGTATCAGTGTTGGCTACGAAAAACGCCGTAAAACTAATTAAATAAATGCTAAAAAAATTTGGAAATTCATAAGTGATTTTCTAGGCGCCGTTTAGATGTATCACAAGTCCGAAAGTACGAGACACTCAGTGAAAATCGAACTCATTACTCTGTTGTTGCTGGTTCTAGCGCGACAATCTTGCTAACCATTATACTACGCCGAGATACCCATATACAGGCATTCATAGTTCGGATATGAATAATACTGAAGACACACACACACACACACACACACACACACACACACACACATACACATAAATCAACATTTCCTACTAAGTGGTCCAAGGAGTAGGACTCAATATATAACCTCCCAAAATAGAAACAATCCGCCCGAAACGAGAACCGGAGAGCCGACCGAGTTCGAATTGCAGTTGAAGTCGTTGCATTCACTTACGTTTGGGAAAAGGTATTAATCAGTCTCTTCTTATTCTAGCTATGAGTTGAATAGCAGAACAGATTAGGTTCTATAGCCGTGCTTTGCAACCAGTCTTCCACAGAAAGTAATGGCAATCTTCGATGGGCAAATATCCTGCCCTGTCGGTCAACAATACTTCCTCAAGGCACTTGATGTCGGCGTACTTACTAAGTTTGATGTTCTTTGGAAAGATGAATTGAATCGTAATGTCACCATTGCTAGTTATCCCTCTAAACACTTTCGTAATCACCATTAGACTCATCCAGCTCTTTCTGATTTCTCTGTACTGACACACAAACACTCTGAAATTTTTGTTTTGGGGCTTCCGGCACAAATGCCAAGCAATACAGCATGCCGTTTCTAAATTTCTGGTGGTATGAATTGCGTCATTGTGCTCTTTTTCTCTCTCAGAAAACGCGTAAACGCGAAAATAAAAATATAAAATGGCGACAATTTACCCATTGCACACCGTATAAGAAAACACTAAAAACGAGATAAGTTTTTTTCAGATTGTTAATAGAATCTGAAAATCACAAGTTATCTCGTGCTCGGCAGTCAATGTCTTAAAATATATTTCCTCATTTTTTTACGGAATATTTTCCACTGTTTTAGGTCCACTCAAACAAGTGGCTTCCCTTCCAAGTTTATTATCTGGATGTTCTTCTTCTAAAAACTACCAACCACGTGCCCCTGGTTGGTAGTTTTTAGTTTTGTTTTGTTTTTTGTTTTTTAGTGTTAGCGAAATATCTTCAAAGTAGATTGTTTTAAATATAACAATTTTGATCATATTTTTAAAAGATATTATATTTGTATTAATTTGTGATCCTATTAGAATGTAAAAATTGTACGTCATTCATTGACAATAAATAAAACCCCAGGCGTCCAAAAATTGGAATGTACAATTGACTACAAAATGATTAATCCCTACAAAAATTGCAATTTTTGAAATGCATTTTTATTAAATGAATGTTTTTTTCCTGACCAAAATTAGCATATAAACAAAGAATGAAAAAATAATACACAAGGAAGATATATAAAAAAATGTCTTTCATTCCATTGTTATTCTTATTTACAGCTTATTAGCAGTTTGATTAGGTTTTGACCTGCCTGCGTTGAATATTTTTAGAAATGTTAATGAATTCTTTTAACGAACGTAATATACTATCTGCCACACAGAAAAATTCACTCAGAGCAGTTGTTTACTCAGAAAGATAAAAAATAGTGGATTCGTGGACGTAGACAAGAATGCTTCTTCATACTGGATTTATGTTACCTCTAGATCCTACGAGAGCTTGAATACCTGCCATCGGTGGCCATAATGTTAACAACATTAGAGAGGCGGCTAATGCTGGCTTAAACTTTAAGTTAGCCAACAGAAAGCGATAAGAAAGGAATAAACAGAATTAAGATGAAAAAAAAGTAGAGTCATCAGCAAGAGAGTAACACAACACTTTGTATTGTCGATATCAAATTACAAAAAGTACAGAAATCTATCTGGTTAATACAGTAAAAGAGGACTGAAATTGTGATATGTGAAGCCACATTGGAATGGTGAAAGATTCTTTACCAAAAGATAAACGAAATTATTTAGCAACTACAAAAGTTGGTATTTAGAAAGAAACGAGTGCTGAACTGATATGTAATATTATTACTCTCTATGGCGGTGAATGCTGGACAATTTTCTTCCAGATGAAGAGAAGACGATGTGTTTGGGGCAATAGAAATGTGGTTATACAAATGCTGAGAATGTCATGGGCAGGATATGTAATCAACGAGACAGATTTAAAACAGATTTAAAAAAAATTAAAACAAAAGAACACTTATATTTCGAATAAGAAAATGACAATCTAAATTTCTTGTATACATAATACAGAAAAAATGCTTGACGAATTTAACACTCACAAGATATATTAAAGGCAAGAAGGAAAGCAGCGAGTATCCTATTCAACGAATTGGCAGAACAGGAACTGGGAATGATAGCAAAAATACAAACATTGCTAAGAGCTACAAAAGACAGGAAGTCGTGAAGAGCTATGATCCTGCACTTCCTGAAGGCAAATAGACGAAATAGTACAATATAAGCAATATCAATCAAAATTTGAACACAGATTTTTCAATTTCTTGTCTTTAGTGATAACTAGGAAAGAAGGCTTAGAGAATTTGACACTCACAGGACATTTTGACGGTAAAAAGGACAGAAGGAAACAGCAAGCAAGCCTGTGTAAATGGTTGGCAAACCAAGTACTTAGTAAAATATTAAGGCGGCAAATATTGCTTGGAGTTAGAAAGGATAGGAAGTTGAGGAGAACCATGGTCCATTATATCCTGAAGATACAAAGCACATAAAAGAAGTGTTTCTGTTAAACAGTTTTAAAAAATCTAATGACTGGGATAGTTAGTTATTTATAATTGTCGGCAGACAAACTTTTTTTTTCTTATCATCAACTTGAAGAGAAAATTATTTTGCTGTTTTAATCAAGTTCATATCAGAATTCTATTTCGAAGTCATTCACTTAATTGTATTCTGGAAATACTTCGAAATAAGTTTCTCTGACTGATATCGAAACTGAAGATAGAATTTTTTAAGGAATAATGTTTCTATTACGATAAGATGCCGAATTATAAACAATACACATTGCTTTGCTTTCACATCGCTTTATGGTTTCTTGGAAATGATAAGAGGTTTTTGAAAAAAAAGGTGGTGAAATGTGATTTGTTCGTTATATAAATGCTGAAAAATGTTTGCGGGAAAAGTAAGCTGGAGTCCATAAAACAAAAAAGTTTTAAATTCGATCTGCGAATATAATAATAAAAGAAAAAAACAACAAAAACAAGCTATGTTCAACCAAATGCAGAAAACATCTCTGAAAGAAATAATAGTTGCCAAAAAAAGAAATAACCGGATTTGGGGTTTCGAAAGATAAACGAACTGTTCAAAGCAGGGGAACTAGATTTCAGTGGTGCAAAGGATATCAGCTCGGATTTCGGAACGAGAAATTGGAGAGCCGTATTCGAATTCCAGTTGATCTCGTTGCATTTACTTACGTTCAAATACCTTTGAGAAAGATATTAATCCGTCTCTTCTCCCTCCAGCTATGAGTTTAATGGCAGAACACATTGGGTTCAAAAGTTTGTTTTGTCCAACCAGTTTATCTGAGAACGTAAATTTTCTTCAGAAAAATCTTTCTAGTTAGTCATATCTTTTTCGAGACATGATCGCCCAAGTGTGTATCACGTATGGCACTTAACTGACTGATATAATAACAAGAAAATATGTCAATCGATGAAGCAATGCATTGAAATAAAACAAAGATTGCTTCTGGTATAAAATGTCTGTCTATTGTTTTCTGAAATGAGGTATTGACATTGTTCGGACTATTCTCCTTATCTTTGTTGTCATATTCATCACGTTCCGGTCCGTGTACGTTCCGGCCATATGGACTAGCGGATAAAAGCGTTGGTAATCCAGTGAATTGACCCAAAAGATTTGTGAGTTCAGTATCTGGCTCACAGCAGAGGTAAACAGAAAACCCGGAGAGTTGAATTAAAAATAACTGAAACTGAAATATCTGGAAGAGGAATAGCACGTGAAACTAGAACAATCTATCCTGATGGACGCAATAAAGGATTCGGTTCGAAATTTCAATTACATGCAGAAGTCCGGAGCGTACAACGCTCGAAATGTCGTAAATATTACAACAAAGATGTGGACAGTCGTCCGAATATTGTAAATCGTATAGAATGAGAAAATAATATTTGTCTATATTTCTGAGATGAGGTCGTATTTACAGTATTTACCTTATTCAGACTATTGTCCTCCTTTTTGTTGCCATTTGTACGACGGTTCGGCCGTTGTACGCTACGACCTTCTTCAGGTGCTAGGAATTTCGAATTGAACCCTTTATGACAATCACTGGGGTATATCCATACAGTTCACTATGTAAAAAGTGAGTGGCAACAAACTGGCATTCCTGGATGTGCTAATAACACAAACAGAGATAGGGTTCAAGACATCCGTATACCGCAAGCCAACATTCACCGGACAATACCTCAACTTCAACTCCCACCACCCATACAATGTAAAGAAAGAGGCTGTCCGCTGCCTTCAGCATCGAGTAAAAGTCATAAGCGGTGACCCAGAGTCATACGAACAAGAAATGGTCAGTATAAGCAGTACCCTACAACGAAACAATTATTCAGGGTACATGACAACAACTCTAACATATATGGAAGGGAGGGTGCATGAGAATAAAAACTCTCAGAAAACAGACTCGGTCTGTTTACTCTACGTGAAGAGGTTATCGAAGAAAATACAAAGGATCTGTAGTCCATATAAGATCAGGACAACCTTCAGAAGTGGTTATGCACTTTACAGGTACCTCTCCCGTGTAAGACCCCTAACAGAGGAGGACATGACTAAGGACTGTGTGTACGCCATTCCATTTAGATGTGGAAAGAAATATAAAGAAGAGACAGGCCGCCCTCTTAAGGTAAGGCTACAAGAACATCACAAGGGAAGATAGAAAAATCAGACGTAGCTGATCCCATATGGAGGGAGAAAGGGGATCACCGCCCCTATGGAATGAAGTTGAAATAATAGACAGAGAACGTCACTAGAAACTATGTAAACTTAAGGAATCAGCACATATGCTAGGCTTAAAAAATCTCCTAAGCCGACCAAACAGAGATGAACACAATATGGGAACCAGTAATACGGAGTGCAAGAGAAAACCATTAACATAAAAAAATTGCAAAATGAACTCTGATAAAAGAAAAGGTTACTGGACATTAGGTTTTTAAGTCCAAAAAATTCACTTGTTCTTGTCCTTAAGGACACATGACCCAGTGGATATAGACGTTGGTTAATTCCTGTGACTTGACTCAAAAAGTTGTGGGTTCAACACCAGGCTACAGCAGTGGTGAACAAGTAATTTGCAGGGTTAGAGGGAGATAACTCATGACTTTCAATCGAGGCGTTACTACGCAAAGGATGAGAATGATATACCCCAGTGATTGTAAGAAAGGGTTCGGTTCGAAATTTCTAGCACCTGAAGAAGGCCGGAGCGTACAACGGCCAAAACATCTTACAAATGGCAACAAAGATGAGGAGAATAGTCCGAATAATGTAAATACTGTAAATGATAAAATAATTGCTCGAATGCAACTAAAATTAGGGACTATGAGTGTAATTTTTACTAATTTTCACCCAATACAATGCTTAAAAGCCACTCAATCTAGAGTAGTACTGAATAAGGTGTGTGATATAAACATATAAGAAGAAATTAGGAAGTGATGTTTATGAGCATATGGAGTATAGATAATAACTGACCCTAGGCTTGGCGAGTTTGAGATTTGAGTCTGTCTCACAAAGTGGTGGTTTTTATGGAGAAGCTGTTTCTCTTAAATGGAATAAAACGGAAATGAGGGAGAATCAACTCTGTGTACGTTGCATGGTGGATCTTAGGTATACAAGTCAGAACTGGTGGAACAAAGCAACAGAGCTCATCTGAACGTTTGCCATTGGTGGCTACAATTAACGAAGGGGAGACGGGCGCACACAAAAATCTAACACTGTCCTCCATATTGTTATTGGCGACAAGAGTAAAGTTTTCTCTCAAACTCTAAACGTTCAAATAACTTCAAAACCTGCTCTATCGCTACTTCCATAGAAAGTTCTCAGACGAACTACATTCCTTCGTTTCATCTGTTCACGGCTAAGGTCCGCCATACCACGCATATAAACAGGGTGGTCAAAAGTACTTGGTAAGTGATAGCAATTATTTTGAGATTACGTATACATTTATATATACTTATACAGTTATTACATTAGCAACTAAATTCTGTTGTGTATCAGTCAGTTAAGTGCCATACGTGATACACGCGTGGGCGATCATGTCTCGATAGAGACATGACTGACTGGGCAGAAGATTATCCCGCAGTAGGTTGCCATTGCTTTCTGCGGTAGACTGGTTGCCGATCAAGACTATAGAACCCAATCTGTCCTGTTATTTAACCCATAACTGGAAGGAATAGACGGATTATTTGCGCGTAAGTGAATGCAATGAATTCAGCTGAAATTCGAACTCGGCTCCCCGATTTCTCGTTCTGAACTAATATCCAGTGCACCACAACGCACATAATTCAAAAATGCTTAAATTTTAGCAAACAAGGTGCTTAAACTGTTGTTCATCACAATTTACACAACTTTGAAGCTTCGACAAACCTTTTTTCACAAGTCTTTTTGTGTATTAATTTCTTGAAATGCTTCTCTTATGAATTTTTTCAAACCACCAACACTTCTTGTTGGAAATAATGAACACCATTGTAATAATATAAGTCATACACAAACCTATTCTACCTACTTTTGGACCCCTCTGTATTTTGAAGCAACGGAATATTACGGAAAATCTTCGAAAAACACTGACAGAAAAAAAAAACACTCAGAAAGGATGTCAGGCAAAAACAGACAATAAAAAAATCAACTGTATTAGTCAATGATAAAAAATTAGATTAAAAATTCCAGAACACCGATTCCACTTTTTATCATTTGATCTCCAACGATATCCAAGCTAAAACGACGGATCTCTCACCATCACCAAAGTTAAGCAACGTCAAGCCTAATTAGTACCGATATAAACATCTGTTTGGTAATACCAGATGCTTTAAGCTTGAATATGCGGTTGGTATAAAGGGCTTACAGCTATATCACGTTGCAACACCGTTCAATCACCGAAGTTAAGCAACGTCGAACATTGTCAGTACCTAGATGACTGACCGCTTGAGAATACCAGGTGCTGTAAGCTTGAAAGGACTAGTGGTGTAACGTGTAACAGCACTGGACTGGAAATAAGAGAACCGAGTTCCAATTCTATTTGAGTTCGTTATTATTCACTTACGCGCAAATACCGTCGTAAAACGTATGAATCCACTACTGTTTCCCTAAGTTGTGGGTTAAATAGTAGAAATTGCTCCAGTAAATCATTACTATCTTCCAAATATTATAACAATCTAACAATATTTCCTGGCTTTAAATAACGCAAAATATTGATTGGACGTAAAAATCAATCAATCCAACGATATCCATTGGGGATATATATATATATATATATATATATATATATATATAATATGTATATTCAATTCAATATTTTAGATTAGTGAAATAGGCATTTGCCTGCAGAAGTTGATAAAGCGGTTGCTGAGAGTCTGGAGAAATGGTTACTTCACAAATACAATGTATTGAATTTACATATGAAATAAATACCTGCTCTGCAAATTAAATTTAAATTGTGCTTTTAGTTGAATTAGTTTTGATTTTGAACTTGTATTATTAGGATCCATTGGGATTATTTACGAAACCTTTTTCTGGATGTATTACTGCTATATATATATATATATATATATATATATATATATATATATATAATAATAATAATAATAATAAAACCGACTCTGTACGTATTCTAATCTTAAAATGTTACACAAGTATATATATATATATATATATATATATATATATATATATATATATATAAACTTTGGTAACCAGTTTTTGGTCATAATTATATTAGACCAGTATACAGTTGTACAGTTGTATTAAAAAGTGCTCAATACATATATAATGTAGAGGTTTTGAATATTTTTCATTTGGAAACCAGTTATTTACACAACCTTGGTTTCAATCTTTCGGTATCTTCAGGTGATTTATAATAACTGAATTTCCAACATTTTCAAACGTACAACAGAGATTTTTACGAACGCGCAACTCGAAGTTTAAAATAACTGAAATTTTCATGGATTCATGCCTTCCTCAAGGACAATAGTATAAATAGGACATTATTCAGTAGTGATTAAATGCGTAACCTGAATAATCCGGAATAAAATTAAATACTAACTTTTTCAGTATAATGACTTTACACCTTTAGTAAATACAGGTTTTTGCGTAGACAACCAGGCCTTTTAGACATTCTAATTTACAATTATTGGGTTATGCATTCAGGAGATTTAGTTAGAAGAATTTGCTTGTTAAAAGGTTTCGAACTAACATCCAATTTGTTGAGTAAAAAACTGTTAAGATTGCCCTAAATTTGTAGTGTTTGAAAACAGAGACGTTTGCTCAAATACCTGCATCCCCTAAATATAACGTCCCTAAAAATAAGAATGTCGGTTTATACATAAAATCCTATATATATATATATATATATATATATATATATATATATATAATGATGATCTACGTATACTGTCTTAATAAGTATAGGAAAAACTACTAAAAAGTTGTAAGTTTAAAAATGTATTTTTTTGACAGTATTTATTTATTTCTATTATTATATTTGATATTTTAGACCGTCCTCGGCCCTTCATCAGAAACAAAATCAAAAAAAGGTTGATTGTTAAGACGTAATTAATGTGAAATGTCTGTTTTGAAAAGTTTACGTTATGAAAATTGTTTAACCATTACGAGTATTGAGAACGTAAGAACGTGCGTCGCCGATTTGAAAATTATAAGATGTAGGGGAGATAAGTTTGAATATCAATAGAAGTTGTATTATACATTTTTAAACTAATGTATTAAAAAAAATGACAACTTAGATATCATACCGATCTACTGTTATCGGTATTTTTCTGTTAATTAATTTTCTTTAGTGCCGGTTTTAATTTTTTGATAAAGATGACTTCAGGAATTTAAAGTTTTTGTTCATTATTTTCATGGCGGAGTGTGCATATATTGTCAAAAAATATTTTCTGAAAAAGTGAATGAAAATATACTGCCTAAATATATACACACACATACACAAATACACACAAATAAACACCCATATATATATATATATATATATATATATATATATATATATATATATATATAGTGCCAAAACTATTACCAAACTGGTAGAAAGGCATTTTAGGAAAGCAGATATATTGTCATAAAGTGGTCGATATCAAAATTGGGATAAAGCATTAATAGAATTAATGTGGAAAAATGTGTCACTTAGCTGAGCAGAGAAAAAAAAACAGAAATGAATCATGTTATCACGAAACATCGAAGCCGGCATGATTGAAATAACACTGCTGAGCTAAGTGACAAACTTCTTCGTATATATATATATATATATATATATATATATATCTGTCGTAACTTAAAAATATGTAAAAATGTACTCACCGATGGTAATAAATGCAATTATAAAGGGGACGTATGTCCGTGGTAAAGCCATTGAGTTTAATAAATTGCAGAAAACCAGTGAACGCTATAAGAAACAGGTAGATTAATATGCGTGAAAGAATATTCAGGAGTAACTGCCCCGAGCTATCATTGGCGGCGGATCTTGATAATAAGTGTTTTGAGACTTGGTACTCTGTCTTATTTTATGGCGATTGCTATCAGCACTCAACAACGTTCAACGTCTGAACCCCTCCACCTTCAAATGGAACGCCTCAAATTTTTTGACCAATCGTCGTGCGTCATACAGTTGTCCTTACCGCAAAACCGCATTTGTGAATTTTTAATTACTTTTGCTTTGTATAATGAATAATTATTTTGTCACAGGAAGACGGAATTTTTACTTCTAACCTCAAAGGTATTCTAAAGACGACAAAACACTCTAGTCACTTGTGGAAGGAAAATTGTCAGTCAAGACACGATGTATGTATCATCAACATGAAATGATGTTGGAAGATTGCTCTAATGCTTTATTGAGATTTTTAATTACACTTAGTTTATGAAAGACTTTCATATCGAGTTTCATAACTTTATATTCGTATTAATCATAATTCAGTAAGTGAAAATTATAAAGGTAATATGTGTGTGGCTGACTCTGCTCATAAATAATAATAATAATAAATTAATAATAATAATAATAATAATAATAATAATAATAATGATAATATATACGGGTAGCGTAATAATTATCGGTGCAGAAAGTGTAATCAGACCAGCCAGTCTATTTTGTCGCATTTACATTAGCACTAATACCTTTGGAAAAGGCATGACTTCATTTCTTCTACCTCCACTCGGCGATGAGTTGAATAACAGCTTAGACTAGGCTCTCTGTCCTTGAATAACGATCAGTGTAGGAAAAGGAAAATCTCTGTTACATTCACTTTTGCATAAGTAGCATTGAGAAAGATATGAATGCGTTTCTTGTCTCCCCAGCTAGGAGTTAAATAACAGAGCAGACTGAGTCTTCTGGCTCTGGTTGACAATCAGTCTATGAGAAGGGCAGCTCTGAATTCAAAACTGGTCGAATATGGGGCTAGCAACTCCTCCCTGTAAACTTGCTATAGAAACTACAGTAGCCACACCTAGTGTGGTGATTCTGTGGTTCTATACTCTATAGGAGTGTCTAAAGGGTTAACCTACATTATTACTTATTATACTTTTCTGCATAACACATTCTCCATCCCTCTTTTCTCATTAAGTATTGCAGGAAGCTCAGCTGTCTCTTCCTGATGTTAAGTATCGGTTTTCTTCTCGTTTGAGATTTCTTCAAAACCTCATCGTTGCTCACGTGTTCTTCCCATGGTATCCTCAGCATCTTTGTTTAAAACCAGATTTCTGCTGTTTTAAGCCTATCCTTCATCCTTGATGAGATCATCTAACATTCACTTCCATACAGAAGGACAGCTATCACATAGCAATCCAGCACTCTTTTCTTTGTTTCTAATGAAATTTTCCTGTCTCTCAGTACTCTGGTTACCTTTTGAAATGCGTCCTTGGCCATGCCAATGCATCTTCGGATCTCAATGTCACACTTCAATGCAGAAAATTGCATTGGATGTAACAAGTTCAAATTCCAGTCAAGGCTGTTACATTCACTTTTGCATAAGTAACTTTAGGAAAGATATGACTGCACCTCTTCACTCACCTAACTAAGGGTTAAATAGCAGACTGAGCCCCCTGATTCTGATTAACTATCAGTCTAAGAGAAGAGCAGCTCTGAATTCAAGACTGGTTGAGTATGGGGCTAGCAACTGTAAACTTGCTATAGAAACCACAGTAGCCACATCTAGTGTGGTGATTCTGTGGTTCTATACTCTATAGGAGTGTCTAAAGGGTTAACCTACATTATTACTTATTATACTTTTCTGCATTATTATGATATACGAATTATTCTTTATTTTATTCCGAAATTTAAATGTCTAATAAGTTTTCACATACTTTACTACTACTACTACTACTATTACTACTACTATTAATAATAATAATAATAATAATAATAATAATAATAAATGCCCTGATATCTATCTCTTCTACCGATCTACAGTGGATGTTCTGTTTTGTTCAGTGATCGATAATTACAGATGTTAATGTGATGCTAAATATACTGGATGCACTAATCTGATTAGCGACTAGGTTTGGTCAGTACTTACCAGCTAAGATCCATTAAGGAAAGTATAGAATTTTACAAACGCATCTTAATACTCTCAGTTCTGTGGTTACAGTAAATTTAATAAAAGATTCATTGTGTACCTTGTCTTTCACCGGTAATGTTTTTCATCATAATCAGCAGAGTACATTTGAACCGTCAGAGGTGTTTTAACTTGAAGGTACACTTCAACTCAATCTGATTTCTCATCTTCAGCAACTTGGGGAAAAACAACAACAAACAAACGAAAAAAAAAAAATTCCCCTAACTTCCCAGTCCTTCGCTCACGAATGTGCTTTTCATTTTTTTTCTTTTTTTCTGGGAATAATGGAGTTTTATTGATAGTATTTTTAATTTAGTACATCATGGTTTTTTCAATGACGCATATCATTTTTTTTTCAATGTCGTATATCATGGTTTTTTCAATGTCTGATATCATAGCTTTTTACAATATCGTTTATCATGGTTCTTTCAATGACGTATATCAATTTTTTTTTCAATGTCGCATAACGTGGTATTTTTTAATGTCGTATATCATGGTTTTTCAATGTCGTATATCATGGTTACTCGTCGAATCCCCATGGATGAAAAAATCATTTAACTATCTTTTTCCAAAACTTTTAGCTTGTGCCATTTGATTCCAATACTAATATCAACTCCTTCTTTGATTTTGGTTACTTGGAGAGACAACATACATCGGTATCGTTTCTATCAACGTCCCGAAATAATAAGCAATGTTTTCTTCTTTTCACAAATCCTATAACATTAAATTTACCGATGACAACATATTTATTCGCAATTGGAGGTTTTTATAACAGTTTTAAAAAAGGAGTCCATTACCTTCTCCACCTGAATAAATTCGGATTATCCTTTTTATATTTAAATACAGCACACGTCGGTTATATTTATAGATCGATAAAAAATACAGGGCCCTGAACTTTAAATTTAGATCATAGATTCTTTGCGTTTGAAGTGTTTTCATTCCGCGTTTGTTTTTGTTTTCATCTCTGTTGTTTTGGAACACACACACACACACACACACACACACACACACACACACACACACGCACACACACACACACACACATGCGCGTGTGTATGTGTGCATTGTATGTATATTTAAATATATAAACACTAAATATATTTTGGCAGTTTAACGCATTTTAGCCCATAGATTATGTCTTAACGTTCTCTATCCCCGACATTGACTACAATTCCTAACAAAATATAGCAAATTATAAGCAACACATACATACACAAAGTACACTCTGGTATTTCCTTTAATAAAATTTCTAGAATCTTCATACCTGTAGACGTAATAAAATGCAGTTTGAAATAATCAGAGCATCGATTTAAATATGCTATCTACTAATACAATAAAATATGCCGCATTAATAAATAAAATCCATGAATTCTTTGGAAATTGATTTATTCACACACACACACACACACACACACACACACACACACACACACACACACACACACACACACACACACACACTGTCCATTTTTCTATCAGAAAAGTTTGTTGATCTAAGATATGTGAACTCTTCAAAAGTTTTTAATGCTGTTGCATCAATGAAGGCAAATGGATTTGTAAAAGATGGATTGGCTCGCATTGGTTGGTACATTAGCTCAGTCTTCATTATGTTGATAGCGAGTTTAAATGCTTTCGCTGTTTCAGAGAATTTATCAAGGATATTTTGAGAGTCTTCTAGACTGTGTGCTACTACAGCGGTATCATTTGCAAAGAGAAGATCTCATACTACCTGTTTTGATATATAGATGTCAGATTATATAAATTGCAAACATTGTGTCTGCTTATTTTTAATAAAATCCGTTCATACTCACGAATAATCTTTCGCGTATTATAATTGAAAGATGTCAGAAATGAGCTGTAACTTTGACATATGTTATTATCATTCAATTTTCAATGTACCTAAGTACTTTCAATCTCTTTCCGAGATCATCTTCAGGGGTGTGAGTTACGCTAACAAAATATAACTGCAAAACTTTGTTGCTAAAAATTAGCGTAAATTTTTTTCTGCTTCAAATATAACGGTTGACAAATTGCTAGCGTTCATTGGAACGTGAAAATTATTCAAAATGGAACTTTTTTATATGTTGTAATGTCATGGCCATGCACGTGTTAAAGCATGAAAAAAAACAAAAACTGTTCTTTTTACAAACATTTAAGAACATGATAATAGTATCTGTCAACAATACAGCTCATTTCTGATATCTTTCAATTATGATATGCGAAGGATTATCCGTGAGTATGAAGGGATTTTATTAAAAATAAGCAGATACAATGTTTGGAATTTATTTAATCTGACATGTTTAGAAGAAAATTTGCTATCTAAAGACACAAATATATATATATATATATATATATATATATATATATATATATATATATATATATATATGACGTGCTTTTGATCCCTCGGCCTAAATCATATATAGAGTGTTAAATTATATAAACTATATTGTTAAATTTAAATTGTGATAAGGCTTGGTGCCAAGATTGATGTTATTTTAGTGGTGTACAGGTAAAGGTATTTTTGTCAAGTAGGTTCTTTTTTCATAAAGTGGTCGATATCGAGATATAGCGTTAATAGAAAGAATATGGAAAATTCTGTCACTTAGCTAACTTGCTAGCTTACCGACTTCAAAGTTTTGTGAAAGCATTATTGTTGTATATATATATATATATATATATATATATATATATATAGTGATGATCATCCACGTATACTGTCTTAATATGTATAGGAAAGAATATTAATAAAAAGTTTTGAATTTAAAATTACTCCAATTTTAGTTCTACATACACACGCAGAAAGAAAGAAAAATACTGGATTTTAAAATTAAATACACACAAGCTAGGGTTAAATAGGGACTTAGGTGTGTTGAATCTTTACAAATATTTCAATAGGTAAAAATTTTTTTCAGATATTCCAAGAAATTTTTATCTAAAACAAACAGACTTTCTCTACGGACGTGCTGCATGTTGTGAACAAACACACCACGTGATGTAAACAAAAATATTCGGACGCTATCATGAAATACGTTTCTAATTCAAATTTAAAAATCACTTGTTTCTGATGAAGGACCGAGGACGGTCTGAAATATAAAATATAATAAAAATAAACAAATACTGTTAAAAAAAGTACATTTTTAAATTCAAAACTTTTTATTAATATTCTTTCCTATATATATATATATATATATATATATATATATATATATATATGTGTGTGTGTGTGTGTGTGTGTGTGTATGTGTGTGTGTGTGTGTGTGTGTGTGCGAAAGAATGTATATTATACCTCTAGACAGATCAGGCGCCATACGCAACATTGTATATTTATAGGTCTTTTGGTGTATATTTATCTGTGGTTGTCTCTAAATGCATGTTCTTTCGTCTTTTCTCTTATTTATCGATATACAAACGTCCATTTTTCAGACGAAATGATTAATGGAGATTGATTGTGATTCAACTTGACGTCTCATTTTATTCTTCTTATTGTTATTCACTTACTTTTATTGTACTTTTTTATGAGCTCTCTTTTATTAACAAGATTCTAAAACAACTCCCCACCCCCAATAGACAACATTTTTAGTACAGTACATAGATTGTTTTATCAAGGTTTAAATTCAACCTATATATACCATTGGGATGTGCATTGTGGTGCAGTGAATATCGGCTTAGAACGAGAAATCGGGGAGCCGAGTTCGAATTTCAGTTGAATTCCTTTCATTCACTTACGCGCAAATACCATTAGGAAAGGTATTAATCCGTCTTCCCTCCAGTTATAAGTTAAATAATAGGACAGATTGTGTTCTATAGCCTTGACTGGCAACCAGCCTACCTCAGAAAGTAATGGCAACCTACTGCGGGATAATCTTCTGCTCAGTCAGTCATGTCTCTTTCGAGATATGATCGCCCAAACGTTTATCACGTATGGCACTTAATTGACTGATTGATATATTCCTTTAAAAATAGTCCTAGCTCAATAACCAAACACTGTAGCTGTATTAACTTAATCGTAAAAAACACATATTTATCATTTATATCTGGAATGCAGTCACTTCACTCAGTTTGAGGCAGTTGGGATTTCGTTAGTTAGAAGCCGAAATTTTTTTTTTATGTTAGTTGAGTATATAACTCTGAAAGTAAACAAATTGTAAAACGATGTTAGAAAATATTGTATTCTGTTCCTTAACTGCAAAGATATTAGAGAAATATTAAAAAAAGCCAAAAGTGAAAGAAGAAGTTTGGTAAGCAAAAACAATCGAACAGATTCAATAAAGAAATTCGAAACAGAGTCACACTGAACACGGTTTATTGACAATCCAAGTATTTACAGAGATATTTTTCCCTTTAAATATGATTTTTGAATTCGTTTTCCAGCATTTGGAAACTATCATCATTATCAAAATGGGTACGAGTATTGCACTGGATACACTCTTTGCATTTCCATCCTTAAATTCTTAGGGTACCAAACTGGAGTATGAATAATTCGTTCACTGCGTGCAATTCTTGGTAGTCTGTATTGTTGGATCGCATGGATAGCTTGTAAAGCCTAACAATTATTATTATTATTATTATTATTATTATTATTATTCACGAGAGTGCAAGCATTACATGGGATAAACTCTTTTTCTCTCCCTCTTTATGTTTTCTATGTTATCGGGTAGGAGTATGTTTTTCTTAGTAGTCGATGTTATTGAAGTATAAGGTTAGCTTGTTGAACTTGAGAATTCATTGGAACCGGGAGGTCGTTCTCGAGTTCTTAAGCTTACAAGGGGCTTGGGAATATTTAGCAGATCGTTAATCCGACTATTCGAAAGGTAGAAGCAAGCAGAATCTGTAAAATTATTGAGGTCACTCTGAAGACTGAAAGCACGTCAGGACAGGCAAAAGCTTTCCAGGTTCAACTGCATTGAGCATCGTTCAAAATCTGCATAAAAAAGGAACAAGTGCAACCTGGCTTAATAAGGTTGCTGATTCTTGTTCGTAGTTATAGTGTTTGGCCAGCACTTCTGTCACTAATAAAAACACAGGAATTGAGTGGAATGAACACTTTACATTGATATTCTAAACAATGTCACGAAAATTGGAACTTAGGAAAGAATATGATGACGGGGTTGGCCGATTTTTGTTGAAAAAGAGGTTTTGAGCAAAAGTAAATACACTATTTCAAGCAAAAGGCGAGAAAGGAAGCTCCCATTAGTAATAGAAAGAGCAATAACAGATAACATATCACTCAACACATCCCGGGCCTAACTAATAAAACAACAACATTTTTGCAAAACTCGACTTTATTCATCAACATAGTCTCTTTCTAGGGTGATACACTAATTCCAAAGCTTCTCTAACAATTCAATGCTTTTCTGTAGAACGATTTAATTTGGCCTCAAAATACGCCTCATTTTCCGATATCACTTTTTCATTGGAGCCAAATGTCTTTCATTTGACGTCTACAAACAGCCAGTAGTCGCTGGGAGCCAGATATGGAGAATAGGGTGGATGCAGAAGCAATTCGAAGTCCAATTCATGTAGTTTTGCTATCGTTGCGATCGACTTGTGACACGGTGCGTTGTCTTAGTGAAATTTCACTTTTTTCTTCTTTATTTGTGGCTGCTTTTTCTTCCTTCAAACGTACCAATAATACTATATAATATTCGCTATTGATGGTTCTTTCTTTTCTCAAGGTAATCGATGAACAAAATACCTTGCACATCCCAAAATACCGAGGCCAAAACATTGCCTGTTGATGTTTGCGTCTTTGGTAGCTTTGGACAGCCTTCACTTGCTACTGTCCATTCATTTGATTGCCGATTTGACTCTGAAGTGAAGTGGTGGACCCATGTTTCATCCATTGTCACATATTTACGTAACAAATCCTTGTTGCGTTGAAATAGTTGCAAACAACGCTCTGAATCGTTGTTTGCACTGTACTGTTGTACTGTTGTACTGTTGTTTTTGATCGACTTAGAGCAAACGCGGCACCCACTGTGAACACAGTTTTCTCATTGACAAATGTTCATGCAAAATGGGGAATAGACTGCCTTCTGATATGTTCAACTCCTCTGCTATCTCATGCAACTTCAATTGACGATCGGCTAAAACGAGTTTATGGATTTTTGTTTTGGTATTTCCAAAGACAGCTACCAATTTTAGGCGGCCTGAGCGTTCAGCATCATTTGTGTTTGTACGACCGCGTTTAAAGTTAGCATACTACCTCTTAATCGTTGTTTCCGTCGGAGCAGAGTCCGAATAACACTTATGAAGCCATTGCTTTGCTTGAACTGTATTTTCTTCCATCAGAACACAATGCTTTACCAATACACGAAATTCAAATTTTTCCATTGTTTTGAAAATTTGCATAAGTTATTAAATAACTTAAACAACTGTAATTTGTAAACTAATAATCTGATTGAGCCCAAATTTTGTTACGTGCCATTTGAAAATCATAAAAATCACGTGGATTGTTTCTTATAAGTGGCGTCATCTACATGTCAGGCCTGGGACTTATTGAGTGATGTGTTCCTGAACTAGAGAAACAAGCTCGTGCACATGGTCCAAATCTAGAAATTGTCCGGTTCTCTCAACCAAACTCGCACAGGCGTCGATATTTCACGGAAACCTTCCTCTTCGGTCCAGTGAGAGAGGTACTGTCACAGGGTTAGAATCACCAGGACAAGGTACCTTCTATTTATCTGTTGTGTTCTTTCCGAAGATAGAAACGCAACTGAGGAATAAAATGTATCTCTTTCGAAAGCAGATACCACACTCTGATCTCAGCCCGATGCCCAGGCAGTGATGAAGAGCGTAATTCGAATAGCGCTGGTGTCTCAGTCAATAAATGACAAATGTTTCCGTAAAAGGAAACGGTTAATATTACCATTAACATTAGAGATAAGAAAAGCAGATACTACACTTTGATCCTTGCTTAATGGTCAGATAGTGAAGTAAAGTGTAACTCGAATAAAACTGGGGTCTCAGCCAATGAATACAGACTGTTTCCTTATAAGGAAACAACTATTATTGCCATTATCATTATAATTGATAACAAGTATTGTTATCATGTTGATAACAAGTATTAGACTTTGATTTCAGTCTGATGGTCAGAGAGTGAAGAAAAGCGTAACGTGTGCAGCATTGGTTGCTCGGTCAATATACAGAAAGTTTCCTTATAAGGAAACGGCTAATATTATAATTACTATTCATATTTCAATGATATTAGCAATAATATTCATATCCATATATAGAGATTTGTGTAATATAAAATCGAACGTGAATACAGAAAAATCATTTGGGATAACAGACTATATGTTATTCTTTAATGTGCTGCATTGTTTCAAGATATCGGCGATCAGAGACCTCCTTAACTTCTTATCCTGCGTAACTTTTTGTATATATATATATATATATATATATATATATATATATATATATATATATATATATATATATATATATATATATATATATATAGTATTCGTTGTAGGTCACCATCTGCGTATTATACAGCAGGACAAAGCGAGAACAGTTTAAAAAAACTTTGTATTTCTCAATAAGATCATGGACTTACTGCCCAGATCATGTTGAAATACCAGTTCTGGTATAATCACCGAAGTTAAGCAATGCCTAGCTTGGTCAGTATCTAGATGAGTGACCAGTTGGGAATACCAAGTGTTTTAAGGCTAGATGTGTGGGTGGTGCAATTGGTAATAGCTTGGAATTAGAAATCCGAGAGCCTGGTTCCAGTATCTCAGTTCGTCACATTCATTTACACGCAAATACCATTGGCAAAGATATGGACCCGACTCTTCCTTCTATGTGTAATTAGTAAGATATGTATTAGTAAATCATTATTATCCCCAAAAATCATACTATATAAAACTATTTGAAGGTTGACTCCTTCACACACGCATGCGCGAGCGCGCTCATGAACGTGAGTGGCGAAGAGCTGGTAAAACAGGTTGTCTCTTCTTTTACATCCCAAATATTTTGTTAATGAATTTAGTAACCGGTTCTCTCTTCTTTTTTCGATATCCCTAAATATTTTTTCGATGGACAGAAAGATATATAACTTAGATTCATCCTAAATTTACACAATTCTAATAAATAGTTTGAGTGAACCGTTGCTCATTACTTGATTCGCAGTAAGCATTACTGTGAATAAATAATAATTAAAATGGAAAAAATATGTAAAAAGAAATCGAAAAAAAAAACACGAAAAAGAAATAGTGAAAAGGAACGTGTAAAACAACAAATTAAATTTAGTTGCAGTCGCACCGACATTTTGAATCAAGTTGAACGTTATACAAAAATATGACTAGTTCTATCTATCTATCTATCTATCTATCTATCTATCTATCTATCTATCTATCTATCTATCTATCTGTGTGAGTGTATATGTGTATGTGCGTGTATGTATGTATGTGTAAATATTCTCAGATAATCCGAGGAGAGGAATAGTATGATTAAAAAAGAGACAAGAGGAATACTATATTTTGTTTTAGCCGACGTTTGAGTGGACAAAACGCATCGGCTAAAATATTTTTCGAACTACTTAACAAACACTTCTCCAAAATCTCAGAGCTACACAAAATATTTGATAGAAATGCGGTTAAATTAAGTTACAGCTGTACTTACAATTTAGAAAGTCTCATAAAGAGGCAAAATACAAAAAAACAAAAAAAAAAACAAACATAAAACAAAGACAAAACAAAGCAAAAAAAAAAAAAAAAGAAAACAAAAAAATCCTAAGGCAGAATACAGTTAATGAAAAATGTAAGTGTAACTGACGAAACTGAAAAAGGTCAAAACTATGTTAGCGTAACCGATTGATCTTCCCTACCTTTATATATATATATATATATATATATATATATATTGTAACCAAGTTGTGGAACTCGTAGGTTTTTTTACCTGCTGTTCATGCATTTACTTTTATAAAGAGTGCTCGATACAACGTAGAGCGTTATATTGTAATAGTTGTTCAATGGTTTATAAACTCATAGTATCACTACACAAAATTTTCATGTTTCGAAGCTACTTTACGTGCTTCTCATCGGGTGACAAAGTTCAATGAGAAGCACGTAAAGTAGCTTGGAAACGCGAAAATTTTGTGTAGTGATACTATGAGTCTATAAATTGTAACAACTATTACAATATATATATATATATATATATATATATATATATATATATATATAAAATAAAACAAAAATTTCGATATTTAAAGCCGTTTATTTAATTTTCCTGCTCTTCTTCATTGAATTTCAGGTAAATCCTTATCCACTTTTCAGAGCAGCTTCAGAGTATATTACAGGTATGTCTTTCTGTTTTCCGTGTTGACAATATGTGTATAAAAAGGATATAGAATCCGGACAAGTTTTGATATATTTTCGACAAGTAGAAAACTCTTTAGTGACTTAATTACGTTGTTAGATAGGAATCCTCAGATACGAACGAGAAAACTGTTTTTGTGTTTGTGTATGTTTGTGTGTGTGTGTGTGTGTGTGTGTGTGTGTGTGTGTGTGTGTGTGTGTGTGTGTGTGTTTGTGTGTACTTCAACATTAAATCGTTAATTCGTTTTGGCTAAGCCAGTGATCTGAACAGAGAACACCTGTCTAATGATAGCGAAACGCGTAATCCACTCTAAAAACAGTTTTCCACTTGCCAAAAATCTCTCTCGTTCTCTCTGTCTCTCTCTCTCTCTATATATATATATATATATATATACTACTCAGGTAAGAATATAGAGGAAAATGAAGTTGAAAATGCAGAAACTGGGTCCTTTAAAAATACTTATTTAGAATAACTTTACGGGTTTCACAGTTCTATCATTTTCAAAAATAAAATTGAGATGGAGCGTAGGATGGCTATGCCGCAATATGTCTAGCATCTGACTGAAGTTAAGGAATTCTTTCCATTTTATGCAAAATTTGTCTTAGATTGGTACCTGATTAAAATGCAATCTGGTTCGTTAATTATGATCACATGATCAGACATAGCAATTTTTGTGCCAAAAATTGATTTATTCTCAAAATTTGGGACTGTCATGTGCCAAGTGAATGGAGGTGTATCGGCAAAGTTATTAAATCAATATTCTATTCCAGTTGCTTTTTTCAACTCCTGTGTTATATATATATATATATATATATATATATATATATATATATAAATTCCGAAATTTACATTCCGTTAAATAGATTTTATTAATTCAAATATGGCACAAAATTCATATATATATATATATATATATATATATATATATATATATATATAGTGTATCGAGGCAGCAAATAATTTTCTAAACATATACTGTTAAATATAAGAGACAATGAATATCTATTATATTTAATCATTAGCCGTTCTAAACATTATATTTTGGGTTTAATTTCAGTTGAAAATAAAGACAAATATTCTCAAACATTTTGATAATTTTTCATTAAGTTGGTTCTAAGCTTTCGGCTCACATGAGCCATCTTCAGAGAGATTACAAGGACGTTAACACAAAAACATCAACCATCAGTGACGATTTTATCTTGTGCTGACATAAAACTCCGCTAAGCAACGGTAACAGTTACCAAAAATAGCAAACGCAGTTCGTAAATTTGTAATGCTGTTCTATGACGTCTGAAGATGGTTCATGTGAGCCGAAAGCTTAGAACCAACGTAATAAAAAATTATCCAAATGTTGGAGAAGTTTTGTCTTTATTTTCACCTGAAATTAAAGCCAAAATACGATGTTTAGAACGGCTCATGATTAAACATAATAGACATTCCTTGTCTTTTTATATTTAACAATATATATATATATATATAATTACTATTACTACACCAAGATATAATACATTTAAATAAAAGAGGGATCATATTTTACCAATAAAATAGGATACGTTAAAAATTGCTAGGCGCCTTTCGACCGACCCTTCTTCAGAACAAAAGTTGTCGGTAATATAATTGTTGTGGATTCCGGATGAGGAACCGCACAAAATAATAAATAACAAAAACAGATATGGAGATAGAAAATGTAAGTTATATTGAACGTAATATACAAACTGGAATGCTGGTTATTCAATTTAGGAACACTATTAGTAGAAATAAATATATACAGTCTTGAAGTGAAATAGTATGTCCGGGTAACTGATTCTAGCTGAGTGGATCTCACGGCAACTGCAACTAAAAATGTGATTCCAGATCTAACTCCAACTAATCAACTCTCCCCTTACAACTTACAACGGTATTTACCCACCTTCCCACTTAAGGCGAGATATGACACAAGGTCTTTTTAATGTGAGTCTTCCCGGCCATATAGCCAGGCCCAAAATATCTGTCTATCACCCAGTCGTGATTCTACCCTTCGGCGGAACCACGACTGGGTTAGTGCTCTCTGTCCAAAGTAGCATAACGAAGAACTCAACCGAACAATTACCATGAAAGTATTTATAGAAAAAGCAGAAAACCAAATTTATGAAAGTGGAAAAGTGATTGCGTATATGTGTGTATGTGTGTGTGTGTGTGTGTGTGTGTGTTTGCATTTGCTTCTCATAATTCTTATTGTAATGGGTCAGGGAGCATAGTCAATTGTTACGGTTTGTAAGTAAGTCTTATAATTCGCCAATCATAGTCTCTCATGCTGGTAGAAGAATAGATGGATTCGCATTTTTCACTACGTCACGAAAGCGCGTGGAATTCAAACTCAGTGCTTCATCTTTTCATTCCCAGTCGCTTTCCATTGTTGCCAAACACCCTATGCTGATGAATAGATTCGTTTCAAATCATCTGACGATTAACCGGAAACAGACAAGCAAACTACAGCTTATTTATTGGCCACTTGAATGTTTGCTATCAAGGTGACTACAGTTCTGAGTGGTTCTTACTTTGGTCAGACTTACAAACTTACAACCAATGTCAACGACATAAGCGATATCTATCTATCTATCTATCTATCTATCTATCTATCTATCTATCTATCTATCACAGTCTGTTTATATCTATCTATCTATCTATCTATCTATCTATCTATCTATCTATCTATCTGTCACAGTCTGTTTATTTATCTATCTATCTATCTATCTATCTATCTATCTATCTATCTATCTATCTATCTATCTATCTATCACAGTCTGTTTATATCTATCTATCTATCTATCTATCTATCTATCTATCTATCTATCTATCTATCTATCTATCACAGTCTGTTTATATCTATCTATCTATCTATCTATCTATCTATCTATCTATCTATCTATCTATCACAGTCTGTTTATATCTATCTATCTATCTATCTATCTATCTATCTATCATTAAATTTGTTTTTTTAAATTAAAATACATTGTGACACGGAAATTTCTATGTTTCGATATAAAGTAAATGCCGAAGAAATTGTAAAACTGTTGGTTCTCTCTACCTGGATTTATATATATATATATATATATATATATATATATATATATATATATATATATAAGTGAAGCAACACTATGGAGAGCGCATATTTTTCTCTAATTTTCTCAAATATTCATGCCGCTAGGCGAAAATAAATAAATGTATTATAAATATAATAAAGAAACGGACATCTACTCAAACACAACTATCCACTAAAAATAACGTTTAAGTAATAAAAATATGTCGGATTAATGAATAAAAATCCATTCATTTCTTTACAGATTGCTTTGTTTACATAAGGATGCAAAACTGAGCAGATATGTTTCAAAATCTAGAGAAAAATCTGCGTTCAAAGACAATTTTCCTTGATCATCGACGTGTTCCGTAGTTGAAAAATTCAAAGCACGTCAGATCTAATGATGATTTCCGCGAGGAGGGTGCAGGGTCAAATCCTTCTGGAGAGTGAGTATTGTTCTCTTATAAGATTTCTTGAATATTCAGAGCGGAAAACAAAAATAAAAAAGTATACTGTTTAATAAATGAACGCAGCACCTACTCAAATACATATAGCCACTAAAAATAACGATTAATATATATATATATATATATATATATATATATATATATATATATATATATATATAGATAGATAGATAGATAGATAGATAGATAAGGAGTATATACACTGCTTATATATAACACGCTAAAATTTCACCTCTAAAATTTTCACCGTAAGGCTTAGGAAGTAGAGACTCCGGCTGACACCAAATTGGTCAAGTTTCGATCCCGACCAGAAGCAAGTAGATATCTAGTCACACTCCTGAGCTATGATACAATGAAACATGCTTCTATGACAAATATATATATATATAGTCATATGGCACACGTGGTGAGAACGTTCGCATACTGACCATGAAGTACGGGTTCAATTCACTGATTTGTCAGGAAGGTTATTTCTGGCGGAGGCCTCCAACACATTTGTAAAGGGCCTAAAATACCATACTTACAGGTTGACCTAAGCCTTGTGAATAAAATTGGTACCCACTGAGAGCTGTCGATTATTGTGCTAGCTTCATGCTAGCACAATAATCGACCTAAGGCTTGAACGTCCTGGCCTGTACAGTAATTTTTAGTAACACAGTTTTCCAGTTACATTTGTTGCCATAACTCACACCCCTGAACATGATCTCTGAAAGAGGTTGAAAGTTCTTGGGTACCCTGAGAAATGAATAAAAATAACATCTATCAACGTCACAGCTCATTTATGACATCTTTTGATTGTAATACGCGAAAGATTATCCGTTAGTATGAACAGATTTTATTAAAAAGAAATAAATATAATGTTGGTAATTTATTTAATCTGACGTGTTTAAAAGAGAATTTGCAGCCTAAACACACACACACACACACACACACACACACACACACACACACACACACACACACACACACACATATGTATAGCAGCATTTAAAAAATAATCAATATCCAAGATTAGTTAAACTATGTATTTACATTCGTAATGGAAATATGACTTGCGAGGTAAGTTGAAAGCATTTAAAGTCAATTCGTGAGGAAAGATTAGGAACATTATAGAGTCGTTACTTCCCTGAAATCGCTAAAAAAAAGAGCATAGTATGAATAAAAAAGATCCCAAACTTAATAAAAACGAACTTTTCCCATCGAAATGTTTATATTATAATTCAGAGGAAAGAAAAAATTAATTTTTAATTATTTAAAAAAAAATCTTGAATCACTTCTAACCTTTAAGAAATTTTTGCAGAAAATCTTCTTTTGATTTGAGTTAGCGGATAACCAAAACGTTTACGACTGTTTTACAATGAAAAACGTAATGATGGCATCATCCATTTAACTTCTTGCGGTCTATTATTTTATTAGTTAAACGCAGAACCCATTGGAGAATATAAATCATCCATTTTTTGCCTCTGTACCCGCAAATCTGCTCAGAATAGTAAAAAAAAAAAAAAAAAAAAAGCAATAAAACTCTGATATTATTTAATTTGATAACCTTTTATTTGTTTGAATAAATAATATAAAACAAGGACATTATAGTCTGAAGAAAAAAATTCCTATTACTAATAAAATTTTAAAAGAATTGTTTTCATTTTTTTGTTATTATAATAACTTATAACTTATTTCAAAAATATTTTTAAAATCTTCAAAGATTTAGATTTTTTTAGTTAAGAATTGATGATCATATTGCCTATCAAAAATTGAAAAGTTTAATAAAAATCGTTTTCCTTGATACATTTAAAATAATTTAAAAATGATTTTTTGTGTATAAAAATGTTCATTTTTATTAGGTACCATCTTCCGTAGGGGACATATTGATTTTAGAAGTTAACAAGTGCTGTGGATTAATTCCCCTACATAGAAATCACAGAAAATCGCAGTATTTTCTTATGCTTATGGTACTGGCTTACAATGAAATAAAAAAAAGTGTAAACATTTGTATAAGTATTAAAAAAAAAGACAAGTACAATAAAATTGTAATAATTACAACAATTCGTATTAATAAAGAATGAAATGAAAAATAAAATATTAAAAATATAAATTAATACTAAACCATAACATTTAATGAATTTTCATAACTTAATCATTAATAAAACACAATAACATTTCAGGAATTACTAAGTTACCTCAGTATTTATTAAATTTAAGCTATTAAATATTTAAATTAATTTAAGAAAAGTTTTCATTATTTTAAAAGAAAATTCATCTTTTCAGAAACTATTCAAACGTAAGCTAATGCAACTAAAATTCAATAAAATATTAGATTCCTTAAAATATTAGTTCTTTTAAATTACTTGGTAGATATCATTCAAAGGTCACGTATTTCAAAGGTCACGTATTTCAAGGGCTGTTCCTCTTAAAAATGGTTATGTGCACAGTTATCAAATGATGTCAATTCGGATGAACTATAATTGACAAGTTGACAGCCTGATGACTGATATGCTGTCAACTCGTCAATTAGCACTTCATAAATATCTTCTATCCGTGACTAAAAAATATTTTTTTCTTAATTCTATGCCGCAAACAAGTAATATTTGTTTCAAATCAGATTAATTTTAATTTCAATTTGCTATTTTTCCAAATTTAACAAGTCACAGAAATATATATTTTTTTGCAAGATTTTTAAAATCGAGAATTAACTTTTGTTTACAAGTGTGTCAATCGCTCATAAATGGCAGCAAAATTAAAAAAATTGAAGAAAATCTCAAACTTTTATATATTCCAATCAATATAATTTCTGTTCGAAATAAACTAGAGTATTTTGCTTACAGGAAATAGTAAATTTAACCATTTATCTTTCTATTAAAACTAAAATAAGTTTCAAGAAAACTTTTTCATTTTTAAAATTCAGTTTGAAAGTTAGATATCGAAATAGTAGTGGCGTACCTATTATAGGGGAGACAAAGCTTTCTTGGGTTAGAGACGAATTGATAAAAGTGCCCGTTTAAATGACGCAATAGTACAACAAAAAAGCATTTGTGTAGTGGATGACGAATTTATCCGTTAGAAATATTTTTAGGGCGTTCATACATTTATTTAACAAATTTCTCGGAAATTCTGTGACTTATTTATCAGGATCGCTTGCCAAGCGCGGCAACATCTATTTTTAGCTTAATTCATGCAACTGAATACAGCGTCTATTTCTGGGAGTGCCACATTTCAGCACAAAGCTAGATTTAACTGACGAAATGTTTGTCAACATTACAAGCCGACCTCAGCTAATTAGTTATTCAAGATAAAAGAAATGTTTTAACAGAATGTTTGGCTAAATTGACAATAATTCACAAACACGACACAAGTCAGACATTTTGCTGTCAACAAGCTACAAAAGTTGGGGAGGGATGTTCAAACCAGAGATCAAACATTTTGAAAAGGACTACAAATGGATAAATAGAGGTGTGTGCAAGAAGCATTAGTTAATCAGCCCCAGAATTGCTATATTATTAACAGCGCCCAACTGAGTGCAGAATGTCCTATGAAGCTTTTCTCGGAATCAATATTATTAGAAAAGCTTCATAAGACATTACGCACTCAGTTGGACGCCACTTTATCTATTTCTCAAAAACTGTTTATCATATGATACGTCTGACACAAGGTTTTAATCAACATGGAGCACCGTGGAAATAGAGTTTACGATTTTTCAGGGATTGACACTGATCTAATTTTCATGAATGTTGTAATAAATTTTTGAAACAGAAGTAAGCACAGTATACATGATAGAAAGAATGATAAATTTGCTGAAACGTTACATGAGATATGTCCTTCTATATGGTAGCGAATGATTTTAGAAATCTTCTGAAAGATTACGAAGAGACTTGATGCAACAGAAATGTGTTTCTACAAAAAAGTTGCAGAAGATATTGTGGACCGAACATGAGAGCAACAACGAAGTTTTATAGAAAATAAAAACAGAAAGGAAAATTAACATTTTAAATTTCCGGGGCACGTAATGAGGAAGGCGGGTTAGGAAAATCTAATACTCACAGAACGGATTTGAGGGAAAGAGGGACAAAGGAAAGTAGTTGATGTGCTTGTGTAAAAGGATAGGCGATGGTCGCATTCCAGAATTTGAGTAAAGTATTAAGAGACAGGAAAATTTTGCTAGAGACAAAGAAAAGAGTACTGGATCGCTATGTGATGTCAGTTCTTCAATATGGCAGTGAATGCTGGACAATATCATCAAAGATGAAGGAAAAACTTGAATCAATTGAAATGTGGTTCTACAAAAGTATGCTGCGTATATAACGGATTGAGCATGTGAGCAATGATGAGGTTTTGGAAAGGATGGACACGAAAAGGAAATTAATACTGATCATCAGGAAGAGACAGCTAAAGTTCCTGAAACATGCAATAAGGAAGAAGGGCTTGGAGAACCTGATACTAAAAGGCCAAATAGAGAGAAGGAGAGACAGGGGAAAACAGCGGATAACATATTTGAAGGGCCTGATCAGGTGGATGACAGAACGGGGGTTGTGTGGTGTAACTAGAGAAAGCGTTCTAAGAGCCACCAGGGATAGGGAGACATGGAAAGCCATGATCGCCTATGTCCTGAAAAAACAAAAACAAAAACAAAAAAAAAATCAGGGCACATAGAAGAAGAAGAAGAAGAAGAAGAAGAAGAAGAAGAAGAAGAAGAAATAGCTAGATGTAAGCGTAAGTTCAATGCTAACTGTTTCTTCTTTCGCTTGTAGAACTCTCGTCCTGATTCTTGCTTTCCACTCAACTTTGATCTTGAAAAAATTAAACGTCAATCATTGTTCTGTTTCTTAATTCTTTTTTTATTTTTCTGTATTCTTAACAATGTTTTCTTTTTCTCACATTAATTAACAGTCAGTAATACTTGTATTTCAGTTGCTCTTACTTGAAGTCTAATGATTTTAACAATGCTCCAAAAGTGTAAACATAAATCCTTGCGTATCGTTTATAACTAGGACAATATAGAGGCGTAATTCCTGTCAGACATTTAGTTTCACTACACCTCCAATGTCACGATATAGTTATCTGGGAAGATCGAATACTTTTGTGTTTTGTGATGAGAGTAGGTTCTGCCTTCATTCAATTTATTATCGTTTGAGAATGTGAGACAAACCAGGCATCTTACAGTGTGTATTCATTCATAACACTCAGGAACAGCCCATCGTATCTTAGGATTCATCATCATTTAGCCATCACACCCAATAGTGCATAGGGCAGCAACTTTTTGTTGCTGTTTCTGTAACAAACTGTTTTTACGGGGCAGGGCTGTTAGCCCCGCACCCAACCCCCAAACCTAGAGGACCGGTGGATCATTCTTGGTCCTTACGTTTACAGCACCTGGTATTCCCAAATGGTCTCCCATTTAAGTACTGACCAGGCTCGATGTTGCTTAACTTCGATGATCGGACGGGAACCGATGTATTCAACACGATATAGCCGTTGACTATCTTAGGATTAGGTGCTATAAATTTGGCATTTGAAGAGAGAAGATTAAACAACGCCATGATCGTCCAGGCTCTCTTAAAATAATTCTGCTTCTATTTTTGCAACAAGAAGATGATGAACACCTTCAAGAGAATAATATTCACCCACATGATATATGAGATATGATGAGACACCTGACACATTCAGTTAACCAATTCTTGATGTTTTTGCATCAAAAAGGATAAGAGGCGTGGAATAATATACCGCAGAATAGTTTTCACTATCTGTACAATTGTAGATACACGAGAGAAAAGATTCTTTTGTTAATATAAAAGGAATTTATAAAATGCATTAATATGGTATCTGAGGAATGCAGACAAAGTTCTTATTTTGAAACCCCGGCCAGGTTTAATCAGTATTTGTGATCATTTACTGTCATCAAGCAAATTTTTATTAATTGTACTTTTACACTCAAGTAAATTAAAGAAATGTATTCAAGCAGCTTAAAATGTCATAATTCCGTTAGAGTAAGTTATTAAAGATATTTATAGCGACTATTGTAAGCTAAGAGAAACCATGAAAATGTTCAGACTGGTTAATCTATTCATTTTGTGTTAAAAACAAACAAACATTAACAATTAGACAGAAGTGTCATAAAATAGAAAAATCAATAGAATGGCCAAATTTTATCTTACTTTACTTCTAGAATTTGACTTGACCGAATGAGGCATTGTTGACACAATGGATAACGGGTGCAGGACAACTCAACACCGTCAATTGAGTACCGTCGACAGTGCTCTGGGGCGACTTAAGACTGAGACAACCCAGTACCAGAAAAACATAACTTTTTTTTTTAATAACGGAATAAAAGTAATTTATGAAGGTCTGAAACCTTAATTAGTAAATATTTTTTCGAATAAGACATTTGAAAATGCATTATGTTAAATATGAACCAATTTTTGTTGTTAATTATGTTTAATAAAGTAAATCGCAAAGAAATTTATTTTTAATAAGTTAAATTAAAGTAATAAATAATAAATAATTCAAGAAATCGCAACTGTTTTTTTTAAATAAAGTAAATAAAAAATGCGATACAAAATGAAGTAGTTTTTGTTTTAAAGTATTCTTAATAAATTAAATCGGTATTTAATTTGTTTTATAATAAATAAATCGACATTTTAAAATATTTTTATTTTATTGAATTATTTATTTTATTAAATTATTATTATTTTTTACACAGATTGATTCAATCTGTAAAAGGCACAAGGGCCATTCGAGGTAGTGGGTTATTTAATGGATAATTTTAACGGATAGCAGGGAACAACAATAGTTGATTCTAGACTTAAACAAGTCAAGATTATAGTAATCGGGGAAATTAGTTAGATAGCCCACTATAAGAGGGGTATAAAACAAAAAATCAAATGGTAAATAGAAACAACACATTTATATACATATAAATCAGTTATGATTTTTACAAATAAAAGTAATGTATTTTGTTTGATACAAGGTCGTTAAAGTGTTCGTAGTAGTCCTATTTGTGTACGTAGGCAGGAACGTATGTGTGTACGTATATATGAGCATTATTGTTGGTTAGAAATGGCTGAAGTATTCGCTCAGTCTGAAAGGGTTCAGTTCGGGTAACAAGTATAAAAAAGGCAGACGGGTGAACGGTGAAAATAAAGAAGTGAGGGAGAACGATAGAGATTATAATAATAACGATCGCTTGACGTTTGTCAAGAGTACGTGTTAATTACGCTCGTATTCTTCTCTCTGGTGAAAAGTCGAATTTCCTCCGTCTTTTATTTCGGTGGTGGGGCATGAAAAGGTCATTTGGAAATTTACTCCCGGATGTGATTCTGGCTTTTCTATTGGACGACGAACAAACTTCGCGTGGGCTCACGAAAAGAGTCGTGGCAACAAAAATGAGGACAATACTCCGAATAATGTAAATCCTGTAAATACTGTCTCATCTCAGAAAAATAGACCAGTCCTGTTAGCATCAAATTTTCCAGCCATCTTTCTTAAGTGACCTAGAAAGTTCTAGCCGACAATATTTCACAACGGAAGCCCATTTTGTTCCTGGGGGATATTCAGGATTTTTTTCTTTAACGGTTTTACATTTATCAAAGTCAGAATTACATCTGTAGCCATAATGTGAGCTTTAGTGCACTGAGAAGTTTTTATTACATTTGCCTTTGATGGGGGAGTTTATCTTAAAATTAATTTTACAAACAGTCAGTGTTAGATGTGAAAGGTAAAATGATTGTTCGTATACATCCATCTGAGTAAACATAATATTTAATGTGGGAGAAACACGTACAAGTAGATTAAAAGTGACTGAAAAGATTAAATGGCGATAAACTAAGAGTGGTAAAGGCGCTTGTTTGGCCCTTGTCACGTTTCAACGTCAAGGACCCTGTTTGTTTTTTCATTTATCACTTTAAGCTCAAGAAGGTGCACGGCGAGATGTCCGCCACGTTTACTGTGCAAGAAATTTGTCATCGAAATTAGCGTTCCGATTTCTAAATAGTCTATTTTATGGTCGCCAAAAGTATGAAACGAAAACATTTTGTAAATATTAAATGTTATTCGTGCGCATGCGTCACCATAATCCTATCTATTATAATAAAGATCGTTGTGTGTGTGTGTGTGTGTGTATATATATATATATATATATATATATATATATATATATATATATCCACTCTGTCACGCTCAAGAAGCGAGAGGCAATACTTAGACAGCGTTGGCTCATTTAATTCATTTTACTACCTGGTTACTACCATTTATGAAAGCTTTTGCTCGTGTTTGCCTTATTTATTTTTTGCAATAATTATGTCGTCGAGTAATGTATATATATATGTATAGTAATATTTTTATTATAAGTTTATAATAAAAACATAGTTTACTGTAACACAAGAGACGTGTTTCGGTACTATCTTAGCACCTTGTCAGGTAGGGAAATCAATACATATATATATATATATATAATCCTTTTTAATATATTGGCATCATTTTCTGACAGCAGGAGTACACTCATGTTTCACTTGATGTTTCATTAAATAAATTAAATTGTAACAACGGGAGAACGTTTCTGGTTAAAATTAAAAACGATCATGATGTTGACGATTATGATTTTACACCTTCTTTTTTCTTTTATGTGTCGTGTCTCTTCAGGACATAGACGATCATAGCTTTCACTAATTCCTTATCGTTTGTAGCGATTATTAGAATTTCTTTTTTAACGTCTTTTCTTTCTAAACCTTGTTCCACTACTAAAGCTCGCTAAGTAGGTAATGCGTTGTTTTCCCTGTCAATGGCTTACAGATGTTGAAACACACATCCGCAGTTTTTTGCACCTGATGAGATTTTTTCTTCTATGTACCATGTCCATTCAGGACGTAGGCGATTATGGCTCTGCACAATTTCCCGTTCTTTATAGATTTTAATAAAATTCATTGTTTTGTTATGTCTACTAAACCTTGATTCGTCATCTGCTTTCTCAAGCTTGCATTGTTTTACTTTGTCCCTGTTGCCTTTATTCTGTGAGCATCAATTTTTCTAAAACCCTCTAACCTTATATCTTAGATATTTCAACTGGCTCTTCTGATGTTAAGTATCAGTCAGTTAAGTATCACACGTGATACACACTCGGGCGATCATATCTCGAAAGACCGAACAGAATCTTTTTCTGCAGTAGGTTGCCATTAATTTCTGCAGTAAACTGGTTGCCAACGAATGGTATAGAACACTATTTAACCAATAGCTGTAGGAAGAAACGGTGCATTAATATCTTTTTCAGGGGTATGTTCATGTAAGTGATTACAACGAATTCATCTGGAATTCGAACTCGTTCCGAGCCGATATCTACTGCACCACAACGCACATAGCACATGTTGAGTACACTCGTTCTAGCTACTAGCAGTTGACTCACCTACAGAATCTGAAAAAAAAGAGTTGAATTGTATTTTGGCATTATTGTCTTCTGAAATTTTCACTCAACTTTCAGGTCATGTTCTCTGCACATGGTAAGTTAGATCGGTGATTGCTTTTGGTTTTTTTTCTTATTGTTACTGATTTAAGTATTTTGCTACTTTTACGGTACATTTAGACAAAGTTCTGTAAATTATTTTAACTTTCAAGGATTCTTTCGACTTATACAAGTTAAAACTTAGTAATTTAAAAAAAAATTGATATTGATAGTACCTACTATCGCCCGGTTTCACACTCCACCCCTTTTGAACAGGAGTAGAGGTAATCGCCTTGTTTCTTGTTTAGGAAGGGGTTCCCGGTCCATTTCCCTTCTCCTTCGGTCTTAGTGTTAATTCAGCCGGAAGCTATTTGCAGTTACTGAGTATGGTGGCAACGTCTCTTCATTCTGAGGGTACCGGGTTGGCAGTTTTCTAGTTGCTGCTTCCGACTGGTAGTCAGGAGACCTAAATCTTTCATAGCGTCTTGAGAGGCTGCTCGGATCAGCAGTTGAATAATATCGGGGTTTCTGTAGTGCCATATCTCGCATAGACGGGCGTCCCTGCATGAACCTCCGGTGGGCAACCCCGAGACCAGATTATGCTGCAGGCTGCGCCAGTCTCCATCCTTCATAAGCTGCAAACAGTGATCGACTGATTCTACTCTAGACGTCTCTCTCTAAGTAAATCAAGTATCAAAACATGCAAACAATATAGCAAAACTAAACCAGCTAGTCAGAAAACGCCCAAACCTGTCTGCTTCTCCTTTGCAAACATACGAGGTATCCGCAGTAACTTTTCCAGCGTAGAACCATTCCTTCAAACTAACTTACCTGATATCTTAGCTCTATGTGAAACTAACCTTGACCCTTTTATCCCCTCTTCTGAGTTTTACGTTCCTGGTTACCTTCCCCTCTTCAGGAAGGACTCCAATGTCCATATGCATGGGCTTGGTGTTTATGTCAGCGAACACCTCCCTCTAGCTAGGGTGACATCTCTTGAATCCCTGGATCATTCTTTCATGTGCTTCCGTCTCTCACTTATAAGCTCGGTTAGCTATCTCTTCTTTCTCTACGGGTCCCCCTCCTCCTCTGACTGTTCTGTAGTTGATAGCGTCTCCAACAATATCGACAAGGCCATTTCTTCTCATCCATCTGCCCATATATTTGTGTTTGATGACTTTAACGCCCACCACACCAAGTGGCTGGAAAACTCTGTTACCGACCTTGCTGGTGTCCACACCATGAATTTTTTAATCACCTAATGTCATACGCAATAAGCCTAACGGAAGGGACTCACTACTAGACCTGTGCTTCACTTCCATCTCAGACTCTTACACTACCAAGCAGCTCTGCCCTCTCGGAAACTCTGACCACGCCGTAGTTTCCGTCAACATCTCATTCCACTCCCACTCTACCCAAGAAGCCCAGACCAGCAGAATATCCTACTGCTACCAAAGAGCAGACTGGGATTCGTTCCGCGACTTCCTGTGTGACGTCCCTTGTAACAAGGTTTTTAGTCTTCCCGTCGAAGACTGTGCATCCGAGGTCTCCTCTTGGGTTAAGGATGGCATCGATGCTTTCATCCAAGCCAGGAAATTTAATCTGAAATCCTATTCATCTCCCTGGTTCTCGCCCGCTTGCTCGGCCGCCATTGTCCACCGGAATCATTTCTTCCCGCTCTATCAAAGCCATGCGTCGGACCATAACAGGCGCCTTTTCGCCTCAGCTCGTAATAAGTGTAAAAAGATACTCAACGAAGCGAAAATGTTTGCTACCAGAATGAAGCAACGCATAGCATCCTGTAAGTTTGGCGCCAAAGACTACTGCCGACTCTGTAAAAGCGTGTTTTACAAGAGTAAAACCTCAATACCCACCTAATCAATGAATTTGAGGTTCTTACCTCTTCAGCGGACAAGGCTGAATGCTTTGCTCGCAGATTTTCCAGCAATTCGAGATTGGATTCGTCTGGAGTACCTACACCCGACTTCCCACCTAGAACTCAGACTCAACTGAATGACGTCCACATTACCCCTCGCTGGTCTCCAACATAATCTCTAAACTTGACCCCCACAAAGCGAGCGGAGGGGATGGAATCCCAATCACAGTCTTGAAAAAATGTGTCCCTGAACTCTCCTTTGTCCTCTCTAAACTCTACAACTCCTGTTTATCTGCTTCCTGCTTTCCTGCCTGTTGGAAGTTTTCCTCTGTAGTTCCTATATTTAAGAATACTGGAGAACCCTCGGACTCCGCTAATTACCGCCCTATCAGCCTCCTTCCGATCTTTGGCAAAGTGTTCGAAGCCATTATCGAGGTGATCCAGCATCTCACAGCCCACAGGCTCCTCTCGGACAAACAGTATTTTTCCGCTTCACCAGGTCTACTGCAGATATGCTAACGACCATCACCGAGTATATATACCAGGCTCTCGACAATAATGGCGAAGCTCCAACCGTTGCCTTGGATATTTCCAAAGCGTTCGACAGAGTCTTGCATGCTGGTCTTCTACGCAAACTGTGGAGCTATGGTATATATATGGACATTTGTTTGACCTAATCCAGTCATTCCTCTCTAATCGCACATTGAAGGTAGTATTAAACGGACATGCCTCCCAAAACTACCATACAAACGCGGGTGTCCCTCAAGGCTCTATCCTAGGTCCTACGCTGTTTCTGATCTACATTAACGATCTCCCCAAGTAGGCATGTACACCGATGACATCACAGTTTACTCTCGCTTCGATCAAAAATCCGGTGTGGGCGATAAAGCAAACCTCGCAGCCTTGCTTAAGAAGGACCTACAATCCGTGGTGGAGTGGGGTAAGAAATGGCTCGTAAATTTTAATGCTTCCAAAACGAAGCTGCTATCAATTAACTATCATAAACAATCGCTCCTATTTCCCATTAGCATGGAATAGGCCTGCCTCCCTGAGAGTAAAATGGTACGCCTCCTTGGCCTCAAACTCTCAGCGGACCTCAAGTGGAATGATTATATCGAATCCACTGCTGAATCCGCTGCTATGAAAGTCGGTTCTCTGTGCAGGGCCCGGAAGGTTTTCCCGCCTGAGTTCATCCTGAACATCTATAAATTTACCATCCGCCCATGTATTGAATACTGCTGCCACATCTGGTCGGGTGCCTCTGCTATTCTCCTCTGGGTCCTTGACAAAATACAACGGAGAATCTGTAATGTGATCGATGCCGACTTGGCAGCCCGGCTGCAGCCACTCTCTCACCGGCGTGATGTGGCTTCCCTGTGCCTCTTCTATAAAGATTTTTACATCTTCTGCTCCAATGAACTTAGTTCACTGGTGCCCTCTAGTTATGAATTTGCAAGAGATACTAGATTAGCAACTAGGTCCCACCCTTTTACAGTGAAAGAGATATAATGTAACCGTAATTTCTACTCTAATAGCTTCTTTTCTCGCACTTCCCACCTGTGGAATTCTCTTCCATATACTTGCTTCCCCGACAGATACAATCTCCAGGAATTTAAATGTAAGGTCAATAGATATCTATCACACTAACTCGCATCCATTCCCTCAAAGACTCTACCCATCTACCCAACCCCCATACTCGGTATCCTCATTCGTCTACAACCCTCCTTTTGACATTTTCTATAACTAACCACTCTTCCTCAGCACTTTTCCCTATATAAACCCCTGCGCAATAGTGGCAATGGAATGCCTTGCTTGGGGTGAAATGATTAAAAAAAAAGTTTTCTTTTTGTTTGCATTTGTATAAAACTTTGTCGTTGCACACATATCTGGTCCAGGTTATTCTCAGTATCATTTCGGTTTATTCAAGTCTGTTTTTCATCAGTCATGAGATTGTCCTGCAATTACTGCAATGGAATAACAAAAACTGAAAAAGCCTACACTTTCGTATCGAATATAAGTTTCGTCTGGAATTGTTCTGCAAATAAGTCAGCTATCTCAACCACTAGAATCGTTACCACCACCTCCAAGATTATTGGTGATATTTTCAGACTAAAAAAGACACCATAAACCAATTTAAATGCCGGTATTTACAAAATACAGTGTCTACAGTGCAACAATGTACATATAGAGGAAACATCACGAAATCTAAAATCGCGGATCTATGAACATAAAAGAGACTTAGGTTTGAACATACGTTCCAACTTTTTTGTATTACATCGAAATAACGTAGGACACAATTTTGATTTCTCAAATGCTTCTTCTTCTTCTATGTGCCCTGTCCCTTCAGGACGTAGGCGATCATGGATCTCCACGTCTCCCTATCCCTTGTGGCTCTTAGTATGTTTGCTCCTGTTGCTCCTGGCAACCCCCGTTCCGTCATCCACCTGATCAGACCCTGCAAATATGTTATCCGCTGCCTTCCTCTGTCTCTCCTTTCTTCTATCTGTCCAGTCAGTATCAGGTTCTCCAGGCTCTCCTTCCTCATTGCATATCCCAGGAACTTCAGTTGTCTCTTCCTGATGCTCAGCATCAATTGCCTTTTGTTGCCATTCTTTCTAACACTTCGTCGTTGCTTGTATGCTCAGTCCACGATATCCGTAGCATCCTTCTGTAGAACCACATTTCGGCCGCTTCCAGTTTTGTCCTCATTTTCGATGATATTGTCCAGCATTCACAGCCGTATTGAAGAACTGACATCACGTAGCAGTCTAGCACTCTTTTCTTCGTTTCTATTGAGATCTTCCTGTGTGTTAGTATTTTGCTCATCTTCTGGAACGCGTCCTTTGCCATGCCAATTCGCCTTCGGATCTCCGTGTCGCACTTTCCATCTCCTGTTAGAACACTTCCTAGGTACTTAAATTCTTGGACTTGTTTGATTCTGTTATCCCCCACCTGTATTTGGCATTTTGGGTTGTATCTTTTGCTGATGACCATGCACTCAGTTTTCTTAAATTTTATTTGTAGTCCCTTCTTGTCACTCTCCACTGCTACTTTCTGTATGAGATCTTGCAGTTTCCTTCCCGTGTCCGCAATCAGTACTGTATCGTCCGCGTATCTTATGTTGTTCAGGTTGTGGCCTCCAATAACAAATCCTGGTGTGTCATCTAGGGTCCTCAGAATATTCTCGCTGTATAGGTTGAACAAATCCGGTGAAAAGACACATCCTTGTCTTACGCCTTTTTCTATCTTTGTGTATCTACTGAGGTCGTTACCTGTCCGTATGCAGGCCGTTTGCTGCCAGTAGAGATTCTTGATTATTCTTATGTCTTTGCCGAAAATGTCGAGGTTGCCTAGCATTCCTATCAATTCTTTGTGTCGTATTTTGTCGAATGCTTTGAAAAAGAACATAACCTTTTAAAGAAGAAATAGTTTGAAAACATGTAAATAGCATTACTACCAACTATAAACATTTTTTTTTTTAATCATTTCACCCCGAGCAAGGCAGAAACGCCACTGATGTGCAGGGGGTTACATAAATGTAAAAAGATTAATTAGAAAAGAGTGAGGAGTACAAGCTAGTTAGAAAGGAACAATAGAAAGCTGAGAAAGCAGGTGCAATTACAGATACATAGGCGGAGAGAAAGTGAAGGTTATACAGGCGAGGGGAGAGAGCTAGAGTCCAGTGGTTAGTAGATGAGTATTAACTTTGCATTTAAATTTCTGGAGGTTGTAGCCGTCAGGAAAGCAAGAATACGGGAGTGAGTTCCACAGGCGGGAAGTGCGAGAGAGGAAGCTGCAGGAGTAGAATTGTCGTATGCATTTGGCTAACCTGACTGTGAATGGGTGGGACCCAGTTGCCAGTCTGGTTGCACGGGTAAACACCTGTTGAGGAGGCATCAGTGACTTAAGCTCATCCGAGCAGAAGCCATGAAAGTATTTATAGAAGAGACAGAGGGAGGCCACATTTCGACGATGGGAAAGTGGCTGCAGTCGAGTCGCCAGATCAGTACCTATCACATTACAGACTCTCCTTTGGAGCTTGTCAAGAACACTGAGGAGAACGGCAGGGGCACCTGACCATAAATGGCAGCAGTACTCCATGCACGGACGGATGGTTGACTTGTATATATGCAGGATGGATTCAGGTGGAAAAAACATCCTGGATCGACATAGTGACCCAATCTTCTTAGCAGTAGATTTTGCTATGGATTCAATATAGTGCTTCCATTTGAGGTCTGAGGACAGGGTAAGTCCGAGGAGGCGTAGTGTATTACTCTCCGGGAGAATCATCTGGTCCATGCTTATGGGAGGCAGAAGAGGTTGCCTGTAATGGTTGACAGACAACAGCTTGGTCTTAGAGGAATTGAAGTTGACAAGCCACTTCTTGCCCCAGTTCACCACAGAGTGTAGATCCCGCTCAAGGTCAGCAGCGAGATTATGTCTGTCCACCACGACAGGTTTCTTACTGGTGCGGGAGTATATTGTAGTGTCATCTGCGTAGATGCCTACTTGGGACTTGATCTCATCTGGGAGGTCGTTGATGAAAATAAGGAAGAGCGTCGGGCCCAGGATAGAGCCTTGTGGGACACGAGCATTCGTGCTGTAGGACGAAGAGGCACGCCCATTCAGAACGACCTTCATTTTGCGGTTATTTAAGAAAGATTGGATTAGGTCAAGCAGGCAACCGGTAATACCATAACCGCGTAGTTTGCATAGGAGGCCAGGGTGCCAAACCCTGTCGAAAGCCTTGGAGATATCCAGAGCAACCGCGCGAGCCTCGTCAGACTCATCAAGGGCCTGTAGCATGTACTCCGTTACAGTTGTTAGCAGGTCGGCTGTGGACCTGTCAAATCGGAATCCATATTGCCTGTCGGAGAACAGTTTGTGGGCGGTGAGATGATGCCTGCGATTAAAACATTACATCACCTCTGCACTTTTTCACAAATATATAATTCATGAATCCAAAATACCAATAGATATTAAATAATAAATTAAAGATTGTTCCTTTTGTTCTTAACACTGTAATATTTTCTATATGAACTACATTCGATTTTTTCATAATAATGTTTTCTCTTTATTTCTCCTTATTTTTCTCTATTAACATCTGTTTTCCTCACTATTATTATATATCATTATAGTTGTTTATTATTATAGTGTGGTTTATGATTATAATGATTATTATTTTTATTATTTACTATTATATATTATTGTATGTTATTCATACCGACATATACACACACTTAATAGTTTAAATACGCTTGACACGCATTATTTTCGCTTATATATCCTTACATTCATAATAAACAAATAGTGTTTTTTATTACACGTGGCACACACACATAAACAGAAATATACATTTCAAATATTTATCCATTGCTTTATTGCACGCATCATACCGCAGTCAACATACCGTCTCTGTGGATTTTTAAAAGTTCTTTTTAAAATTAAAAAAAGGTTTAACTCATTCGTTTTTAAACAATCTCTAGAGAAGCATGATAAAGTGAAACATATTAGATTAAAATTACTTTTCCCTATCTGTTCTTTACTTATTCTATTCACACACACACACGCACACACACACACACACGCGCGCGCGCACACACACACACACACACACATAATGGCTGACTACTCGTATTTGAGAATATCCACCTACCAAGCCGGGTAGATAATCCCCATTGCAGACGCCTGCTCAGGCACACTTGTTCAACACCCACAATACTGCGACTATACTGAGCGGACCATAGTTACAGTTTCTGGGAGAGAACGAGTTATCTAGTAATAACAACAGTCTGAACAAAGACAGGAGGCTCCAACCCTCGGTCACTATGACTTGTGACTTCGATCTTGCCCAACCATCGACAGTTCCTCAAAGAAAGCCGTCTACTTACTTTCACTCACAAGGCTTGGGTCAACCCATGGTATGGTTTTCAGGCACTTTCCAAAGGTGCCAAAAGCTTGGATCGTCTCCTCCAGACCGATAACTTCAAGAAGTTACTTTCCTGATATATCAACATGGTGATATATCGACCATGGTGAACCCTGGTCATGATCAGAAAGCGAACCTTCTAACCACTGGGCCACACACACACACTATATATATATATATATATATATATATATATATATATAATAAACTTATATATACATGGAACTTTGTGTGTGTGTGTGTCCGTTACCGATAGACCCCGAAACGGCTGAACCGATTTTCTTGAAAATTTACACATTTGTACTATAAGCATCTGCGAGTGTTCTTAGCTAGGTTTTGTGTCGAGGTACCCCTGATAAATATCGAAAATCGATAATCGAAAAAATCGGGTTATAGAAGGAGTGGTCCGATTTTAATAAAATTTGATACACTCATAGAGAAAAACATAAGAAACGATATTCAGAAGTTTCAAGGTTGCAGTTCTTACAACAGTGCAGAAAATCGATAATATATATATATATATATATATATATATATATATATATATATATATATATATATAAAAGACAGATGTTTGTGCGTGTGTCTGTTTATCTGCCTGGCTCGAAGTAGGTATAATTGTAGTTCTTAGTCTCAGCCAAGATACCATTTACTCAGAGGACTTATTTAGCCTTCAAAATTCAGTTTACGACGAAAACAACTTATTTGATATCGATAGCAGGAAATCAAAATTTGACTTCATTTTTGACTTCATTTTTCTTTCAGTCTACGGTTTCGCTTTAACTGGAAACAACTATTGCTTTTCAGTCTTTCGTGCCAACGTTCAAAGAGTCTGAGCTCCAGGACCATGGATTAGTTTTAAAGCTTTTATTACACCCGAGCAACGCCGGGTTATATTGCTAGTATATGTATATAGTGTTGAGTCATGATATTGTTTGGCGCCAGGATTGTTGATGGAAAGGTAAGAAGCCAGGTGAGTCTCACGAACAAGAAGAAATTTTTAGAATAGAACTTACTGTTAAATGTCATTATTTCTAGTCATGAATCCTCCATATTCTGAATCTAGTTTTAGAAATCGTGCAACTATTAATTTTAGGTAATATTTATTAATATAAAACAAATTGTACAGAATATGTCATATAATTCTAGAGCTTTGAGTAAATATTTGCAAATATAAACCAATCTCTTTGGAATTATCATAAGGTTTTCAATCAGGTCAAGGTCGGGCGAAAAAGTTATTGAGTAGAACAGACAATAAAAGAACACGGTTAAAAGAAAAAATAAGACGGAGGATGAAGATTGACGTTGCATTATAATTTTTTTAAGGTCGTACTTTAAACTGGGATGTGCGTTGTGGCGCAGTGGATATCGGCTAGGAACGAGAAATCGGGGAACCGAGTTCGAATTCCAGCTGAATTCATTGCCTTCACTTACGCGCAAATACCCTTGGAAAAGATATTAATCCGTCTCTTCCCTCCAGTTATGGGTTAAATAATAGGACAGATTGGGTTCTATAGCCTTGGTTGGCAACCAGTCTACCGCAGAAAGCAATGGCAACCTACTGCGGGATAATCTTCTACCCAGTCAGTCATGTCTCTTTCGAGACATGATCGCCCAAGCGTGTATCGCGCATGGCACTTAACTGACTGACTGACTTTAAACTGGATGAGTTTCACAAGAGAGAATAAATTTTTAGAATAGAAATTACGGTTGCATCTAGCCATTTCGTCTAAGTGCAGACAATTCACCGAACGACAGTTCACGGACAGGACAATTGTTCGATGTGTTAAGTCTTTCCAAGTTCAAGCTTTCATCCAGTTTTTTAAAAAAATGTCGGTGAGCTGTCCAGATGTTGATGAAAGCGAGTGTTCTGATGGCATTTTGCTAATTACATCATCGATTGTTATCAGTCTTGCGTTGGATAGTTTTCGTCATTCGCATCTCCAGTAACTATTATATTCCCTAGTTTTATCAACAATATTGGCTTTGAAAAACAAGTGTGTCTGAGCAGACGTCTAAAATAAGTCGGTTAGTGGCTGTTTACCTCTGTCCCTCAGGCCATCAATATACCCTGTCAGTGTCAAATTTTCCAAGTCATCTTTCTTCGTTATGTGTTCAAAATGTTCAATCATTTCCTTCTTATTCTAAGTATTGGGACCCTTTTCTTTTCAGTTTACCCTCAAAACTTCCTCATAGTTCAAATACAATGTCCATGGTATTCTCAACATTCTTCTGTCGAACCACATCTCTTTTGCTTTCTGTCTTCTCTTCACCTGTGAGGATATTGCCCGGTATACGCTACTATTTACGCTTCTCTTTCTTTATAACGTAAAATTCCTGTTTCTTGATTCTTTGCTTAGTTTTAGAAAGTAATTTATACTTGATCAAACAACCAAGAAGTTTGTTAATTTCAGTTTATATTTTTATTTTTATTCGACTGTTCATTATAATACTATCACAGAAAGTAGTTTGCTGATCTTTTATAGAAGCGAGAACATCCGAATATAAATGAGATATAAATGAAATATGACGAAAAGTGATATTATCTCGATTATATTTTTATTAGCTAGAGCAACGTCAATCGTGGAATAAAATGACAGCTTTATAGGTCACCAAAAGTTTTATAGGACAGCTTTATGGGTGACAAAATGGTTGAAGCATTTGGTGTGTTCATTCAAACAAGCTTCACAGGGCAAGGGGAGCATGATGAAGTCACGTTCCTCTTGAAGGTTAACCTTTCTGTGATACGTTCAGCATCATAAAAAGATTTTACGTCACATTCAATCCTGCACTTTTATTTAACTTGTAGCCACCCCCCCAGAGATGCTTCGTTAATTGGCCTTGTGCCAAACACATCCGAACTCCCCACAATTTAAAAATCAGAAGATTGAAGGTGTGTGTATTTAAGCAAAGATTTATTTACAGAATGACAAAAGTGTAAGAAGAAAAATATATGTGAAATTTTGTTAACTGAACACTATAATATATTTGCGAAAAGAAAAATGTTCATTAAGAAAATGCATGCAGTTTTGTAGTTGAAATTGTTCGTAAAGAAATGTAGGTATTTAAAATGTCCGAAGAAGTTGAGAGTTCTTGGTTGTGTAGTAGCAGAATGTAAAGTCCTTGTTCCTTCCTCTTTTTGGTAGGTCGCGACAAGTTGAGAGAGAGAAGGCAAAACGAATAAAGAAGTTGTACTTAACGTGTCCATTTTGTTGTTGTATTGTTTTCTTTAGAGGGGTGGTGTGAAAATAAAGACAAGAACGTTTGAAGAAGAGGTCGAATGAAACTGTGGCGTGCCCTACGTCCGTGTTGGCGTGGAGTGAAAAAGAAGAAAAGAAAATTGGCAGTAAAGGCGAGTCAGCCTGAAGTTTCTTCCTTACATTGTGAGATGCTATTAGCTACCGCTTCCATCTGAGGGAATGCTGTGAACGGTCAGGGGCCATCTTTAAATACTGAAATCTGGTCACGTGGTAAGCTCCCAGAGAATTTTTCTTTAGCTGTGAAAAAAAAAAAAAAAAATTCGTTGACGTTATTTGAATTTTTCGATTTGTTATCCAATCAGGATCTAGAGTTTTGCTTTTCACACTGACTTGTGAAAAACAAAAAAACAAAAAATAAAACAACTTTTAGCCGTTTGAATCCTCTTTTTGGGGATTTTTCCGAATGTTGGTCGTTTGAATTTTAAATTTAGGTTTTTCCAAATGTTGTAGTCGTTTGAATCCACCATCCCGGGTGTGCAATTTTACTTTGGTTGATGGATGATATAGGATTTGTATCCTATAAACTCACTGTTGTAGATCAACAGACTGAGTAAGCATAAGAAAATAAATAAATAAAAAGCAACTGATATCTTTTTTGCAATTATCAATGAAATAATTACAGCGGGAGAGCTGTAGTGATTAAATATATGTAGTTCTCAGAGCGTTTAAATAAAATTCTAAATATACTTTGTTAAAAAGATACAAGGCAGTGCCGTAAGGTTTTCGTACCGACTACTATGACCTTAAAAATAATGAGAAAGGAAAAATTAAAAAATAGTAAAAAAAAAAACCCAAATAATTTGATTAGTCATTTGATCAAAATTTGGTTGGTGTATCAAGCTCATATTAAAAAGTAGGTACAATTGCCCCCAAGCTCATGATATATTTGTGAGTGACTTTGATCCTTAATGGATGCCTTACTTTAATGGTTTTCTACTAAAATGTCGTTAAAAGCAAAGAAAATTTGCAAAGATTTTGTACCAACATGAATGTATTGTAGTCTAAAGGATGTGTCAAGCACAAATCAAATCCACCGTTTCTCTGGATCTATTTGACTATAAGACCGGGTTTGGATCTCACCAGGGCCGATTTGTCAGAGAGATGACTTTGGGGAGGCGTGCAGCACCATTGGAAATCGTCTGAAAAAAAATACCGCAGGTTGAAGCAAGACTTTTGAGTGAAATTGGGTTGACAGAACTATTCAGAAGCGATCAATAGTTGTGACTGAGGTTTCCTTTGATCTTTTCTAAATCGATTTGTCTAAAGCAATTTCTACAACATATTTATCAGAGAAAAAAGTAATAAAGATTCTACTGGCATAATATCTTTATGTGAGAAATAACGAGATTATAGAGAAAATAGAAAAAAGAAGGAAATTTATAATTAACATCAGGAAGAGGCAGTTAAAATTTCCGGATAAAATAGACATAACAAAAAGAGAGCTTGGAAAAACTGATACTCACGAGACGGATGAAGAAGGAAATTTATAATTAACATCAGGAAGAGACAGTTGAATTTTCTTGATAACATAAACATAACAGAAAGAGAACTTGGAAAAACTGATACTCACGAGACGGATTGAAGGTAAGAGGGACAGTGGAAAACAGCGCATAAAATACTTGATAAACTTAATCAAATGTATGTCACAACAGGGTTTAAGAGAAATAACCAAAAGAAAAAAATTAAACGCTACAAAGGACAGGAAATTGTAGAGGGCCATGATTGCCAACGTCTTGAAGGGACGTAGCATGTAGATGGAGAAGAAAAACTATGGCGGAATAATGTTTCGGAGATACAACAAAAAACATAATTTATCAAGCACTAAAAAGGACGGGAAATAGAAGAGAGCCATTATCGTCAACGTTCTGAAAGGACACGGTACATAGAAGAAGAAGAACAAGGAGAAAAGAACAAAGAGAAAATGAGCTTGAGTAAATGCATGAATGAATGAGCTTTAGGAGAGATATTAAAAAGACAAAATTTGTTAAGCGCTACAAAGGACAGGAAATTGTAGAGAGCCATGATCGCCAACGTCCTAAAAGAACACGGCATATAGAAGAAGAAGAACAAAAATGAGCTTGCGTAAATGCATGCATGCATGAATGAGGTTTAGGAGAGATAACAAAAAAGATAACATTTATTAAGCGTGACAAAGGTAGGGGAAAATGACGAGAGCCATGATCGCCAACGTCCTAAAGGGACACGGCATATAGAAGAGAAATGAGCTTGAATAAATGGATGAAAAATTAGGCTTAGAAGAGATAGCAAAAAGACAAAATTTGTTAAGCACTGCAAAAAACAGGAAGTTGTGGAGAGCTTAGTATGATCGCCTACGTTCTGAGTGGATATAGCACATAGAGAAAAAAGAAAACTCTTCAGTGTGGGTATGGACACCTCGACGTGGTGCAATGGTTAGTGAGCTTGTCTTTCTAGAACCTATTACAACTGAGTAGTGAGTTCGACCCTCACTGGGTACCCCATACTTTCGGTCTTGTGCTACATCTAAGCAGCTCTTAGTAAATCGAGTAGGCCACCTGGGCGTGGTGTAGTGGTTAGCCAGCTTGTTTTGCGAGAACCTATTTTTTTTTTTTAATCATTTCACCCCGAGCAAGGCAGAAACGCCACTGATGTGCAGGGGGTTACATAAATGTAAAAAGATTAATTAGAAAAGAGTGAGGAGTACAAGCTAGTTAGAAAGGAACAATAGAAAGCTGAGAAAGCAGGTGCAATTACAGATACATAGGCGGAGAGAAAGTGAAGGTTATACAGGGGAGGGGAGAGAGCTAGAGTCCAGTGGTTAGTAGATGAGTATTAACTTTGCATTTAAATTTCTGGAGGTTGAAGCCGTCAGGAAAGCAAGAATACGGGAGTGAGTTCCACAGGCGGGAAGTGCGAGAGAGGAAGCTGCAGGAGTAGAATCTGCATTTGGCTAACCTGACTGTGAATGGGTGGGACCCAGTTGCCAGTCTGGTTGCACGGGTAAACACCTGTTGAGGAGGCATCAGTGACTTAAGCTCATCCGAGCAGAAGCCATGAAAGTATTTATAGAAGAGACAGAGGGAGGCCACATTTCGACGATGGGAAAGTGGCTGCAGTCGAGTCGCCAGATCAGTACCTATCACATTACAGACTCTCCTTTGGAGCTTGTCAAGAACACTGAGGAGAACGGCAGGGGCACCTGACCATAAATGGCAGCAGTACTCCATGCACGGTTCGATTCTCACCGGGTAACCCATACTTTTGGCCTTGTGTCACATCTAAGCTGTTCTTGAAAATCACCTCTTCAGTGTGGGTATTCGTGTAAGTAAAGCTATTGTTTAGGATAAAATCGCTATGTTTTGTTATTCAAAATTAGACTGAAAAATTCGACACGAGGTGGATGAAAAGAAAAAGAAAAAACGCTGGAATTTCATTTAACTGTGAAACTAATTTAATTCTTCATGTTTTGAATTTCTTGAGCGAATGGACTGCATAATTACAAATAAATAAATAAATAAATTAAAAATAAATAAATCGTAACTTGTTTTCTGTTTGTTGACAAATACAAAAATAATATAAATAAAAATTAAAATAATCAAACAAATAAACAATTCGAGCTGTCATCTCTTTGGTTCAACACAATTTATAATTGTGAAGGGAGCGCTCGTTGTTTCTTTGGTATTATTTCAGTTTTCAAACTAATCGTAATTAGGCGGATGCTGAAAATACCATTGACAGAAAATGTGATCAGCAGAATTTTAAAGGAAATTGCTGCTAATAATCAGAAAGTGGCAGCTAAAAACTGGGAAACATACTGAAGAAAGAATGTCTAGAAAATTTAACATCCACAAGTCATAATGAGAGCAAGAGGTAGAAAGAGTGAGCAATTTGCTTAACTAGTGGATGAATAGCAGAACAAGAACAAAGCAGGGTTGGGGTAAAAAAATTGCAAAATTTACTAGGAATGAGAAAAGAAAGGAAATTGTTGAAAGACATGATCATCCGTGTCTTGAAAGAATCTAAAATTTTTTAAAAATGGAACTTTGTCTGTGTGTGTGTCTGTGTGTGCGTGTCTGTTACCTATAGACTCCAAAACGGCTGAACCGATTTTCTTGAAAATTTACACAGTTGTACTGTAAGCGTCTGCGAGTGTTCTTAGCTAGGTTTTGTGTCGAGGTACCCCCGATAAATGTCGAAAATCGATAATCGAAAAAATCGGGTTATAGAAGGAGTGGTCCGATTTTAATCAAATTTAATACACTCACAGACAAAGACATAAGAAACGATATTTAGAAGTTCCAAGGTTGCAGTTCTTACAATAGTGCAGAAAATTTGATATCGATACCAGGAAATCAAAATTTGACTTACATCCATTCATTTTTCTTTCAGTCTACGGTTTCGCTTTAACAACTATTGCTTTTTAGTCTTTCGTGCCAACGTCCAAAGAGCCTGCGCTCCAGGACCATGGATTAGTTTTAAAGCTTTCATTACACCCGAGCAACGCCGGGCTATACTGCTAGTATGACATAAAATGAAAAAGTAATTAGTGGCGCAGACTAGAAATAAAATTAAAACAAGTTTTTTCAGTTGTCATTGCTTCACCTCATTATTTTGTTTCCATTGGCGCTGTTGTCTGGATTGATCGATTGACTGTTTTTTTATGGCTTACCAACCCTTTGGTTATTTTAAGCTGAAACATATTTTGGCTTGCAAGAATAATTTTACGAATGAATATTTATTATCTATATTGTTCGGACTGTTGTCCTCATCTTTATAGCCATATTTACGACGTTTCGCCGTTATACGCCCTGGCTTTCTTCAGATGCTTGAAATTTGAACCAAACTCTTTATTTCGATAACTGGGAAATATCATTTTTGTCCATGTCCATATTCCATGTTCTTTCCTCAATCTTTCCCACTAAAATATTCCCATTCCCTTTCACTCCCTATAACCCCTATGGACTCTAATGGCATTGTCGCCTTAAAAAGTGATGGCACATAAATAAATATTTTCTTTGCTACTAAAGGATTAATAAAAAGTAAATAAATAATTTAAGCAAGTACCGTATTTACCAGCTTACAAGACGCTGCGGTTTGGAAAACCCACTCTAATATTGGAAGGGCATTTCCAAGAACAAAAGTAATTCTCATACAACAACACATTCCTCATACGTCCTCACATACTGGCGGCACGAACTGTTTACACTAATCCCTCGTCCGCTTCTGCTCAGTTTGTGTTTCATAATCTTTTCTTTTTATCGTTGTATCGATTTGAACATCGGTTTTTGAATACCCATTTTGATTTTTAATGATCGATTCGTTCTCTAGTTAGATAGATTGTAACATCAATTTCTGATAAACAAATTGGATTTTAATGATTGTTTCTTGCTCTTTTTAAAACAATTGTAACATCCATTTCTGACAAACAAATTGGATTTTAATGATCGTTTCTTGCTCTTTTTAAAACAATTGGAACATCCATTTCTGACAAACAAATTGGATTTTAATGATCGTTTCTTGCTCTTTTTAAAACAATTGTAACATACATTTCTGACAAACAAATTGGATTTTAATGATCGTTTCTTGCTCTTTTTAAAACAATTGTAACATACATTTCTGACAAACAAATTGGATTTTAATGATCGTTTCTTGCTCTTTTTAAAACAATTGTAACATACATTTCTGACAAACAAATTGGATTTTAATGATCGTTTCTTGCTCTTTTTAAAACAATTGTAACATTCATTTTTGACAACCCAATTGAACTTACTGATCGATTTTTCCTCTTTTTAGATCAAATGTAACATCCGTTTTGAATTACCCAATTGGATTTTAATGAAATATCTTTCTCTTTTAAAATCCATTTTAACATCCATTTTGGGCAACCAACTGAATTTTCATGATCGATACTTCCTCTTTTTAAATCGATTGTAACATTAATTTTTGACAACATGTTGGGATTTTATTGATCGATTCTTCATCTTTTTAGATTATTTGTAACACTTATTTTTTAACTAACAAATTTAATTGGATTGAAATGATCGATTCTTCCTCATTTTAAATCGATTGTAACATCCATTTTGAACTACCCTATTAAATTTTAATGGTGAACTTTCCCTTTTTTAGGGTGACTGTAACTTCCATTTTTGACTACACAATTGAATTGTGATGATTAATTGTCTCTTTTTTTAAAGATCGAGTGTGATATCCAATTTTGAGACCCTAATTGGATTTTAAATATCGATTCTTCCACTTTTAGATCGATTGTAACATTCATTTTTAACTACCCTATTACATTTTAATGGCCGGTTGTAACTACCATCATTGCATACCCGATTGAATTTTAATGATTGATTCTCCCTCTTTATAAATCGATTGTAACGTCCATTTTTGACACCATAATTGGATTTTAAATATCTATTATTTCCTTTTTTTTAGATCGATTATGAAATTTATTTTGAACTATCTAATTGAACTTTAATAATCGATTCTTCCTCTTTTTACATCGATTGTGACATCCATTTTTGACAACCCAATTGGAATTTACTGATCGATTCTTTCTCTTTTTAGATCGATTGTAACAGACATTTGTACTACCCAAATGTATTTTACTGATCGAATCTTCCGCTTTTTAGATCGATTGTACCATTCATTTTGAACTCCCAAATTGGATTTTAATGATCGATTCTTCTTTTTAGATCTGTTGTAACATTCATTATTGTCTGTCCATCTGGATTTTAATGAATGATTCTTCCTCATTTTAGATCGATTGTAATATCTATCTTTGACTAACCAAGTGGATTTTAAATATCGATTTTTCCGCTTGTTTAGATCTATTGTAACATTCATTTTAAACTACTCAATTGGATTTTAATGATCGATGCTTCATTTTTTTTAGATTGATTGTAACATTAATTTTGAACCACCTAATTAGATTTTAATGATTGTGTTTTACTTTTTTTAAATCGATTGTAACATTTGATTTTACTACCCATTTTTGTTTCATGAACGATTCTTTCTCTGGTCATATCGATTGTAACATCTTTTTTACAACCCGTTTGAATTTTCATAGTTGATTATTTTGCACATTATATTGAATGTATGGATATTTTACGTTATACTAATTGTATGGATTTTGATGGTCGTTTTTCTCTCGATAGATAGATTCTAACACCTAAATTTTCACTCCATTTGTATTTTTAAAATTTATTCTTTTTCTTGTTATATCGATTATACCATCTATTTTAAGCCTCCTCTTTTGTATTTCATGATCGGTTATTTTCTTGCTAGATCGACTGCAATATCCATTTTTGACAACTCATTTTGATTTTGATTATTTTTTCTCTCGTCCGATCTATTGTAACATCCATATTTGACTACCCACTTGGATTTTCATGATCGATTTTTCTGTCGATAGGTTGATCGTCACATTTTGTAATTTGTATTCATTGATCTGCTTTTCACAGTCGGTATGTCTTTGCATCGTTTTCTCGAGTCTCATTATTGACAGTCCATCTTTCCTTTACATATATATCGTTTATCAACGTCATCACTTTGATGCATGTTTTTATGCCCTGCCTTTTACTGAGGGACGTATTTAAGCCATAAGTATTCCCCCCGGGCTAATGTAAATATAGCATTGTTTCTGATACTTTATTTTATGATAAGAAATTATGTTCGTCTTATCTCCACTTCAAATGGGGTTCTGAATTTCTCCCAAGACAAATTGTGCTGTTATTTATTTAATCAATTTATTATTTTGATTATTGTGTTGATTTTTAATATTTTTCTTGCAATTTATACGATATTTTTTTACAGTTCTTTTTTTATTCTGTTGCATTCTTCAACATGCTTATATGCTTCTTCTTGCTCTAAAACTGTTATTGCAACCTCAGGGTCTAAGATGATAGAGAAGGATTTTTGTAGTGAGCTTCGTAAAATTGTGGCTTTAGCACATTTATCCAAACAGGATTCCATTCCAATGTAGGCACTGAAACATCTCGACCTTACTGTCATTCACTGCATACAACTTTAAATCCTCCATATAGAAAAGATGGATTACTTTCTTTTGAGATATCTTACAGCTACGTTACGCCCTGTTAAGTTGGATGGTTAATACTATTAGAAAAACAAAAAAATAGCAAGGGAAAGAAAATATCAACTTGAAATGTGCCTCTGTTGATTCTTATTTCACCAGATTCCATTTATGATTGAAGTGGAGTGTTGTTCTCCATATCTGCATACATTGTTTGATTAAATTAACGACGAGAAGTGAGACCTTGTATATATTTAAAAAACTTTAAGATTCAGGAATGGGGCACAATATCGAGTGTCTTACGATAATCTATCCAGGTATTACTGAGATTTTTCTTTTTATTGAAGTAGTTTTCAAAGATCATTCTATTAATAAGTAATTGGTTTTTTGCATCTGTAAGAGTCACGCTTGCATTTTTTTTTCAAGAGATAGTATGCTATTTTTTTAAAAACAAAATATGGCAGTTTTCTCAGAATAGATATCAACAGTTTGTGACACCATTCTTCAGTAAAAGGAAGGTAATTCCTTTGGTTACGATGCCGGAATTTCAGTAAGATCTTTGACCATTTTTTAAAGTTCTTCTGGAGATTTCCATTTGTGTACTTTTTTTTAATGTACATTCAACGTCCTTCTCTGTGATTCCACCCCCATATTTATTCTACTTTATTTTTAATACGTTCTAGCTCTTACGTAATCCAATCAGGTTCTTTCTTATATTCTTTAGAGTAAACCCATCCTTTTTTCCCCAGAACTCTTCGATTGTTGGGGGTGCTGTTACTTCAGTTTTGTATTTACCTAATTCTGTATAAAACTGCATCGATTTGAAATATCTTGTTCTGTCTGTGAGAATCTTGATGTTTCTTCGTAGTATTTGATTCAGCCTTCAGTTGCATTGGTTGCTTTAATTTTTCTTTAGTTGATAGGACTTAATTTTCATTTCTAATTTTTTATTTTCTTTCGACTCTTTTGTCTTTTCTAGTCCTTAATATTTGCCAGTTCATCGAGTACTGATAATTCACTTTTAAGTTGTTCGAATTGTCCTCTGTTCTTCTTTACCAAGGTATATTTCATGTCAGTAAGATCGCTTTTTTTTACTTTGATATTTATATTTTACTGCTAATATACTGCTTCGTTGAGCCTTATGTGTGGGTCTACTTCATCCAGAATTAATTTATGACCTGCATTGTGGAGTTTAGTAGTTTTGAGGTTATTCTTTTTTGTTAGTTTCAAATTTGGGAGTTGTTCTGGTCTCTCTATTTCAATATTTAGTGTTTATCTTAGATGTGTGATGATTTCTTCCTTGACCTCTTGTATATTATTCTTGTTTTTCATAAACTAATTCGGTTTAATGTTTTGTGATCGTTTTATTGCAGGCTTGTGAGAGATTAAAATCACTCTTTTTCAACTCTTCAAAACTTTCAGCATTATCGCCACAGTGATAGGTGTGTAGAACGCCCTAGCGTAGGAATAAAAAGGAATACTTCAGGACCATTTCTCGATAGAACATAAACCGGGGCACACATTCTGTTTATCACTGTCTCTGTACATAACTACAAATAAAGTTTATAAATATAACAAGGGCTATGTTATGATAACATGCAACAACTCAACATAACATTGCATAGTGGCAGCAGAAAACACGCTAAGAAAAAAATAACTCAACAAACACTGTCAACTAAATAACAGCTTTTGAGAGAAAAAGGAGCAACAGGCAATGATCAACAGCAGATATTATATCAAAAATCTACAATATTATACCAAAAATCTACAAAAATCGAAAAATATTGCACTGGACTCTACAAAACACATAGAACATCCTGTCAAAGTAACTCATTCAACATTCTTCTTCTTCTATGTACCCTGTCCCTTCAGGGCGTTGGCGATCATTGCTTTTCACGTCTCCCTATCCCTGTTGGCTCTTAGCACGCCTTCTCCTGTTACACCATGCAAACCTCGTTCCATCATCCACCTGATTAGGTCCTTCAAATATTTTATCCGTTGCTTTCCCCTGTCTCTTTTTCCCTGTATCTGGCTTGTAAGTATCAGGTTCTCCAAGCCCTCCTTCCTCATTACATATCCTTCTTCTGTTACACCATGCAAACCTCGTTCCATCATCCACCTGATTAGGTCCTTCAAATATTTTATCCGTTGCTTTCCCCTGTCTCTTTTTCCCTGTATCTGGCTTGTAAGTATCAGGTTCTCCAAGCCCTCCTTCCTCATTGCATATCCTTCTCCTGTTACACCATGCAAACCTCGTTCCATCATAAACCTGATTAGGTCCTTCAAATATTTTATCCGTTGCTTTCCCCTGTCTCTTTTTCCCTGTATCTGGCTTGTAAGTATCAGGTTCTCCAAGCCCTCCTTCCTCATTGCATATCCTGTCCCAGGAACTTCAGCTGTCTCTTCCTGATGCTCAGTATTAATTTCCTTTTCGTTTCCATCATTTCTAGGACCTCATCATTACTCACATGCTCGATCATTGATATTCACAGCATCCCTCTGTAGAACCCCATTTCAGTTGCTTCAAGTTTTTCTTTAATCTTTGATGATAATTTCCAGCATTCACTGACATATTGAAGAACTGACAACACATAGCAATCCAGTACTCTCTTCCTTGTTTCTAGCGAAATTGTCCTGTTTCTTAATACTTTACTCAACTTCTGGAATGCTTCCTTCGAAACAAACATTTTTCTTCACATTTTATAATTTTTTCTTCGCCACTACTGTTCCCTAACGCCGTTTTAAATCTCCCCTGCTATATGATAAGCACTACTTCCCTTTCCTACCCCATGTATACAGATACATACTGGGTGACAATAAACCCATACAATATATCTGACAGCTGGTTATTCATATCCACACATACGTACGCATAACAGAACTATTCGTTTAGTGTGTATATGAACGTGTTTGCTTGCAATGGATTCTAGCGACATTTTTTCGAAATAAAAACTAAGACCAAGAACAGAGTCAAAAAGCAGCGACTATAACAAACCATAGTCACAGCACAGCCTCAACATAAGAGGAACCAGTATGAGAATAGGCAATCCATCCAGATCAATGTAGCATACGACATTCAATGACTTGAGCAGAAGTTTCCAACCAGTGGGTTGCGACTCAGAGAGGGTAACGAAGCTTTGGCAGGGTGGTCGCGACACCTTAGCAGGGGAGCGTTTAGCCTTGTTAGAAGTAGCTTGGGATATCATTAAATGTATTTCATTAATTACATTTTTCAAGCTCTTATATTTTTTTGTTTAGGTGCAAAGTGATAGTTATGACAAACGTTTTGAAGGTTGTTATTTCTAAGCCTTAAAAAATGAATGCAAATATTATCCTTATATCTGTCTTGTGTGTCTTACTCTTCTATATACCTCTTCTTTTCAGCATTATCCAACTTTGTGGGCTTGTTCCATTTGCTTCAACCTACTTGTGTGAGGCAGGATTTTCCACTCTTGTCAATATAAAAACAAAGAATAGGAACAAATTTGACGTTGGAGATGGTATGAGACTGGATCTAACAAACACAAATTTCAAAGCTCGCTACTGAAATGCAACATCAGGCATCTCACTAGATGGGTTGGATAGCTTTATAAACCTATGATAATATTATTTTAAGAAATATATGTTCTTTTTTTAATTCAGGTTGGACCAATGTGCTTTAATTTGGTAATAAATAATTACAGAATTTTTAAGTATTTTTTAGTTGTTTCTTTCCCTCTCCTTCACAGAAAATAAAACGAAAATTAAGCTGCTGATAGTAAGCCCTAAGTAGGGGGTTGCATGGGTTTCAAACTTTTAGTTAAGGGGTAGCGAGTGCCAAAAGGTTGGGAACCACTGGACTAGAGGAACAGCTTGTAGGCCTAATATATAATAGCATTAAACCATCCTCCATCTCTCAGAGAAATGAAGCTTTTGTATACTGTTACGATGCCCTCCTACGAAGAATGGACTCTCCCTCTTGTTATATGTGACTTCCAAGGGAAAGTTAAAAAAGAGCAGTTAACAAAGGCATTTAACGGAAGCAGTTAACGAGATCCGTCAAAGAGTAGTTAGTAGGGCAGTTAACGACAGCTACTAGTCAGGCAATAAGCAGCGTGATAATCCCTTCGGACTTGCTTATTTCTAGTTACTTATTAACCCCTCCTTTGAATGTCTTGTTATACTAATGCACTGTTTTGAACCAACCTTCTTGTTCCGTGTCTTACATCCGGCACAAACCGGACACTACAACTTTGCGGCAAAGTTTTGCCACAACTCCACAACAAATTGACGACGAAGATCCACAATATGTACATCAACATAAAACTTCCCAACAGAAATGAATTCTATAAGCGGCGGCTAAAAATACACACAAGAGTACAAGGAAACACATTACTAGTCTCTACATTGCGAAGAATATTTCCAAAGAAATTAGACACCGATGGTTTTTCAAACTTAAAAACCGAAACAAGTGGCAAGCAACTGGTAGCATACAACGGCATCGCAATAAAATGCTATGGCAGCATAATTATACCATGCAAATACAACGAGTCAGACTGGCATAACAGCACCTTTTACATAGTGGATGTACAAAGACCGACAGTTCTAGGAATACCATCGCTATAACAGCTTGATCTAATTACCTTACATTGCACAGTCGAGAAAAAAGATGCACACCAAACTCCTGCATTAACACAGATCAATACAATTAAAGACCTGATGCAGGTGTACCCAGCTCGCTTTGATAAGTTTGGCTCTATGCCAGGGTGCGTGAGACGATTTATCAACAAAAGCATACAACTGCATATTGATGCACCTAGAAAATCTCCAATTGCGTTAATAGCCAATATAAAATAGGAGCTTGAGAACATGATCACAAACAATATTATCACAAAGATGACAGAACTAATAGACTGGGTTTCAAGCCTAGTTTACTCACACAGAAAAGATGGGAGTCTCAGAACTGTTTAGACCCATGACATCTAAATAGAACTCTCAAAAGAACTCATCACAAAACTCCTACCAGAAGAGCTAAAACGCCGGCAAGATTTGCAAAAAATGCATAATGATAAAACAGCTCATGATCTATTACCACTGGTCCCGGAAAAAATGTACCGGTATTGGATAACCAAACAGGGAAGTAGAAACCAGCAACAGTATTGAGTCAATGTACAGAACCGAGATCGTACGTTCTTCAGTCCCCAGACAATTAATAAAAAGCAAAACAAAGTTCAAATAAGAGAGGCAGAAATTACCACCCATAAACAGGTTCGTTTCAATGACCACGTCAACTCACTAAAAAATAAAAAAAAACATCAACACAAACAACATCCAAGACCAGAGAATCCGAAAACGATAAAAAATCAACACAAACAGAAGTAGCCGTGAAATACACTGGCCAACAAGATATAAAACTATAAACTGACATTAAATAACAGATATAACAACAATGACATTTTTACATCCTATGTAACAATATCATAAGTACTACTTCCCTACATGTAATAAATGTAACCCCCTAGCGTAAAAAAAGGAACACTTCAAAACAATTTCCCGATAGAACATGGACCGGGGCACACATTCTGTTTATCACTATGTGCATAAATACAAATAAAGTTTATTAAAATAACAAGGGCTTTGTTGTAATAACATGCAACAGCACAGTATAGCATTACAGTGTGCATTTCAGTTTTTTTTATTATGATCTGTGGTTTTGTGTGCTGTTAGTACATTTTATGTCTATTTCTGATTCCATTTCATGTTGTGTTGATTTACCTATTCTGGTTGCAGTTATTTTTATTTTTTTAATTTCAACATCTGTCAATTGGTTATTTCTCATAATATACATTTTTACATTGGCTAGTTTATGTTGATCGATGTACTTTCTAATTGCTTGTTCAACCTTTTCTCACTAAATGTCATACGTTTGGCGAGTGATGTTTTTCTGAGGTTTGTATAACGTTTATTAGAATACAGTCATAATGTGATTGTATTCACTACGAGACCAGTTTATAAATTCATTTTTTTAATTTCAACATCTGTCAATTGGTTATTTCTCATAATATACATTTTTACATTGGCTAGTTTATGTTGATCGATGTACTTTCTAATTGCTTGTTCAACCTTTTCTCACTAAATGTCATACGTTTGGCGAGTGATGTTTTTCTGAGGTTTGTATAACGTTTGTTAGAATACAGTCATAATGTGATTGTATTCCCTACGAGACCAGTTTATATTTTCATTTTTTTAATTTCAACATCTGTCAATTGGTTATTTCTCATAATATACATTTTTACATTGGCTAGTTTATGTTGATTGATGTACTTTCTAATTGCTTGTTCAACCTTTTCTCACTAAATGTCATACGTTTGGCGAGTGATGTTTTTCTGAGGTTTGTATAACGTTTATTAGAATACAGTCATAATGTGATTGCATTCCCTACGAGACCAGTTTATATTTTCATTTTTTTTAATGAACGGTTGTGGATCAAGCTGGAGAATTTGCAGGGCCGTCATTGGAATTATCCCGTTTGTGGGGAGATGGAGATTCATTATTCTTGTTGGAGTTTGTTCATAGGACAGATATTTTGATCGTTCCATTTATCCAATTGGACGTTTTGATTTTACTTTTAGTTCATATATTGTTCCCACAAGTGACGCACGGGTCCAAAAATCCATCCAAAGTTTCTAGGCACATTGAGTAACTGTCTTTTACAGACAAGGTTCTGAAGCCCGTAAAGGATTATTCACGACCTCAACGCAGCAGCCATTCATTCTTCGGCATGATTAACACCTTGCGTTACGGGTCATTGTTCAGAGTTTTCCTTTTTCTTGAAGAGTTGCAAAGAGACAGGCAACAGAGAGGCGATTAGAATTATAAAAGAAAAATGTTTAAAAGAGACATTGCAAAAAGAATCTATTCAACGAAACAAGACATTAATATACTTCATAGCCCTGTCTAAGAAGCCAGGTGCAAACGAATGTGAACTACACCGGAAAATCAGTTTAACATTACAAATCCGATCGTCCAAATTCTGATGAATAGAGCAAGAAGCAGAATCAAGCCAGAGATAAGACATTTACAATGCGGGTTCGTCAAAGACACTGGAACAAGGAACGCGATATTTATGATTAGGATGCTCTCCGAAAGAGCAACACAAATAAAGAAGGACTTATACCTATGTTTTATTGATTACGCAAAGGCGTTCGACAAAATACACCACAAAAAAATCGATGGAGATGCTCAGCAACATTGACACATTTAGGAAAGACATAAGAGTAATCAAGAATCTCTACTGGCAGCAAACCGCCTGCACACGGACACGAAACGAACTCAGCAGATATACAAAGATAAAAAGGGGCGTAAGACAAGGATGTGCATTTTCACCGGATCTCTTCAACTTCTACAGCGAGACTATTCTGAGAACCCTAGATGTTATGCAAGGATTCGTCATCAGAGGCCATAATTTAAACAACATAAGGTACGTGGTACTGGTAGCAGACACGGAAAGGAAACTACAAGACCTCCTACAGGTAGCGGAAGAGAGTGACAAGAAAGGACTACAAATAAACTCCGATAAAACCGAATGCATAGCCATCAGCAAAAAGAGCAGCCCAAAATGACACATACAGGTGGGGAATACTAAAATCAAGCAGGCACAAAAATCTAAATACCTTGGAAGTGTTTTAACAGTTGACAGAAGATGTAACACAGAAATCCGAAAGCGAATTGGCACGGAGAAGGACGCATTCCGAAGTTGATTAAAGTATTAAGAGATAGGAAAATTTCACTAGAAACAAAGAAGTGAGTACTGGATTGCTATATGAAGTTTGTTCTTCAATATGGCAGTGAATGCCGGATAATATCATCGAAGATGAAGGAAACACTTGAAGCAATTGAAATGTGGTTCTACAGAGGGATGCTGCGGATATTATAGATCGAGAATGTGAGCAATGATGTGGTTTTTAGAAAAGATGGGAACAAAAAGGAAATGAATACTGAACATCAAGAAGAAACAGCTGAAGTTTCTGGGACATGCAATGAAGAAGGAGGGCTTGGAGAACCTGATACTAACAGGCCAAATAGAGGGAAGGAGAGACAATGGAAAACGTACTTGACTGGCCTGTGCGGGTAGAACGAGGGTTGCGCGGTGTAAAGAAAGTATGCTGAGAACCACCAAATATAGGGAGACGTGGAAAGCTATGATCGACTACGTCCTGAAGGGACAGGGCACATAGAAGAAGATTATGTTAAAAAAAGATAGTTATTTTTATTTATTTATTTTTTATTTATTTCCTTCCCTTTTTTAATTTTGTTGCTTCTACTTCTGTTAATCAGGCAAGTTGTTAATTAAGAAAAAATACTGTTGTTGCTATCATCACTCGTCCTTTTAACGAAATTATATAAAAAAAAACCCAGAAAAATAAAAAGTTAATATATGTTTAATAAAGTTTATCACTGCTATGACGTTAATAGAAATCTTTACTGCTATGAAACTAATAAAATGTATTTAGTATTTTTTAAAATAAGATTAAGTTAAACATCTTTGCAAATCAGAAAAAAATAAATAACATTGTATGAATGATTAATTTAAGGAAAGCAATATCTTTTATTTGAGTATATTTAAAGATAAAAGAAAAATACAGAATTATTGGTGACTTATTTCTTTGCATAATATAGTTTATTTATTCGTTTGTTCATATGTTCGTCCAGCTTGTTATTTATTTACTGAACTTGTTGAAAATATTTAGCATTATCTACAACTAATATCGTCGTCTTTTTAAGAAAAAATGTTGTAATTGTTAAAGAAAAAATTAGTTCCCAAATATATTCAACTAATATCGTAGACAGTAATGAATAATACTAAGTAAAAAATTATTATTATATGTAAATAGTAAAAATAACAGTTTCATATTTACGTTTTTGAAGATGAAGAAAAAAGAAACGTTTAATTTTTAGAAGCTTCTAAAAACACGTCATTCTATTAATTCCAGCCGCGTCTATATTATTATTATTATTATTATCATCATCGTCGTCGTCGTCGTCGTCGTCGCTATCGGTGTTGTTGTTTTAGCTATTATTATTATTATTGTTAATAATAATAATAATAATAATAATAATAATAATAATAATAATAAAATTATTAACTTCCTGTTCCGGGGGAACGAACAAAATGACAAGAGTGCTTCATAGGTTTTATAACATGCTTGATTAATTCCTCTTAGTAACAAAATAACAAACGGCAAATTGCAAAATAAACAAGATCTTCGTCATATTAAGAATGTTTCAGTTACATACCTTTACGCTGTACAAACACTTAAAACGTTTCGTTGATTTATAAATTTGTAACGTTGAAAAATTTAAAAAACAACTTCAAGAAGACAGACATTTTGTTTTCATATTGTTTAACAATCTCAAATACTGTTGTTTTCTCTTCTTAAATTGCGCTCCTTTGTTAATTATTATTATTATTATTATTATTATTATTATTATTATTATGTCATTTTTAATCATAATTCGATTTCTGCTATGGTCGCACTACCTACTAAAACTGAGGAAAGACCTAAGGCAAGTCGTGGTTTGCTGTTATGGCTACATTCCATGTTTTTTCTATCTCCCATAACATCCCTAGTGTTACATAGACAACATTCTCCTTAGTGTGTGGGCAATTTGTTGTATATATCTTAAGCTGGGGTTTCCAGGGATTCTTTCAGTGTGTTGTTTTGTTCCCTTTTTTATCATTCCAAGTAAACCTACTTTCACTGGCACAACTCTTGTTTTCAATTTCCACATTTTTTCTATTTCAATTTCCAGGTCTTTATATTTTGACAGTTTTTTCGAATTCCCTGATTGCTATGTTACAGTCCGCTGGACAAACCTTATCAATTAGTAGGCATTTTTTTTTCTTTTTGGCTTTTTATAATAATGCTCGGCCTATTTACTTCAGTTTTCCTGTCTGTGTAGATGGTGTAATCCCACAGATTACTGACATTTTCTATTTCTGTAACTGGTGCTGGGTGATGTTCATATCAGTGTTTGTTTATATATTTTCCAAAGTGTTTGCACATTCTCCAGTGTAAATATTGCCCCACTCTATTGTGACGTTTTTTTTATATAGTACAGAACATCCTGAGATTAGATGGTCTTGGTATTATTATTATTATTATTATTATTCTGCTTGTCGTTCTCTTAGTTCCTTAGTTATCACGTACGTTACGCCCTGCCAATCCCTACCTACCGTACTAATATACAATGGACTATTCCGTTTTTATCGGGTGCAGAGGCAGAAAAAACATATCAGAGATGCTAGTTCGTCTCAGTGAGAAAATGAATGAACAAATGAAAGAAAGAAAGAAAGAAAGAAAGAAAGAAAGAAAGAAGGGAAAATACAAGCAGCGATGACAATCTTTAACATCTGTTTCAAGGAAAACATTGTCAGTTTCAAATCTTTTCATGTGTACCCCCCTTATTTTTTTAATGAACGATCAGTATTTACATTTTTATGATTATTGTTTCAATAAGTTGTTAAGTTGTTAATCTCAATATTAAACAATACGATGCGGAATTTTTTTGGAAATTTTACTGCCGTTGAACTCCCCATCAGCTTATTCAATAATTAATTTACGAATTTAAATCGTAAAACCGCAAGCTTTTCACGGCTTATTATTATTTACACTGTTTACATTTTTCAGTGTTGTATGTATCTACTTTGTCATATTCACGACATTTTGGACGTTGTACACCCCGGTCTTCATTAGTTAATATTAGTTGGAATTTCGAACCAAACTTTTTATTTTAGTCCACGATGGGTAGATTATTCTAATTCCACGTTCCATGTATTTGAATATCCCAGTCCTTTCTCCAAGTGTTGTTCCTTCTGCTGTGGCCTGGTATTGAACTCGCAACTCTTTAGGTCAAGTCACTTTTAGGATCCCTCAAAAAAGACATTGTTTTTTTTGTTTTTTTTTAATGATCTCACCCCAAGCAAGGCATTCCACTGCCACTATTGCGCATGGGGCTACATAGGGGAAGGTAAAGAGAAGGAGTGATTAGACATAGGGAATGTCAGGAGGAAGGTGACAGATGAATAAGGATACCGAGGATCAGGGTTGGGCAGATGGGAAGAGTGTTTGATAGAATGGGAGCAGGTTAGTATGTTAGGAGGTGTCTATTGACCTTACATTTAAACTCCTGGAGATTGTAGCCGGCGGGGAAGCAATCGTGTGGAAGAGATTAAATGTAAGGTCAATAGACACCTCCTAACACACTAGTTTTTGTTATTATTATTATTATTATTATTATTATTATTATTATTATTATTATTATGGATTCTAAATTCTAATATTTTTGCAAGGAACTTCACGACTCTTCTAAACATTCTGATAATGATAGGCACACTTGCCACATCATCATCATCATCATCATCATCATCATCATCACTCCCAATACTATATTTATTAGTCACTCACAATTCTAATCTGACTTATTTTCTACGCGTTTAATTAATTAGTTTTAGGCGAGTGCAACATGTCTGTTCTAAAAAAATCAACACATTTTATTCATTATTATCATATCTTTGTCAGCAAGCCCCAATGCTGAGCTCCCAGCATGCGTTAGTTTGTTTTGACGACGTAAACCTTTCATGCGTGTATTTAATCAGTTGTTTTTATGGAGTCGCTTTTCTTTCACAGAAGTAGAAGTCTACTCAGACCTTTAAATGTTAACAAGGTATTACCCATCCATGCCGTTGTAATTAATAAGTTTATTAATTGATTGATATATTTTTTTGTTTGAATTTTCATTTACAATATCTCTTACGTGTAACTGCAAATATCTAAAAGTATTTTAACATTGTTCTGTGGAGACATAATTTGAGAGAACGCAGAATTCAAAGGGAAAGGAAAAGTGCATTAAAATGTAAAACCTCACTGGAAAAACAAAAAGAAAAAAGAAAAAACCAAACAGGTAAACAATTAAAGATACCACAGTTAGCAGACAAGAATATACATATTGTTTTATATGCCGTATCTCCATTAACCATCGGAGGAAGCCCAGTCTGCGTTCTTTCCGCATTGCTGATGTTAATCTCCAGAAAAGTGTCTTCTTAGGCTAACGCTTTCAGCTATAAAGTTAAAGGACTATATTGAATTCATTGCTAGGTCAGTTACTAAGAAATCTGGATCACTGTGTCTATTTTTCTATCCAGAATCTCTTACATATCTATGTCTACAATTCGTTCATGCTTAGAATATTGCCGCTTCATATGGTCCGATGACCCGGCTGTTTACCTTGAGCTCCTGGACAAAATCCAAAGAAAAATCAGCAATATTATTGGTAGTAATCCATAAAGCGGTGGGAAAGTGACTGAAGTCGATCTGCTAATTCTCCAGTTATATCCAAAACCATTCATTAAAAAACAAAAAACAAAAAAACAAAAAACAAAACAAAACAAAACAAAAAAAACAAACAAAAAAACAAAACTGGTTTCGTTGAGAGTACAAACTCATTATGATTGCTTTCTATCAAATGTTGTACAAACTTCAGTGTATTTTCTATAAATATTTTCATGGTAATTGTTCGGACAAGCTCTTCGCTATGGTGCCTAAACTTTTTGAACTTAAGAGCAGTACTAGACCGACGTAGAGATAACATCAATTTAGAGTTGAGCTGACTAGATGCAACCGTAAATTCTAAGCTAACAGTTGTTTTTTCTCGTACTTCTTGCTTGAGAAATTCCCTTCTGACTCCATGCTTTTCGGCCAAGTTTAATCTGCAAAAAATTAAATGCAATGTCAATCGCCATCTATTGTCTGCCTGATTACTCTTTCCTCTTTCCGATCATTATTAATGTTTATACTCCTAATTCTTTCACACCCTCTAACACCTTGTGTCTTAGTGGCTTTACTGCCTTGCATGAGGTGATACAAAGAAATGTCAGGTCAGAATGTGAGAAAAATTATGCTTCCTCATAACTTTCTATATTTAATTACTGAAGCTAACGTTTCATCATCATCACCAGTCACTCTACTACTTCCAAATCTATCTATCTATCTATCTATCTATCTATCTATCTATCTATCTATCTATCTATCTATCTATCTATCTCAGTCTGCTAATATCTATCTATCTATCTATCTATCTATCTATCTATCTCAGTCTGCTAATATCTATCTATCTATCTATCTATCTATCTATCTATCTATCTATCTATCTATCTATCTCAGTCTGCTCATATCTATCTATCTATCTATCTATCTATCTATCTATCTATCTATCTATCTATCTATCTATCACAGTCTGTTTATATCTATCTATCTATCTATCTATCTATCTATCTATCTATCTATCTATCTATCTATCTATCTATGAGCTGAATATAAGGTCGGAATGCAACAAGATGACTAGAATAAGTAAAGAACAAGTAGGAAAAACAGGGTCTATAATCTAACATGTTTAACTTTAACAAGCTTTTTCAGAGATTCATTAAAAACGAGTGATTTAACAATCTAAGTGACAGTATGTTAATTGAGATATAGTTTCATTGGTCAGATACATGTTAAGCGTGATAATGCAGAGGATGAATATTAAATGTAGAAGGAAAACTTGTGTTTGTTTGAGTGCGTGTGACAATGCGTAATAAAAACATTAAATGTTTATTATGAATGTAATTATATGTAAGCGAAATTAATGTATGTTAAACATATTTAAACTATAGATGAAATAAGTGTGTGCATATATCGGTAACGTTAGTATGTGTGAATGACAGTGATACATTTCCGTCAAAATATGTAACAAGTATTGTACACATGTGTTAAGTGATGGAACGGATATTCTTTTTTAAATAAACAGAGAGAATCAGTTATGAATGTATGTGTTGAGAAAAATCATGTGTAAATGTGTGCGTTTATGGGTCACTAAAGTTAATATATGAAATGAGGTATACACGTTTCAAGTGATGGAATAATTATCTATAAAAATAACGCGAGAGAATCAATGTGTATGAAAAAATAATGTTTGAAAGAGTGCGTAATGAGTCTGGAATCGTAAAAAAACGAAATATATTTCCGTTTAAAATTCTAGTGAAAATAATGTATAAAAGTATTAAGCGAACTTTTTATAAAGAAAAATAAATTTTTGAAAAATAATATGTTAACGGTTAGAATCTTTCAATGAACTAATAAAATACTAAATATCTATATATTAAAATTATTACAATAACATAATAAAGTAATAATATATTAATAAAAAATATACATTTAAATTAGCATACTAAATCATTATAATATTACAATTAACCAGTATAAATGATATACCATAATAAATAATAGTAAATATTAAAACACAATAAAAATAAAAAATAATAAAAATATAAATAATAATAATAAAACTAATAATAATAATAATAATAATAATAACAGCTCCCAAAATTCCAACCAACAAAACAAAACCTCCGAACTATTAAATTGTACAATGCAGCACTGAAATCAATACTGGATGAAGACCCGAATACAAATCTTAACGAAGTAATATATGCATCAGCAACAGCAGCAACAAAAAAATTAAACATCAAAATAAAAACAAGGCAGTCACGCAGACGTGAAGATCCACCTTGGAAAAGAAAAATCGAAAAAGAAATCGAACAACTAAGAAGTGAACTGTCAGTACTGGATGAACTGAGTAGAGGAATAAATGTAAGAACTAGGAAAAGAAGAAGAGCCGAAAAAAAATATAACATCAGGAATGAAAATGACGTCTTATCAAATAAAGAAAAAATAAAGCAAAAAATCCAACTGAAGGCTCAAAGAATAAGACGCTATGAAAAAAGAGCAAAATTTTACAGACAAAACAAGATCTTTCAGACTGATACAAAGAGATTTTACAGGGAAATAGGTAAAAAAAGAATTGAAGTGACAGTACCCCCCAGAATGGAAGAAGTCACACAGTTCTGGGAAAAGATATGGGCTTGCCCTAAAGAACCTAGCAAGGAAGTACATTGGATTACGCAGGAGATAGAACGAATGAAGAATAAACCCGAACAGACATGGTCTGGAATTACAGAAGATGATATTAAATTTGCACTAAAAAAAGCACACAATTGGAAAACTCCAGGTATAGATAAAATTCCTAACTTTTGGCTATATTATTTAAATGCAGCACATAAAAAATTAGCCAAAGAACTCCAAGAAATGGTTGACGATCCCACTAAAATTCCTGCATGGATGACAAAAGGAATTACATTTCTTCTACCCAAGAATGGTGACACAAACAACCCGAAAAACTACAGACCAATTACATGTCTTCCGACAACATATAAACTACTAACATCTATTTTAACAAAACAAACATATTTATTCTTAGAAAGAAATGACATGATACCGCTTGAACAAAAAGGGTGCAAACGTGGCTGTTATGGCTGTAAAGACCAATTGCTAATTAACAAAATGATCCTGGAAAACTGCTACAAGACAAAGAAAAATCTTAGTACTGCCTGGATAGACTACCGAAAGGCATTCGATAGTGTGCCACATTACTGGATTTTAAAGACTTTAAATATATACAAGATATCGCCCGTCATCATCAATTTCATCAAACAGTGCATGTCTATATGGAAAACAACCCTTTACCTCAATCATATAAATGGAACCTATAAGTCTGATGAAATAAACATCAAAAGAGGTATATTTCAAGGTGATTCTTTATCTCCCTTACTATTCTGCATATCATTAATAGCACTAACCAGTCAACTTAATAAGACAGAATGTGGTTATAAAATAGGCCAAAAGAAAATAAGCCATCTATTTTACATGGATGACTTAAAGTTATATGCTAAGAATGATAATGAGCTGGAAGGTCTTCTGCAAACTGTAAAATGCTTCAGCGAAGACATTGGAATGAAATTTAATTTGAATAAATGTGCTAAAGCTACAGTTTTACGTGGATCAATACAAGAAACATCCTCAATTAGCCTAGACCCTGCTGTAACAATAAAAGAATTGAAACCAGAAGAAGCTTATAAATACCTAGGTGTAAATGAGAGCGAAAACATTCACCATAAAAAAATGAAAGAAATAGTGCGTAAAGAGTACTATAGAAGGCTAGGAATGATATTAAAAACTGAATTAAATTCACAGAATAGAGTTATGGCCATTAATAGCCTTGCAATCCCAGTTGTCCAATATAGCTTTAACATCTTAAACTGGACTCTAAACGACATCAGGCGAATGGATGCTAAAACAAGAAAGCTTCTTTCTAAGCATAGGATGCATCACCCAAAGGCTGATGTAGACCGTCTATACATACCCCGTAAAGAAGGTGGAAGGGGTCTTATTCAGCTGGAATTGTCATACAAGACAACAACTATTGGCTTATTAACATACATAGAAACAACAAAGGATTGGATGATACAATTAGTAAGGCAACATGAAGAAAGAAAGAAAAAATATTCAATAATAAAAGAAGGCAGTAAATACAAACAAGAATTACAGTTAGTAGATTCTGTAGAAAAGCAAAACAGTAGCCAAGAACCAACTATTGCGGCAAAAAATATGAAAATGAAAGCCAAAGATAAAGCTCTTGAAAAGATGAAACAGCGCTGGCAAGACAAACCTCTGCATGGCCAATATCCAGTACGTGCCAATAAATCCAATGTTGACAAAGTTAATACTCATCGATGGTTACGTGCATCTGGATTAAAGTCTGAAACTGAAGGATTTATACTTGCAGCACAAGACCAAAGTCTTTTCACGAGAAACTTTCAGGCAAATATTATGCATAATAATATGGATCCAAAATGCAGGTTTTGTGATAAACACCAAGAAACAATAGACCACCTAATCTCAGGCTGTTCTGTGCTTGCCCCAAACGAATATAAAAATCGCCACGATAGAGTTGGGCAATATTTACATTGGGCAATGTGCAAACATTATGGAAAAGCTGTAAACAAACACTGGTATGAACATCATCCGGCACCGGTTACAGAAATAGAAGATGTAACCGTTCTATGGGATTACACCATCTACACAGACAGAAAAATTGAAGCAAACAGGCCAGACATTATTGTTAAAAACCAGAAGGAGAAAACTTGTTTATTAATTGATATGGCTTGTCCAGCGGATTGTAACATAGCAATCAAGGAATTTGAAAAACTGTCAAAATATAAAGACCTGGAAATTGAAATAGAAAAAATGTGGAAATTGAAAACAAGAGTTGTGCCAGTGATAGTAGGTGCACTTGGAATGATAAAAAATGGAACAAAACAACACATTGAAAGAATCCCTGGAAACCCCAGCTTAAGAGATATACAAAAAATTGTATTATTAAGTACAGCCCACACACTAAGGAAAACGTTATCTATGTAATGCTGGGGATGATAGGGAGGATAGAAAAACATGAAATGGAGTCATAACAACACGCCACTACCTGCCTTAGGTCTCCCCGCAGACTTGGTTGGTAGTGAGACCAATGCAGAAATCTAAATATGATGAAAAATGACATAATAATAATAATAGTGTGCCACATTACTGGATTTTAAAGACTTTAAATATATACAAGATATCGCCCGTCATCATCAATTTCATCAAACAGTGCATGTCTATATGGAAAACAACCCTTTACCTCAATCATATAAATGGAACCTATAAGTCTGATGAAATAAACATCAAAAGAGGTATATTTCAAGGTGATTCTTTATCTCCCTTACTATTCTGCATATCATTAATAACACTAACCAGTCAACTTAATAAGACAGAATATGGTTATAAAATAGGCCAAAAGAAAATAAACCATCTATTTTTCATGGATGACTTAAAGTTATATGCTAAGAATGATAATGAGCTGGAAGGTCTTCTGCAAACTGTAAAATGCCTCAGCGAAGACATTGGAATGAAATTCAACTTGAATAAATGTGCTAAAGCTACAGTTTTACGTGGATCAATACAAGAAACATCCTCAATTAGCTTAGACCCTGCTGTAACAATAAAAGAATTGAAACCAGAAGAAGCTTATAAATACCTAGGTGTAAATGAGAGCGAAAACATTCACCATAAAAAAATGAAAGAAATAGTGCGTAAAGAGTACTATAGAAGGCTACGAATGATATTAAAAACTGAATTAAATTCACAGAACAGAGTTATGGCCATTAATAGCCTTGCAATCCCAGTTGTCCAATATAGCTTTAACATCTTAAACTGGACTCTAAACGACTTCACGTGAATGGATTCTAAAACAAGAAAGCTTCTTTCTAAGCATAAGATGCATCATTCAAAGGCTGATGTAGACCGTCTATACATACCCCGTAAAGAAGGTGGAAGAGGTCTTATTCAGCTGGAATTGTCATACAAGACAACAACTATTGGCTTACTAACATACATAGAAACAACAAAGGATTGGATGATACAATTAGTAAGGCAACATGAAGAAAGAAAGAAAAAATATTCAATAATAAAAGAAGGCAGTAAATACACACAAGATTTACAGTTAGTAGATTCTGTAGAAAAGCAAAACAGAAGCCAAGAACCATCTATTGCGGCAAAAAATATGAAAATGAAAGCCAAAGATAAAGCTCTTGAACAGATGAAACAGCGCTGGCAAGACAAACCTCTGCATGGCCAATATCCAGAACGTGCCAATAAATCCAATGTTGACAAAGTTAATACTCATCGATGGTTACGTGCATCTGGATTAAAGTCTGAAACTGAAGGCTTTATTCTTGCAGCACAAGACCAAAGTCTTTTCACTAGAAACTTTCAGGCAAATATTATGCATAATAATGTGGATACAAAATGCAGGTTTTGTGATAAACACCAAGAAACAATAGACCACCTAATCTCAGGCTGTTCTGTGCTTGCTCCAAATGAATATAAAAGTCGCCACGATAGAGTTGGGCAATATTTACATTGGGCAATGTGCAAACATTATGGAAAATCTGTAAACAAACACTGGTATGAACATCACCCAGCACCGGTTACAGAAATAGAAGATGTAACCATTCTATGGGATTACACCATCTACACAGACAGAAAAATTGAAGCAAACAGGCCAGACATTATTGTTAAAAACCAGAAGGAGAAAACTTGTCTATTAATTGATATGGTTTGTCCAGCGGATTGTAACATAGCAATCAAGGAATTTGAGAAACTGTAAAAATATAAAGACCTGGAAATTGAAATAGAAAAAATGTGGAAATTGAAAACAAGAATTGTGCCAGTGATAGTAGGTGCACTTGGAATGATAAAAAATGGAACAAAACAACACATTGAAAGAATCCCTGGAAACCCCAGCTTAAGAGATATACAAAAAATTGTCTTATTAAGTACAGCCCACACACGAAGGAAAGCTTTATCTATGTAATGCTAGGAATGATAGGGAAGATAGAAAAACATGAAATGGAGCCATAACAACACTCCACAACGTGCCTTAGGTCTCCCCGCAGACTTGGTTGGTAGTGAGACCAAAGCAGAAATCGAAATATGAATAATAATAATAATAATAATAATAATAATAATAATAATAATAATAAAAAATATATAATAAGAACAAAAATGATAATAATAACCAACTATAAAATATATGATAATAGTAAAAAGAAAAATATAGATAATAATAGGGGAAATGAGAAAAATAAGGAGAAAAACATAATTAAATTAATTATGGAAAATACTTCATACAGAGAAAATAATATTACATTGTTAAGAATACAAGGAACTATGTATGTAAGTATCTATCTATCTCTTGCTTTTATTTTCTTATCTATCTATCTATCTATCTATCTATCTATCTATCTATCTATCTATCTATCTATCTCAGTCTCTTCATTATCTATCTATCTATCTATCTATCTATCTATCTATCTATCTATCTATCTATCATGCATATTTAGGTGGCAAGCATTCACTTAAAAAAAATATATTTTATTATCCATTTTATTTTTATAAATTCAACCGAGGTTGGTTATGTTCCAACTACCAGTTACGTTGTTGAACATCCGGATAAAGATTGTGGATTAATTAGCGAAATGTTTTGTTTTTTCTTGTTTTTCTGTCTTTTTCTTCGACTGTTTCAGTTATACAAACTAATATTTAATTAGGAAGCGTTTGTAGATACTTAGTGACCCAAGTAGAGTATTTTAACGTAATAATAACGTTTTCATGTCAAATGAGGAACATAATTATCTATTTCTATTTTATTATTTCATCTTTTATAATAAGAATTGGAGTTTGCAATAGTTTTGTCTAAGAATAAACTTTAACGCTTATCATTAATATTTAGACAAGAAGAATATTTATGCGGGTTGAAAAGTAATTTTTACAGAATCATTCTCCTGCCTCAAAACACACTTTCTTTTTCATTACTTTCTATTTTTTCATTGCAAATCAATAACGAATAGACTCTATTTTTATACGCGACGAATTAATACACACACACACACACACACACACACACACACATATATATATATATATATATATATATATACACATATATATATGTTTATATATATATATATATATAGAGAGAGAGAGAGAGAGAGAGAGAGACATATGGACAAGTAAAATCGTTTTTTGTTTTATGCTTCAAGATCATTAGCCAGAATATCAAAGCTAATTAGGCACAGCTATATAAAAGTATAAATGTCCCAGCAAAAATATATCAGAATGCCCGTAAATAACTCTAAATATACATTTACGTATGTGTTTAAACTCGGTCTTACGTATATATTTTTTATTTTTCAGTTCTAAAACTATAGATTCAATATCTGAGAGATAAAGTATGATCAATCAGACAAAAATGAACGATGCAATGATTAGTTACATCTTCAGTGTAAAGCGAAAAGAAAAAAAATACAAAATTAGAAGATTGCGCCAATGATTCCATTTTTCTATGAATTCATACCTTACTGTTATGTAACTTCTAAGCAAAAGAGATGCAGTTTTACAGACCAATGTTGTGAATAAACATGTATACCATTAAAGTTTTAATGTGAATATGAACTTCAAAGAACCTATTACTACCAATCAAAAATGGACAGTTGAAACATTTGGAATAAATGATAAGTGCAATACAAAAACATTTAGTTTAATAATTTGGAAAACTACATCTATTTGGAAAAGATGTTAGAATAATCCAGAACTCATACTGGGAGCAAACCGCCTGCATAGAAAATGAATTGAGTACCTACCCCAAAATAGAAAGGGGTGTGAGACAAGGATACGTCACCATTCCAGATTTATTTAACACCTACAGAAACGCTGTCCTAAGGGAGCTGGTTACCCTACCAGTATTAATTATCGGTGGATGTAATCTCAACAACATTGGATACGCAGATGACCCTGCATTCATGGTTAACTCGGAAAGAAAACTACGCAACCACTCAGACGGGTAGTAGAAAAAGTGAGAATAAAGGACTAACTATCAACTGCAAAATGACAGAAAGTAGAGTCATCGGCAAGTGAAAAGACTGAAAAGGCGAGTTATATATCGGAGATATGAACACCAAGCTGGCGCAGAAATTTAAACATCTGGGAAGCCTTTTAACAGTTGAAAGAAAATGCGACACCCTAATTCGAGCATGCATTGGATTAGCCAAATAAACATTTCAAAAGCTAGGCAAGGTGCAGAGAAACGGGAAAACATTCGTTAGAAAGCCACTTCTAGTAGCCATGAGTTATCTTCCTTTGACTTAACTCTCTAAATTATTTGTTCACCAATGTTGTATCCTGGTATTGAATGCACAACTCATTGGGTCAAGTCACTGGAACTAACCAATATCTATATCTACTGGACAATGTGTCCTTCGAACAAGGAATGAGAATGATATATCCCAATGATCGTAATGAAGGGTTCGGTTCGAAATTCCTAGCACCTGAAGAAGGCCGAAACGTACAATGACAGAAATGTCGTAAACATTGCAGCAAAGATGAGGACACGAGTCCAAATAATGTAAATCGCATATATTTAGGTATTCAGTCAAATAATCAGAATTTTTCAAAACATCAAAAAAAGTATTCTACAGAAAAACTGATATTAAGTCACTCAAAGGTTTTCAACACATTTCTTTTATTTACAGTAGCGTTATTTATTTTTTTTATAAAAGTATTCGGATTTTACTAGAATGTTCCAAATTAGGATGGGGTTGTTTTTATTAATAGAACGTTCCAGATTAACTTAATGATTACTTTTAGGAATGATTTAAAGTATTGCGTCATTCTTTTTTTTTCTGTCAACCGTTCTTTAAACATTGACAAAATGGGAAAAAAGCAAAATAATTGATCAAGACCTCCGAAAACGTATTGTTGAACTTTATACAAATGGATTTGGTTATAGGAAGATATCTAGTCAGTTAAATGAGCCATTGAGTTTAGATGGTACGTTAATTCGTCGCTGAAAGACGTGTCATTTCATTCGTGTAAAAAAGCTCAGGTCGTCCTAGAAAATTAACGGAACGTACGACAAGATTATTATCGAGAAAATTTGGCAACGAGCGCTCTGTTACGATTTAAAAACTTTATGGCGGACTACAAGTAAGTAGAGTAAAATTGAGGACGGATGCAATTAGTTATTCACTTAGTCGAAATGACATCTTTCAACAAGACAAGAATCGTAGACGTACTGAAAAGCTTACAAAATATGGTTAAGTTCAAATAGAATAGACGTTCTAAAATGGCCAAATTAATCTCCAAATTTCGATCCGATTGAAATTTTATGGAGAGAGCTGAGAATTCAAAGAAGAAACCCACACAACTTGCATGAACTAAAGGAATTTTGTCGTGAAGAATGAAAAATATTAGCCAAGAAACATGCAAGAAATTCGTAGGGGACAACTCTAAACGCCTACATCCTGTAATTCGTAGGGGACAACCTGTAATTCGTAGGGGACAACTCTAAACGCCTACATCCTGTAATTCGTAGGGGACAACCTGTAATTCGTAGGGGACAACCCTAAACGCCTACATCCTGTAATTCGCATTAACGGTTATATTACGAAATTTTAATAGATGATTTAATAAATGTATTTTAAACTTTTGCTTTAATAATTATTGTTTTTTTCTTTGTGGGATATTTTTATTATTTTAAAAAAATCTGGTTGTTTGACTAAAGTTTTAAACATATGTATTATTAGTAGTAAAAGTTTGATAAATCTGTTAGAAATATCTAAAGAAATTAATTTTGTAATTTGTTATAAACTTTTGCGAGACATATATATATAAAGATTATATTGCCCTGAAGAGAAATTAAATCATATTGAAAAGGGATTCAGTGAAACTCCATTTCACTAGTGTATCTTGCTAAAAGCTCAAAAAGATTAACAAAATATTTTAGTTTTTAGAATTCTTTCATGTGTTGTGCAAAGTCACGAGATGTTAAAATGAGGGGAATTCAACTGTTTTCTTTAGACTTTTTATTATGTATGTTAGTCTGTTTTAGTATCGTTTCCATAAGCAAATGTGAGATTGGGGAGAAAAAACTAACATACATAATAAAAAATCCAAAGAAAACGGTTGAATTCTCTTCATTTTAACATCTCGTGACTTTGCACTACACATGTAGGAATTCTAAAACTAAAATATGCTCTTAATTTTTTTAATGATTTGTGAACGTTTTTATAGTTGCCAACACTGTTTGTTTATAGATACGTAATTTAGAATAAAGCTCATTTCGTTTTTTTTGCGTTGATAAAGTCTATCACAGGACGAAACGCGTAGGCGATTTAAAACACAGTTTTCCTCTTGTCTTCTTTTTATTTAACCATATATGTATATATATATATATATATATATATATATATATATATATATATAATTGGAGATGCATGTGGGTGTGTATCTGTGTGTGTGTGTATCCGTTTGTGGATCCTCATTGATTTCTATTAACATACAGTTCCACATTTTTCATCCGATTTGTTTAAAAAATTACACATCCTTTGCAAATTTATTCAAGCGGACACACATTTCGCGCAGTCAACCCAGAAGCGAACCTCCAACATTTGTCCAGCCCCATTTTATCCTACTGCGTCGGCTGAACTTGCACTTATCAGCGCTACAAATATGCCGTGTCAACTATCCCCCTTCTGCATAGTGGTATATATCCCATTGAAAAGAGTAACACTTAAATCGCCCATGGGAATTCTTACTCTTCCCATCAACGCCGGGTACTTACTGCTAGTATATATATATATGTGTGTGTGTGTGTGTCTGGGAGGTGTTGAGTGAAAGAAAAATTATGAATGGTTGAAAATTGACGGATAGAAAAACGAGAGTGTGATTAAGATATATATATATAGAGAGAGAGAGAGAAAGAGAGGGGGAAAGTTTAATATTTAAAACAGAGAATGTGATGTGTGTGATAGAGAAAAAGAGAGAGAGAGAGAAAGAGAGGGGGAAAGATTAAGATTTAAAACAGAAAATGTGATGTGTGTGATAGAGAAAAAGAGAGAGAGGGTGAAGCGTGGAAATTATTTAATGTTATCAAGTGAAAACCATTTGTTCAGTCAACAGGAAAGAAAATATTATCTTACAATTAACACCCAGGGTTGGTTGATGATCACATGAATCTGCTGTATACAAATAATCTCAACGAGAACGAATGTCAATTCAAATGGAATATTTGTGCATGTACGCAAGCACTCGTGTACTTAGGCATATACCGCAAATACACGAATACTTAAGTTATTTGCATAGAAACTGAGAGATTGGTGCGGAGGAGAATCGAATATAAACTGTCATTGAAGTTTATCTTATTTTTCGACAGGAAAACGAATAGTTGTCATCCATCATACGAGACCATCTCAGCCCACAGGTTTGTCTCCTAGCCATTAGTTAACTCTTTTTATATTATTTTTTTAGAGGGCAAAACTTTCATGACTAATTACCGCCTACGCCTCCACAGCTTTCTCTCTTTCAACATTTTTCTTTCTTTTTTTTTCAGTGTACTAGTTGACACCCAATTCATTGCAATCTAATGAGCTCGAAACGTTCGGGTCCGCGAGCTCTACAAATAAAGCCGTTGGTTCTTCTGCATTTGAAGTGCAAAGAATAAGCTGTCGCATCATCGTGCCACAATGGTTAGCATGCTAGTCTCGCCGTTTGTTACTAGTGAGTCGTGACTAGGAAGCGTTTTAACAGAGGGCAGAAAGTGCGACACTGAAATCCGAAGGCGTGTTGAGATAATAAAATATGTCTTCTGAAAGCCAAGCAAAGTATTAGGAAAGAGAAAAAATCGTTCAAAACAAAAGTGAGTACTGAACTGTTACATAATATGAGTTCTTCTATATGTCAGTGCATAATAAATAAAGAAGAGACCCATATCCACTTCATTTAAATTAAGACCTTCTGCAGATTAGCACAACATGCAAATTGCAAATTAGAGATACCAAAATTAAACAAGTACAAAAACTTAAATATCTGGAAAGTGTTTTAATAGTGGACGGAAAGTGCGAAACTGAATTCCCAAGGCACATTGGGATGGCGAAAGATGCTATCCAAAAGCTAAGCAAATATTAAGAAACAGAAAAAATCGTTAGATACAAAAATGGATTACTGAACTATTATGCAATATTATTTTAACTATATGACAGTGAATGCTGGATAATCTCCTCACAGATGAAGAGATTTGAAGCAAGATAAATGTTGTTATACAGAAGGATGCTGAGTATGTTATAGACTAAACATGGGAGCAACGACGAACTTTTAGAGAAAATAGAAGCAAAAAAGGCTCTTACACTTAACATAGGAAAAGGACAGTTGAAATGTTCAGGGTACATGAGGGAAGAGGTGTTGGAAAATATGATACTTACTAGAGAGATTAGAGTAATGAGGGACACAGAAAAACAACAAATAATCTAGTTAGAGCTTGAGTAAGTGAAACAGTTTAGGATAGATAGCAAAAAGAGAAAAATGTATTCAAAGCTGCAAAGAACAGGAAATTGAGGAGAGTATTGGTCCCAAATATTCTGAGGACACGGCACAGAGAAAAAGAAGTGAGTTTGCGCATTACTCGTAGTCTTGGGCAAAGTAAATAACGAGGACGACTCGTGGTGGCACAATCTTGCATATTATTGCTTCTTGTAGCGTGTCTCTTCTCTGCAGGGCTCATACATTTGGTCACCTGTGCAAACCAAATTAAACTTAGTAAAGATCTATTATATCAGATATTACTCGATTTACAAATAATGTACTCGAAGTAAATATCGGTTTTTAAGTAACATGTCACGAGTCATGATATTGAGTAGAACTATAGAGAGGTACCACGTGTATTGTAGTCATGGCAGCAGAAGTTTGTGTTGTGCAGAATAACCTGACAGAATCATCTCTTCAGGCTGGTTGCCCACCCCTTTCCAGTGCATGAAAATATAATTTGCTATGCTTATTTTACCTATAACACAAAAAGATGGATTCGTTCCTTTTCCAAGAACAACAGTGCATCGCGAATGACTCATAATGAATCCAAATTTGTTACATTATCAGCACCACTTATATTTTTATAAGTATATGAACAGAATATTGCACCAGGATACTAAAAAATGACTTCTGTGCGACAAACAATACTGATTTTGCTTTTCTACCTCTACTGCTGAGGCTTTATATTTTGAATAGAATCAGTGAAGTAGTGGATAATAGATTATTCAGGAGAGTTATTGCCTGAGATATCTCAAAGAACTTTAACAAATATATGTCATAGAGAATTGATACCCAAAAGTTCCAACTATGGCATCTCTGGAAGTGTTTTTTCAATTATTAACTTCTACACCCTGGTCCATGAAATGGCTAACTCTCTTAATATCATGAAACCGATGCAACCGTTCCGAAATGTATTCTCCTTTGTCTTAACCAATTTCTGGTTTAGGTTTTCTAAAGACCGTTCTCAGATCGTTAATTAGCATAGCTTATGAGGGCACCTCCAATGAGCAAGATGACCAGATTCTAGGAGTTGATTTTTCATAAGACCAAGCTGTAACAATTCAATGGGGAAAAACTCGCTTGCAACAATAAACACTTTTAAAAGCGAACTTAGTAACGTTTCACTTTAGAGAGCAAATCCAGAATTTTTTTAGGTTTGCCTTGAATATATTTTGAAACTCACGTTCATCACTGACTTCAATTTCAATTCATCTATAGAATACATAGCTAAAGATGTTAAAAGAATAGTTGGTTCCTTTACTGTTCTAGAAAACTTAAACTTGCCATGCTCTCTGTTTAGTCAGATCATGACATAAATGGAGTATTGCTGCAATATCCAGCCTGGAGCTTCCCAGTCCCCCTTTTCCAGACAGAAATCAAAATCGTTTACGTGGCCTTGTTGGTGATGAGTTATGATTCGCATCTTTTTTTCACACAGGCGCAACCTTGCAAGCCACACGCTACCCTGTCGCTATTTCCATAGTAAATTTTCAGAAGAGCTACATTCCTTACAAATTATCCGTTGGATTTTGTCAAGAACCCCGAGGTGAATAGCAGGGACACCTACCAGATGTGGCATCAGTATTCAATACACGGGCCGATGGCCCTACACAGTGAACCGACCTTCTTAGCAGTGGATTTAGCTATGAACTCGATGTTATCATTCCACTTAAGGTCTGCTGAGAGAAGTTAACTCGAGGAGGCGCAATGTTTTGCTTTCAGTGAGGCTAACCTGATCCATGATAAGGGGGGTAGGATCGATTGTCTGTGATGGTTAACAGATAGAAGCTTCGTTTTGGAAGCATTAAAATTCACAAGCCATTTCTTACCTCAAACCACCACAGATTGGAGGTTCTTTTCAAGCTCAGCAGGGAAGTTAACTTTGTCAGCCTCAGCAGATTTTTGATCGAGGCGAGAGTAAACGGTGTGTCGTCAGCGTATATGCTTACGTGGAATCTGATTATATCGGGCAGATCCTTAATGAAGACCAAGAAAAGATAAGACCTAGAATAGAGCCTTGAGGGACACCCACGTTTGTATGATAGTATCGGGAGGCAAGTCTGTTCAATACTACCTTCATTGTGCAATTTGAAAGGAATGACTGGATTAGGTCAAACAACTGTCTAGTTATAACACAGCCCCACAGCTTGCGTATAAGGCCAGCATACCCAGACTTTGTCAAACGCTTTAGAGATATCCAGGGCAACAGTTCGAGCTTTGCTGTTCTTTCCGAGAGCCTGGTATATATACACAGTGATGGTCGTTAGCATATCAGCAGTAGACCTGGTGAAGCGGAAACCATACTGTTTGTCAGAGAAGAGACTGTGGGCAATGAGATGTTGAACCACTTCGGCGTTCATAATGGCTTCGAACACTTTGCCAAAAATCGGTAGGAGGCTGATAGTGCAATAATTAGTAAAGTCTGAGGGTTCTCCAGTATTCTTAAATATAGGAACCACAGTGGAGGACTTCCAGCAGGCAGGAAAGTAAGAAGCAGAGAGGCAGTAGTTATAGTGTTAGGAGCACATTTCTTCAGGGCAATGATTGGGATTCTGTCACCTTCGCTCGCTTTATGGGAGTCAAGCTTTGAAATTATGTTAGAGACCAGTGAGGGGGTAAAGTAAACATCATTCAGTTGGGCCGCAATTCTAGGTGGGAAGTCGGGTACAGATACTCCAGACGAATCCAGTGTAGAGTTTGTGAAAAATCTGCTAGCAAAGCACTTAGCCATGTCCGGTGAAGAGGCGAGGGCCTCAAATTCATTGATTAGAGGAGGTATTGAGGTTTTACTATTATTTAATACACTTTTACAGAGCCGCCGTAGTCTTTGGAGCCGAACTTACGGGATGCTATGCGCTGCTTTATTATGGCAGAAAATAGCAGCTTAGCTTCATTAGGTAACATTTTCCACTCATTCCGAGCAGAGGTAAAAAGGCGCCTGTTAGGGTCCAAAGCGTGGCTTCCTATAAGGTCAGAAGAAGTGATTACGGTGGGCGATGGCGGCCGAGCCAGCAAGAGAGAACCAGAGGGACGAATAAGATTTAAGTCGCAACTTCCTGGCTGGGATGAAATCATCGATGCCAGCCTTAGCCCAAGAGAAGACCTCGGACGCACAGTCTTTAACGGGAAGACTAAAATCTTCGTTCCAAGGGACGTCACAGGAAATATCGGAACGAGTCCCAGGCAGTTCTATGGTAGCAGTAAGATATTCTAATGGTCTGAGGTTCTGTGGTGAAGTGGGAGTGGAAGGAGATGTTAACGGAAACCACCGCATTGTCAGAATTTTCAAGAGGGCAGAGCTGTTTGACATCGCAAGAGCCAGGGATGGAAGTGAAACAGAGATCTAGCAGTGTGTCAGGTCCATTAGAGTTATTAGAGAAACGCAGGGGGGAATCGACCACTTGCATAAGAAACTGAGTGATTGAAAAATTCATGGTGCGGACACCAGCAAGATCTGTGCCAGAGTTTTCCAGCCACTTGGCGCGGTGGAAAGTCTTTTCGTTATTTTTGAGAAGATTGTCCAGCACTCATTGTCATAAAAGAAGACAGATATCACGTAACAATTTAGTATTCTAAACTTATTTTCTAACGAACATTTTCGATTTCTAAATATACTGCTTACTTTTTGGAATGCATTTTTGACTATTTCAATTCATATTCGGATTTGAATGTCATACTTTCCGTCTCTGTTAAAACACAAGGAAAAAAATTGTCAGTGATCTCTTTCTCTTGCCCTCCTCTTTCCTTCCCCCTCTCTCTCTTTATATATATATGTGCGTGCTAGCGCGTATGAGTGTGTGTATGTGTAATATATTGATTTATGCATGTGCAAATTGCAATCAGATTCTGGCAAATGACATATCAACCTAAGAGAGAATTTGATGTATGCGTGGCCAATGTAAGAATTTAATGTTTTCTATTGATTATTAATGATGTAGATACAATTTCCCAAAGGACATGAGAATTCATAATCCTAATTATTTTTACATAGTCGCCTGTATAATATTTTGGTATTATTTAAAATTTGTTTTATGCCTATATTATTTTAATTATTTGTGATATGTTGATTTATAACATAAAAAATATTGCACAAAATTTTAATTAAGAACAACTCAAGCCACTAGAGAGTGTGATGCATGTATGCAAATCTAAGAATTTGTTGTTTGTGCTAGTGTTGGTTATACAATCTCAAACGAAATAACAATTCATATAAATCCTTATTTTAACGTAGGACCATATATATATATATATATATATATATATATATATATATATATATATATATATATATATATAATCTCAGATAAAATTTAGTGGGGAAATAGCTATTTTCAGCATGTAATTTTAAGGTATGCATGTTTCGATTCTTTATAAACAAAGAATGATGAAAAATTCTAAGCCCAGCGGTTAGTTTAGGTAAAGGAAGGGGTTGGTAGGTATTGGTTTTCATTATATTTGGCTATGGAACGGAGTTAATAGTAATTCTGTCTTGGTAGTAGGAGGTATGCGGCCTGACCCTAGGGTTGGCAGTGGTAGGTGCTGTAGGGGTAACTGCTAGGTCAACTTTTAAAATATTTTTGAAATTTTTTATCTGGACTAAATGGGGGAATAGTATAATTATTGTAATTTATATTTATTTCTATGGCGACACATACTTATAATCTCCCTTTGTCTGTTAAGGAGTATATTTTGATCTTGAAATTTTAAAATTTTAATTTTTTATGTCAAACATAGATTACACCTATCTCTTGAGCTATTAGGGGTCTTAGCCTTGCCTATGAGTTCCCATTTTATCTGGGGATCTAAGTTGCTTTCTTTTAATTTACAGTATTTTCTAGAAAGAGCAGTTTGGTATTTTAAAGTAGAGTTGGTGAAGGAGTTGGTGAAGGAGTGCCTGTGGGTATAAAGACGTTGCTTCCAAGTTCCAGCGGAAATTCTGATATAAACATTCCGTCTCTCTTGATTTTCCTTAGAGTAGATGGTGGCTTGATAAATCACATTTTCAGATCTATACTTACCCTCAACCGGACAGTTATTTCTAGATCTATAGTTACAGTGGGGGTATCATTCCATTTTCTGCATTGGATTCCCTACACTTCTTCAAGATGTGGTTATTATGGGAGCTAATAATGCTATATATATGTATATATTAAGCTGATTAATGAAATGTAGGGAATAAAAAGACATAATTATAATAGCAATAAGATTGGTGATATTTATTATATATTAATAGGCCTTTTAACTAAATTGATGCACGGAGAAAGATTTTTAATTTAATTTGTGTCCTTTTTCAACGAAACGAAACAATAAATAAACAAAGAAGTAGAACTCACTCTTCCGGCAAATTTTGTTGTTGTTGGTTAAAGAACTCCCTGTGGAATCTATATTCTCTGAGTAAACCACAATTCCTATTTAATTCTTTAATATGTAATTCTATTCCAAAATTATTTTAACACCGATCAGTGTCTTTTATAGCCAAGTGTCTTTAAGAGCCAACAAGAACGACGCAGATCGGAGTAAAAACTTTGTTATAACATTTCGGCCATTCATTTTATCAACAAGTCTTTTTCATATGTCTCTCATTACGGGTAAACTTGACAGAGTTTCGAACTGAACGCTTTATTTAATGTACAGAGGGGTAGATAGTTCTCTTTCCGCTTTGCCTTTCTAGGATAATCTCATTTTGTTCTTTAATGCTGCTTAGTTTTTGTTCGCCCTGTTTTTAATTGCGTCTAATTCTTTACTACTCCCTTCAGAAATTGAACTCACAATTACTGTCATTACGTTTTGGAATTAATTCTTTAATCTACCTAAAGTATTTTCCCGTTGAAGAATCCTGGACTGAAAAGTGATAATAACAATAATAATAATGATGTTACTCCCGATGTAAATGATCATTATAACTCATCAGTATCTTAGAATTATGTATAGTTTGCTTGACTGAAAAAAAGTAGATTAAGTAAAAATAATTTTTAAAATATTTAGTTCCATTTCCGTAAAGTATTAAAATAATTGGAAGTGAACGTATTGGGAAACTTGTTCTGAACACACATATAAGTATTTTGTATAATTTTGTAATACTTTGATTCTTATATTTTTGTTTGGTGATCTATGTCATTCTAAGAGTCTTTTCTGAAAACCCGACATAAGCTTAACACTTACAGTTAAGGTGATGAGTTCTGAGATCAGTTTTTCCGCTATGAGTCATGTCACTTTAATACAGGCAAATCATTCATTTTGTCAGAAGTCAACTGCCTTCTCAGAAAAACAAAAAAAAAAACAAACTATTTACTTAGAAGCTAGACTATATAAACTATTAGTATAGCAACATTCCAATTTTGTAATACCTTTCACAATAATGTCAGTATATTGGAATCAGTCATGTCAGTTAGACATAGTGTTTATCATATGTAATGTAGTCGATCCTGACAAGGCATATAGACTTCAGGTACGTTCTCACCGACGTTACGTGGCCTCCCTCTGTCTTTTCTACAAATATCTTCATGGCAACTGGTCTAATGAGCTTTTTTCCGTTCTGCCCCATCTACATGAATTTAAGCGGGCTATTTGGTTGGCAAGTAGGTTTCACTGTTTTACTGTTGAACAAACCAGATGCAATCGCTATTTCTACTCCAACAGTTTATTTTTCGCACTTCCCACCTGTGGAACACCCTCCCGATTTCTGATATCCCCGATAAATACAATCTTCAAAAATTTAAATGCGACATCAATCGTCATCTTCTGTCTTCTTGATCCCTTTTATTTGTCCTTATTTCAATTCTCCCCACTTTCTTATTCTCTTACACTATCACATCATGTAAACCCCCTACGCTCTAGTGGCATTAACTAACGCCTTGCTTGGGGTGAAACGATTATATATATATATATATATATATATATATATATATATATATATATACAAAAAGAGAGTTTTCCTCGCAGAAGAAACAGATTTGATCAAAGTAGACGTCATAGTACACCTTACACTTTATAACTCTTTCGGCCAACACATTATCAAACGGGTACGTTGGCAATTTTTTTTTAAAGATAATAATCAAGACACATTAATATACCGTTATAGAAAGGAAGGCGGAACTCGTTTAAAAACAAATTTTATTAAAAGATAATTAAAATGTAATGGGGGTGTAAACATAAAATTCCATAAGAGTATTAAAAAATTCCCCCCCTCCCCCCCACATTTCTTTACCTTTTTTCAAGTGGTGAAATAAATAATTGACCGCAATCGGAAAATGAAGAGGCGAGTTTCAAACTCTAGTCGGGTTCGTTATATTTGCTTCAGTGCAATTATCTTTGGGAAATGTATGAATCCACTTGTTTCCTTTTAGCTATGGGTTAATTAGAAGAATTTTTTTCGGTAAATATTTATTATCTTTGAAATAAGCTTGACAATGAAGATATTTTGTGACTTTAAATAACCCGCAAAGGATGACATTCCTTAAAAGAGAAACCAATTAATTCATATTTAACATAATAAAATCATTTTGTGTCTAATTCTAAAAGTAAAGTTCATTGTATGATGAGGAAACTGTGACATTATTACGACGTCAAGCAACATATGGCTAAATTTGTGTTTGGTGACTATTGTTATCGTGGTCCAAGTTAGTTGTGTTCTTACATTAGATACATGGAAACCAATATTCCAAACTAAATAGCCTCGCGAACCACGTGTGGCTCTCCGCCCGTTTTTTGTGAAGGCCCGATATCTTTATGATGTGATAATTTTTCTCAGTATTTTCTCAGTACCCAACATAGTCCCATTTTCTCAATTAATACTTATTTAGTATTTATTCAGAAGATATAAGTTTTTTTTCCCTGCATTTTTTAAAAAAATAATCATATCTTCTTTCTAAACGTTTCGGGTTAAAGTCTTCAGCCGACTTTTCATTCGGTTCATAATCGATAGTATGCACATGTTTCAACGCATTGTTGTTTTCATTAAAAAAAGTCAGGATTATCTACCATTTCAGAATTCTGTTCAAATCAGAATCGAATGTTTTTTAGATTGCAGACAATATATCCACTTGGACTGAAAGAAGGCTTAACTCAAAGTTTTTATTTGATTTGTTTGTTTAATGACATATTATGTGTTGTTTAATTCCGAAATTTAATTTTCTAGGGAGGTTTTTTGAAGTAATAAATATATATATGTTATTCTGCGTTCACAATTGAATACATGGTAGATGGTACTCAGCTTTTTTACATATACATGTTTGTGTAGACATGATTACTACGTGATATGTGTATTCGATGTTGTAGTTTTGTTGAAGTTTATATTTTAGAATTTAGTTTGATTGTTTTAAGAAATTGTAGGATATTATATAGATTAATGTTCTTTCATTATGATTGATATATTGTTGGTAATTTATAAAAAATGTAATGTTTTTTTATAAATATGTACTTTTATATTTTCATAAGATTTTGCTTTTTGTTTGAGGTTTTCTATTTGCCCACATCTGGGACCCTAGCAAGTGCTTCCACTCCGAATCAGAGTATCCCTTGGAACAATAGTAATTAAGAAGTGATTCCAGTCTTTCAATATTATGTTTCCCAGAAATTCCAGCTGTTTCTTTCTGATTCCATTTTCTTTGCATTTTCCTTAAAACTTCCTCGTTAGTCACATGATCCGTCCATGGCATTCACTGTGTCCTTCCGTAGAACCACATCCCTGTTGTCTCACGTCCACCGTACATCTATAAAGAAATTGTTCAGTTGTCCCTTCTATATAATATAAGGATTTATATTATATAGAAGTTTATCATTCTTTTGTTTCTAACGAAAATTTTCTTGTTTCTTAAAAAGTTGCTTAGTTTACAGAAGGCATTTTTCCCTATTCCAATGCGCCTTCGGATATTTGTGTCTCATTTTCTGTGGTTTACGGTTACATCATGTTGAAATTCCGGTTTCTGTAAGCAATGTCGAACCTGGTCAGTAACTTGATGGGTGACTGATTGGGAATACCAGGTGTTGTGAGGTTGGATGCGCAGCTGATGTAATGGATAATTGCTCAGAATTCTTAATTGGAGAGCCGAGTTCCAATTCCAGTTATGTTCGTTATATTCACTTACGCGCAAATACCATTGGGAAAGGCATGAATCCACCTCTTCTTAAGAACTATTATTAGTTTAAAAAATTCTCATACTCTCAAAATATTTTCTATCTTTAAATGACCTGCAAAGGATTGATCAGCCGTAAAAACGAATCAATCAAATTAATTTCCTCTGTTTACTCCCCCATAAGAGTTTTGTTCATTCACAATCTACTCTGAGTAGCTCTTGGATCTACATTGGGTGAACAATAAAATACAAAATAATATGAATAACATTGTTTATATAGTGTTTACCCAATAAGCACTCAAGGTAGATGGTTACTAAAAAGTATTATGAGCGTAAGAAAAGGCAAGAAGTGCAGTTCATGAGGTCATGTCAAAAATGATAATGGTAACATTAGTCGTTTCTTTACAAGAAAAAAATTGGCATTCACTGGCCAAGCAGTCATTACTGCTGTGGAATGTAGTTTATTCTTTCATGAAAATAGGTTCCTCAATATTTTAAAGAATATCACAAGTCAAATGTTCTCGACATTAGCATATTAAGAAAACAGTAATTTTGTGACTCATATCCTTTCCCTGACAACACTTGTATCATGTTCTTCTTCCTTTCCACTCGCATTGGAGGAAAATAACATATTTTAAAATATACTAATTTCACTTAACTTTTAACATGGAGCTTTGCAATGAATCTTTGGGTTAAGCGCTTTTACAAAACTATCCTTGAAATGTAACTTTTCCTTGAAGGGCGAGCAAGAAAATTTGATATTTTCTCACAAGAAATGTTCAAATCGTTAAGAAATACAGTCTCAAAGTGTTGACAAGAATTATTAATTAAACGAAGCCAATTTTAACATAATGTAACACTTAGAAACTACCGTGAACTTTGCATATCACCAAAACATAGAACTTTTTTTTAGTTTAGCGGAAGTAAATTAATTGGGAATATTATGTTACCGAAAATTTCGCCCCACTATTCTATCTAATGTTACAGTTTAAAGTTTCACACACATGAGCGCGCGCGCGCGCACACACACACACACACACACACACACACACACACACACTAAATGTTTCAGTTCAAATTATAACGTAATCAATTTAATTACAAATTGTAACTCTGCGGCTGATTGACATTTATTAGATCCCGGAATAAATAAATTACAGTGGAACCTCGGGTTACAAACGCCGAGAATATTGACAGGAGCGTCTCAGTGGTGATGGGGTGTTTCTTTCGCTTCACACATATCCCTGTTCGAATTATCCGTGCCTTTTTTTAAAAATACAGTTGATGTACAATAAAATTAAATTAAGTGTTCGTCTATGTTTTGTCTGCTTAGTATTGTGTTTTTTCTCTGATAGATTTGATGATTTTCATTAATTTGTGTATCAACTTGTGCACAAAGTACCCATGGCACAGTGAATAAGTGTTGGTTGAATCCAGTGACTTAACCCAAAAGAGTTGTTATTTTAATACTTTGCTACAACAGAGGTGAACAAAAGGCATAAGCTAAAGGGAGATAATTGATACTAAAACATCTGTAAGATCCATGACTCGTGGAGCTAGATGAATCTACCCCAGTGATCAAGATAAACGGTTCAGTTCAAAATTTTAATCACCTTATGAAGGTCGGCGCGTACAATAGTCAAAATGTTATGAATATGGTAACAAAGATGAGGGCAGCAGTCCAAACAATGTAAATAGTATAAATAATTACAATACCACATCTCATAAATATAGACAAATACTGTTGTAAAAGTTTGAATGAACAATCCCCTGGGGTCCGAGAATGATTTAATTAATTTGACATCGATTCATATGGTGGAAATAGTTTTGATTTGTCGAACATTTCGGGTATCGAGTGGTCTTCATGAATGAATTAAATTCGGGTACCGAGGTTCCACACTATTTTACTTAGTTTATAGATTAGTTAAGTCAATGGGATTCACATATATTTGCATCGGACAGTCAACGTGAGGCCTAAAATTATCATTGTAATGTATAGCGGTCGTAGAAGAATCAAACCGGAAATATTGGAATAACAATGAAGATTTTTTAAAGACACCGGAACAAAAAGTTCAGAACATTATTAAAGTAAGCAAAACTAATGCAAAAATTTCTATACCTATATTTCATTGATAAAAAAGGCATCTGAAAAGTGCTGAAATGCAACGTAATATCAATCCTGATGGCAATTAATGATGGACAATTTATTCAAAGATGAGAAGTCTAAAGGCAACAGAAATGGGAGTTCTACAGAAGGATGCTGAGAATACCATAGACGGTACATGTGAGCACCGAAGAAGTTTTAAGAAAAATAGAAAGAAAAAGGATAGTTATATTTGGAATTAGAAAGAGATAGTTGAACTTTATGGGAAATATAATAAGAAAAAACGGCTTGGAAAATTTGACACTCATACGATATATTGAGGCTAAAAGAGACAGTGGGAAGCTTGCACGAATGAATGTCGGAACAGGGAGTATGAAGTATTGTGGAAAAACAAACGTTACTAATAGCTGCAAGGAATCTATGGATTCTATGGATCCATGAGCGTCTATGTACTGAAAACATAAAGAAGAAGAACATATGACGACCTCTTTGAAAATTTGCTTGAAACGTTTCACCCGAAGCAAGACAATAAAGCCACTACGCCTTCCTGCGATTACTGAGTTTGAAAGAATATGAGAAAGAAAAACATTATTAAGGAGAGAGAAGAATAAAAAATGAATTAAGAAGGTAGAAACAAGGCAATAAAGCCACTAAGACATAAGGGATTACTGAGTTTGAAAGAATATGAGAAAAAGAAAAACATTATTAAGGAGAGAGAAGAATAAAAAATGAATTAAGAAGGTAGAAACAAGGCAATAAAGCCACTAAGACATAAGGGATTACTAAGTTTGAAAGAATATGAGAAAAAGAAAACCATTATTACGAAGAGAAAAGAATAAAAGAACAGAAATTAAGAAGGCAGAAACACGGCAATAAAGTCACTAAGACGCATAGGAATTTTTAATTTGAAAGAATGTGAGAAAAATAAAAACACATTATTACAGAGAGAGAAGAATAAAAGAACAGAAATTAAGAAGGCAGAAGACAATGATAGACATTGCATTTAAATTTTTGAACATCAAAGTTGATTGAGAAGAGTTCAGGAAGATAGTTTAGCAAATAACTTACTGTTACATGTAGCCATTTAAACTGTAAAATGATGAGACGTTACTGCCAATCTAATACTGAACTTAAATTCTTCAAGTCGAGTTACCATAGAGAAAAATTACTCAGAAGAATTCCCATGAAAATATTTATAGAAAAGGTACAGGTGAGCGACATTAAGATGGTGGAGAAGGGATTAAAGTCGATATACCAGGTGAGGACCAATAAAATTTGAAGATTCTTTTTTCTGTTTAATATTTTATTTAGTATTTTGAATACCTTAAACATCAGATTTTGACAGAAAAACTGCATGCTAACATACATAAAACGTGTTAAGTTAATTAAAGAAAAGTAAAGTGGACAATATCATCGAAAATGAGGACAAAACTAGAAGCAGCGGAAATGTGGTTCTACAGAAGGATGCTGCGGACATCGTGGACAGAGCATGCAAGCAACGATGAGGTGTTGGAAAGAATGGCAACAAAAAGGAAATTAATACTGAGCATCAGGAAGAGACAAGTGAAGTTCTTGGGACATGCAATGAGGTAGGAGAGTTTGGAGAACCTGATACTGACTGGCCAGATAGAAGGATAAAAAGACAGAGGAAGGCAGCGGATAATATATTTGCAGGGCCTGATCAGATGTATGACGGAATGGGGGTTGCGAGGTGTAACAGGAGCAAACATACTAAGAGCCACAAGGGATAGGGAGACGTGGAGAACCATGATTGCCTACGTCCTGAAGGGACAGGGCACATAGAAGAAGAAGAAATTGAAAAAGATAGCTTTTCTCGGTGGAATTATTGAACCTTTACAGCACGTTTCTTCCATCATTCTGTGATTTAACATTGGCAGAGATTATCTTACCAAACAAAGATAAGCAAATGACGGTATGTTTATGGCAGATTTAGGAAAACAAAAAGTTTCCTGGATAATTGGTAAGACTGCTGCAAAGAAAGTTGATTCACTGTGCAGTGCCACGACACTTTTCTCGCCCATCTTACATATTTATGAATCTACAATTCGTAAAACAAACAAATAAAACACACAAGTGATAGCAGTAGACATTTCGAAAGAGAAAAAAAGTTTCCCTTTTACAGAATAGAACAAACGCACAAACCCTGTCAAACGGGCACAAGAGCCAAGAAACAAAAATAATAGATTTTAGTAGAAACGGAAGAAAAGCTATTCAGTCAGTTGAGTGCCATACGTGATACACGCTTGGGCGATCATGTCTCGAAAAAGACATGACTGACTGGGAAGAAGATTCTCCCGCAGTAGTTTGCCATTGCTTTCTGCGGTAGACTGGTTGCCGACCAAGGCTACAGAACCCAATATGTCCTGTTATTTAACCCATAACTGGAAGGAATAGGCGGATTAATACCTTTTCCAAGGGTATTTGCGCGTAAGTGAATGCAATGAATTCTGCTGAAATTCGAACTCGGCTCTCCGATTTCTCGTTCCGAGCCGATATCCAATGCACCACAACGCACATCCGCACGCTATTACATGCCCTAAATGAATGTAATATCAACCGAATAAAAAAACAAGATTTACAGATTCAAAGGCAGTGTTACATTGAGGATTGTGCAAACGATTTTGCTTCGACCATGTTAAATAATGTTATAAACCAGAAACTGCCCAAGAAAACAAATGAAAACATTCTCGAGCATTTATAACTTGACCTATCACCATATCCATTGAAGAAAAAGATATGAACCGGTTTGTTGTAAAAAAGAAAGAAAATGTCGAACTGGGCAAGAGGAAAATATAAAAGTAGTTGTATCAGTTGAACAGCGCGTGTCAATATAAGAAAAAGATAAATGTTATAAAACCAGGACCTCACCCAGAAACTAAAAAGACTAAACACATCCACTAAATTGCTGAAAAAACAGCACAGTATGAATAAAAAAGCCTCAAACTTAATAAAAACGAACTTTTTCTCATCAAAATGTTTATGTTTTTATTAAAAAAAAAAAAGCAAAATATTTTAAATTATTTTTAAAAAAAATGAATCCCTTCTAACACGTTCGAAATATTTGCTTTGATTTTAGTTAGCGGGTCACAAGAGTTTACAATAGAAAACTAAAATTAAACAACTCACTTGTTTTTCCTGAAACAAACATTAATTTGGAAATTCTTATAAAAATCAAATATTTGTCAGATTTTAATGAAACTTTCAGAACTTATTCTCAAATAAATGAAACTATTTCTGAAATTATTATTTAAAAAACTCTTGAAAAAAAATATTTTTTACATCTGTTACCAACCTCCACGTAAAAATTAAATTTTGTTGGGAAAATTGATTTTATTAGTTTAAACGCAGGACACATTGGGGAATATAAATCATGTATAATTTTTTAAAAACATTTTGTCTTTATTTCCGAAAATCTGCTCCCAATAGTAAAATAAAAAATGCAATAAAACAATGACATCATTTAATTTCATAAGGTTTTAATTGCTTTAATAAATAATATATGTTAAGAACATTATAGTCTGAAGAAAAAAAATTCGATTAATAATGAAATTTTAAAAAATGTTTTCATTTTTTTAATTATAATAATTTATAAAGTTTCAAAAATCTTTGAAAAAACTCAAAGATTTGTTGGAGTTAGTTTATAAATTTATTAAGAGAAATTTAATTTACTAATTCGAAAATTAAAAAGTTTAATACCAATTATTTTAAAAATTATTTTTAATATTTTTGTGTATTTGAAGTTTTTTTGTATAGTAATTTTTATGTGTACATTAAAGGATCATGTGTTTCAAGGTTTCATCCCCTTACCAGAAAACAATTTGTAGAATTATGTCACTTGTGATTGCCATACACTTATTTTATTTCGCACCTGCAAGCTGTCAATACATTTCAAATACGGCGGACAGTTAAAATGTTCAACTCTGTGATTAATAAATTGTCTTATTCTACATTTTAGGTTATAAATAAGTAATACTTGTGTAAATCAGATTAAAAATAACTTGAAAAATTTTAGATTCCAATCAATATCATTTCTGTTTGAAATACACCAGAGTATTTTACTTACTAGAAATAGAAAATTTAATCATTTAGTTTTCAATTAAAACTAAAATAGAAGATTCAATAGAACTTTTATTTTAAAAAAATTAATTTAAATGATAGTTATTTAAAATTATTTATAAATGGAACTTTATGTGTGTGTGTGTGTGTATGTCTGTGTGTGTCCGTTACTCCGAAACAGATGAACCGATTTTCTTGAATATTTACACAGTTGTACGATAAGCATCTGCGAGTGTTCTTAGTTAGTTTTTGTGTCGAGGTACCCTCGATAAATATCGAAAATCGATAATCGAAAAAATCGGGTTAAGAAGGAGTGGTCCGATTTTAATCAAATTTGATATACTTATAGACAAAGACATAAGAAACGATATTCAGAAGTTTCAAGGTTGCAGTTCTTACAATAGGGCAGAAAATCGATGATATATATATATATATATATATATATATATATATATATATATATAAAGATGTTTGTGTGTGTGCCTGTTTATCTGCCTGTATGTCTGTTTTTTTTCAGCCCTTTTATTTTAGTTTTTGTTTCAGGTTTGGTTCTAAGTAGATATAATTGTAGTTCTTAGTCTCAGCTATGATACCATTTACTCAGAGGACTTATTTAGCCTTCAAAATTCAGTTTACGACGAAAAAAACTTATTTGATATTGATACCAGGAAATCAAAATTTGACTTACATCCATTCATTTTTCTTTCAGTCTGCGGTTTCGCTTTAACTGAAAACAACTATTGCTTCTTTGTCTTTCGTTTTAGTTAATGTGTGATTGCTTTAGAAGACCAGGATTCAGGGTGTCAGAAGATGATGATGGACATTGCATTTAAATATTTGAAGATCGTAGTTGAGAAGAACCGCAGAAAGCAATGGCAACCTACTGCGGGATAATCTTCTGCCCAGTCAGTCATGTCTCTATCGAGACATGATCGCCCAAGCGTGTATCACGTATGGCACTTAAGTGAGTGGGTGAGTTGACAAAAAAACAAGAAAACGAAACCACAAGCGAGACGTGCGAAATTTATTAACCATTAGTAAGTTTCATCAGTAAAATGATGGCACTTAAATGCCAATCTAGTGCTTCGATTAAATTCGTGAAATTGAGGTGTTAAAAAAGAAAGCTCATTAGAACAATTACGATAAAATACCATTAGAAAAGGCATGAGGAACCTAAATTACGACGATGAAAAGTAACTGAAGCTGAGATGCCAGGTTTGGATTATAATATTATAACATTACTTTTTCGATTTTATCAGGAATCTCTAAATACACAGCTGAAGAACACGATCAGATGAGACCGAAATATCCACTACAAGCACGAATGGTAACTAAAGCTGAAATACCAGATTTTTCTTTGGATTCTGCCAAGAATCTCTAGATACAAGTTCATCTTTTGGATTTTCTTGTATCTAGAGATTCTGTCATAGAAAGCAATAATTATTTGAAAATTGCTGTCATTTGGCTTTACGATAACCAGTAAAAAATTACATTTTAGAAATATAAATAACAATAATAATTAAAAAAATGCTTGATGAAGACAGATAATCAACGTGTTGGAATAGAAGGAAAAAAAAGGAAAAAAAAAAGAAAAAAGAAAACCAATATAACGATGTGCGTGGCCACGTGGTTAGAACGTTTGCTTTCTGACCATAAAGCCTGGGTTCGAATCTCAACATGCTCGATTTGTCAGGAAGGTGATTTGATGTTATCGGACTGGAAGAGTCTTTCCGGTGTGACACTTTTGAAAAAACACCTGAGACTTGTGAGTGAAATTGGTTAGAAGAGACCCTTTGGGAGCCGTCGTTGACTATGCTAGCACGAAGCTGCAAGTCATTGTGACCGAGGGATTGAGCGTACTGGCTTTGTTCAGGCTGTTGATTACGCTAGATAACTTGCTCTTTACCAGAAATTGTAACTAGATCTGCTCAACATAGTTGCAGTATAAATCACAGGCGGGTTCTATGGGTGTTGGATAAACATAAATGTGCCTGAGCAAGCGTTTGCGACAGGGATTAGCTAACCGTCCTGGAAGATGGGCATACTTGGATACGAGTGGTTGGCCATTCACAGAAACAATAATGATGACGGTGTTAATCATGAGGATGATTGATGATGATGATGATGCTGATGGCTATCACAGGAATAAGCTAACTACATAATAACACATGGTAATAACAACAATAACTAACTTTTTTTTACAGTAAAATATTGTTTGCTTGGTCCGATTCATTATATTCTATCAAGACTGATATTTAACGTAACCTTTTCCTTAGTTTACTTTTCGTTCAACAACGCTGGCATAAAATATCAAGTTGAATGGCCGATAGAAAAAAAAAGTTATTTGTGATTGACCTCCAGGGTCTCACAATAAACAATTTTTGTTTACTTACTTAAACCAAAATCTAAAATGTTCTAGACTAATAAAAAAAAGAACCGAAAGTTTTCAGCAATGAATAAACGGAGAACAAAACACGAGAGTAAGAGGGGAGAATTTATTTAGATTAACAAAAGGGAACAATAAAGATTAATTTGTTTTTTACTGCTTATCACCAGTTTATAGGTTATTTCAAGCCGAAAAATATTTTTGATTTTTTTGAGGGCAAAAATCACTAAGAGCAACAAAAGTTAGGTCTTTTTTTAAATAGATTTTTTTATAGTTTACTAGCAGTATAGCCCGGCGTTGTTCGGGTGTAATGAAAGCTTTAAAACTAATCCATGCTCCTGGAGCTCAGACTCTTTGGACGTTGGCACGAAAGACTAAAAAGCAATTGTTGTTTCCAGTTAAAGGAAAACCGTAGACTGAAAGAAAAATGAATGGATGTAAGACAAATTTTGATTTCCTGGTATCGATATCAAATAAGTTTTTTCGTTGTAAACTAAATTTTGAAGGCTAAATAAGTCCTCTGAGTAAATGGTATCATGGCTGAGACTAAGAACTACAATTATACATACTTAGATCCAAACCCGAAGCAAAAACTAAAATAAAAGAGACGAAAAAAAAAAACAGACATACAGGCAGATAAACAGGCACACACACAAACATCTTGCCTTATATATATATATATATATATATATATAATCGATTTTCTGCACTATTGTAAGAACTGCAACCTTGAAACTTCTGAATATCGTTTCTTATGTCTTTGTCTATGAGTGTATCAAATTTGATTAAAATCGGAACACTCCTTCTATAACCCGATTTTATCAACTATCGATTTTCAATATTTACCTGGTGTACCTCGACACAAAACCTAGCTAAGAACACTCGCAGCCGTTTCGGAGTCTATAGGTAACGGACACACACACACACACACACACACACACACACACACACACACACACACACACACACACACACACACACAAAGTTCCATTTATAAATAAGTTTAGATCAAGTCTTTATATAATCCGAAACGTCTTTGGAATTATTTTAAATAATTTTATCCCACCCCAAAAATGCAATAATGTCACTAACACGTTAGGGGTTATTAGCGGTGAAAGAAAATTGAAATATTTTTAATCACAGGAACCCGAAGCCTAATCCATAAAAAAGAAAAAAGGACCCCCCCCCCACTGTTTAAAGAACGTTAAAAATAATTTACATTTTTTTAGATAACAATTACTATTTAACACAGAGCTGGGGAAGAAGACATGAATTCATACCTTTCCAAAGAGTATTTGCGACTGTGGGAATTCAACAATTTAAAAAAAAATATTGATTGATCTGGCTTGCATATTGATTTATTTGGTATATTTAAGGCTTATCAACTTTTGTAGATTATCTAAAATCAAAACATTTTTGATTGTAAGAACAAATGTTTCTTTTTGTGAGAGAATATTGTATTAACAATTTCTTTTTAGAAATAACAACCAGGTCTTGGTCAGAAGGTATCGCGTCATACCTTTCCGAATGTTTTTTGCCTGTAAGTGAATGTAACAAACACAACTGAATTTGGAGCATCCTGGGTAAAACGATAAACTACATCTAGTTCCTGGGTTTGACGATGAAGAGCATCCGGCAGCAAAGCTTCTAATTGGAAAATTTTGAGACGCATGGAACCACCTCCTAATTGGTGTTGTTTCCAGGTCCACACTGACGCGGGATGGTAACAACTGTGAGGATTCCAGCTATGGGCAAATAGTTAATTCCCAAAATGGGGTTAAATCGTTATGAAAGTATGAAAATAGAGTTTTATAGTGAAGATTTCACCAATACTTTTTTGGTGAAGAAAATATTACCAGCAATACATTTTTCAGGAAAACAAATGACCAGGAATGCATTTATGAAAAAAAGAAAATATTACCAACAATACATTTTGTAAAAAAAATATTAACAGCAGTATATTTTGAAAAAATACATATTCAAGTAATATACTTCTCTGTCGACAAAACTCTCTTTACAAAAATATGTCAAAGAAACCTGATCTACAATCTGACTTCTTACAATGAATATATATTCTCTTCATATGAATCTATTGTAAAAATTTTGTTGGCATTAAACGACCCATTGAGGTTGGTATGCTGTGAAACAAAACGAACCTGAAATTTGAACTCGGTTCTACAGGTTTCTCATTCCGAGCCACTACCTGTTACACAAGCTGCATTTTCATAGGTATTTCTAGAAAGCGCACATTTTGAAAAGAAACGTCACATAAATGAAGAACAGACTGTTCTCATATAAATATTTTTTACACAGTAGGGTTTACCCTGTATAAAGCTCGAGGAAGTGGGTTACAGCGTAAACTTATGCGGATTTGTGTGGAAAATACCGGTTAGCCCTAGACTTCATAAGGTTAAGATTGTAGTTATTGTAGTGATCAGGGAAGCAACCTCTCTGGAGAAGTCTGTTTCACAAAGTAGTGGTTCGTGGGAAGAAGCTGCTTGAGTAGACAATTAAGGGGCTACCTTTCAAAAGTACAGATTAGGAAAAAAACAGAAATGCAGTAAGTGTGGACAGAGGTGCAACTGGGTTATCGTATGCATGTACCCAGTAATAGGTTCAGAAAAAAGAAACCCATCTCTGGAAAGGAATATTAACTCTGATTGTAGAAGGAAAAATACTCCTAAGTATGGGTAGCTCAAATAATACGATTTGTACTCATAACAAAAAGAAAAAGAGGTCAGTTGCTAAAACTGGGGCATTTGATAATAAATTATTGTAGTCATTATAATGACAGCATCAAGATAAATTATACTTACAAGAAAAAGTAAAAAGCAAACTCCCATTGCAGTAAAGAATAGGATTATAATAAGAAGGATGTAGAGGAAGTCGATAAGTGACAAGTAATCTAGAACCTACACGACCTCCTACAGAAGGTAGCGAAGAAAAGCGAGAAGAAAGGACTAAACATAAACTAAACGAAAACTGAATGCATAATCATCAACAAAAAGAGGGTCCCAAAATGCCAATTACAGGTTAAGGATAGTAAAATCAAGCAGATACAAAAATTACAGGGATGTGTGTTGTGGTAGGGATGTGCGTTGTGGTGCAGTGGATATCGGCTCGGGACGAGAAATTAGCGAGCTGAGTTCGAATTCCAGTTGAATTCCTTGCATTCACTTACGCACAAATACCATTGCGAAAGGTATTAATCTGTTTTTTCCTCCAGTTATGGGTTAAATAATAGGACAGATTGACTTCAATAATTTTGGCTGGCAACCAGTCTACCACAGAAAGCAATGGCAACCTACTGCGCGATAATCTTTTTCCCAGTCAGTCATGTCTCTTTCGAGACATGATCGCCTAAGCATGTATTACGTATGGGACATGACTGACTGACAGAAATTTAAATACCTAGGAAGTGTTCTAATAGGAAGGAAATAGCGACACTGAGATCTGAATGTGTATTAGGATGGCCAAAGATGTTTTCCAAAAGCTACGCAGAATATTGAGAGACAGAAAAATTTTGTTGGAAGTAAAGTAAAGATTATTGGACTGTTGCATGAAATTTGTCTTACACGGCAGTAAATGCTGGACAATCTTCTCAAAAATGAAACAGAGACTTGAAGAAACCAAACTGGTTTTACAGAAGGAAGCTGAGGATACTGTGGACCGAACATGTGGGGTTTTGGAGAGAATGAAAATGAAAAAGAAACTTATACTTAACGTCTGGAAGAGAGCTGCTAAAATTTCTGGGAAACGTAATGAAGAAGCAGGGCTTGGAGAATCTGATTTTCACAGGGCGGATAGAGGGAAAGTGAGACGGGGGAAACCAGCACGTGACATACTCGATGGTTTTAAACAAATTGATGGTAGAGCAGGGTTTGGTAGAAATAACAGGACAAAATTTATTAAGAGTAACAAAAAACAGGAAAATGATCGCCTACCTCCTGAAGGGACAGGGTACAAAAAGAAGAAGAATCCAGCTGGAAGACAGGAAAAGAAAGAAAAAGAAAGAACGAAAGGAAGAAAGAGAGAAGGAAGAAACGGATAAAGTGAGGGAAATAGATCCCTTCAGCTGAGTTGAGAAAGGTCAAAGATATAACTTGAAGATGTGGGACTAACTAAGGTAAAGTGACAAATTTCAAACAAAATAATTGCGGGTGTGAGTTGCCTTGTAATTATGAATGGAATGCTTCGAGAATTAAAAATAAAAAGCAAAAACAAAACAAAACAAACCAAAAACAAAGAAAAAATCGGTTATGTGATCGGGTTGACAACTGGGGACATTTCTGACCTTCGTATTGCTTGGGACAGAGCACGTTCCCATGCGTGCGTGAGTTTCGACTTAGCAATTGTTTTCTTTAATTATTTTACAATCAGTATTTCTAGTGTCGGTTGTTAAAGACGAATAGGGCAGCGATCCTCAAGGTATTCCCACTAAAACACGCATAGCAGTTAAAACACTTTTTGCACGCATGAAGAGCTGTCTGAAATCTGCTGAATCCTATCACCCACGTCCGTACTATTTTTATTGGATAGGTTCCTCAGGTTTCGGTGGTCAGTGATGTCATTACATCACAAAAATGACTTGGGTAAAGGAAGAAATTAAATTCAGAAGATTGACCAGGGAATTCCGTGATATGTGGATGGGTAACTTGAAAGAAATAGTCAAAGAACTGTGAATTCCCAGATATCTACATGGGTAAATTGGAAGGAAATGGTAAGAGTAAAGACCTGTCTGATGAAAGAAAAATAGAATTACACTAGAAGTTTAATCAAAAAGTGAATTAAGATATCTAGATGTCTAAACTTATTTATAAATGGAAATTTGTCTGTGCGTGTGTGTGTGTGTGTGTGTGTGTGTGTGTGTGTGTGTGTGTGTGTGTCCTTTATCTATAGACTCCGAAACGGCTAAACCGATTTTCTTAAAAATTTACACAGTTGTACTATAAGCGTCTGCGAGTGTTCTTAGCTAGGTTTTGTGTCGAGGTACACCCGATAAATATCGAAAATCGATAAGCGAAAAAATTGGGTTATAGAAGGAGTGGTCTGATTTTTATCAAATTGGATACACTCATAGACAGAGGCATAAGAAACGATATTTAGAAGTTTCAAGGTTGCAGTTCTTACAATAGTGCAGAAAATCGATAATATATATATATATATATATATATATATATATATATATATATATATATATATAGGCAAGATGTTTGTGTGTGTGTCTGTTTATCTACCTGTATGTCTGTATTTTTTTCAGCCCTTTTATTTTAGTTTTTGCTTCGGGTTTGGCTCGAAGTAGGTATAATTGTAGTTCTTAGTCTCAGCCATGATACCATTTACTCAGAAGACTTATTTAGCCTTCAAAATTCAGTTTACGACGAAAAACACTTATTTGATATCGATACCAGGAAATCAAAATTTGTCTTACATCCATTCATTCATTTTTCTTTCAGTCTACGGTTTCGCTTTAACTGGAAAAAACTATTGCTTTTTAGTCGTTCGTGCCAACTTCCAAAGAGTCTGAGCTCCAGGACCATGGATTAGTTTTAAAGCTTTCATTATACCCAAGCAACGCCGGGCTATACTGCTAGTAGATAAAAAGGCTGGTGAGAAAAGAGAGATGACTGTAAAATGAATGAAGGTGTAGAAAGCAAGATGTAAGGATATTTCTAATAATAAGCGAATATCTGGATGATCGAAAATCCACCAAAAGAAAGGAAACGCAAGAAGTTCAAATGTATTAGAAGTTAGAAAGGAGGATAGATTGATGTGACCTGAAAAAATGGACAGTAAAAATTTGTATAATGAAGAAAAAAAAGAAGAGATTCCGTAACTCTTGATTAAGTCGTAAAATGAGATAAGCATTCCTTAGCCTTTGATTAACTAATAAAATGAGATATAAATTTCGTAGCTTTTGACGAAGTCATTCTGTAACCCGTGACTAAGTCGTAAAATGGGATAAGTAACTTCGTAGTTCTTGACTAAGTCGTAAAATGAGACAAAATTTGGTTGACATAGGCATAAAATGAGATGAGAATTCCGTAAACCACGGATAAATCATGAGATAAATATTTCGTAGCCATTGAAAAGTCGTAAAATGAGATAAAGATTCTGTAGCCCCTGCCTAAGTCGTTAAATGTGATAAGCATCGCTTAACTGTTGTAAAATGAGAGAAACGTTATGTCGCCTTTGGTTAAGTCGCAAAACAAATTAAGCATTTCGCAGTCTCTGATAAAAAAAAAAGAATTACTTTTCAACTTTAACGAACATGTCGGTCATTGATTAGACTGGCTTATGGAAATCACTAATCAACGAATTTCCTGAAATCAAAACTCATGAAATAACTAAATTATGAAGTTCTGTTGACAAGAATAATCTTCATAATAGTAAGAGTTACATTAAAATTATGGAAGAAATTAAACCCAAGTAGGTTGAACACTGTTGATGCATGATATCGGGGGAATGAGACAGTCGAAAACAATGGAGATATACTTAAGCATCGGAGAAATTGACAGATGACTCCTGTCCTTGCTGAACTGGAATAAGTTCTTCTTCTTCTTCTTCTTCTTCTTCTTCTTCTTCTTCTTCTTCTTCTTCTACGTGTCGTGTCCCTTCAGAACGTAGGCGATCATAGCCTGTCATATTTCCTTATCCCTTGTAACTCTAAACACTCCATTTAGTGTTACCGTTTTCAAACCCTGCTCCTCCATCCACCTGCTCAAGTCTGTCAAGGATGCTACACGCTATTTTCCCCTTGTCTCTCCTACCCTCTATCTGTCCCGTGAGTATCAGATTCTCCAAGCTCTCCTTTATCATTACATATCTCAGAAACATCAACTGTCTTTTCCTGATGTTAAGTATAAGTTTTCTTTTCATTTCCATCCTCTCCAAAACCTCATTGTTGCTCACATATTTAGTCTATGTTATCCTTAGCATCCTTCTGTTGTTTCTAGTATCTTTTTCATCTTTGATGAGATTTTCCAGCATTCACTGCCATATTGAAGGACAGACATCGCAAAACAATCCCGAAATCCCTTTGTTTCGAGCGAAATGTTTCTATCGCTGAGTACCCTACGCAGTTTTTGCAAGGCATCCTTGATCTCTTCTTTCTAAGAAAAAGAATTCTCAATTAAAAACGATGAATACTGAACAGTTGCAATGAAGAGAATTACTATATTTTGCATGCGCATCATAGATTGAAGATTTTGATTTTGAATTTTGTTTAACGGCATATCAACCTCTGTGGGTTATTTAATGCCAAAAATGTAGGTTTTTAGGGCTTTTTTTTTAATGTTTCGTTATAGTAATAAGGTTAGTTTAGTCAGATTTTAATAAAAAAGTTTTTTTTGTCTACTGGTTTTGTATTTTTAATAAGTCTTTCAAGCTGCTTGTCTGATATTCTTTAAATTCAAAAATTTATTGTTGGCAATATTTTCTATAAAACATGTCTTGTTGGTAACATTTTTCTTTCAGAAATGTATTGTTGGTAATATTTTCCCTGAAAATTGTATTGTTGGTAATATGTTTTCTTTAAAAAATGTATTATTGGTAATATTTTTCCTTCAAAAATGTATTCCTGGAATTTTTATTATAAAATTCTATTTTTAAAACTTTCATAGTGTTTTGACCCCGGTTTTGGGGGTTAACTATTTGCCCATAGATGAGATCCTAACAGGTGCTACCAATCCGGGTCAGGGTGTACCTGGAACAGCAATTAAGAGGTGGTTCAGTGTTCCTCACAACTTCCCAATCAGAAGCCTTGCTGTCGAATGCAGTTTAGCGTCATATCCAGGATCATAGATAGAAGAGAATTTTTTTTTTTAAATCATTTCACCCCGAGCAAGTCGGAAACGCCACTGATGTGCAGGGGGTTACATAAATGTAAAAAGATTAATTAGAAAAGAGTGAGGAGTACAAACTAGTTAGAAAGGAACAATAGAAAGCAGGTGCGATGACAGATACATAGGTGGAGAGGAAGAGAAGGTTATACAGGGGTGGGGAGAGAGCTAGAGTCCAGTGGTTAGTAGATGAGTATTGACTTTGCATTTAAATTTCTGGAGGTTGTAGCCGTCAGGAAAGCAAGAATACGGGAGCGAGTTCCACAGGCGGGAAGTGCGAGAGAAGAAGCTGCAGGAGTAGAATTATAATCAAATGGATGTATGAGTGGCTCTGTTGGTCGTATGAAGCTGTAAATTAAGGGAAATGTACACGTGAAGAACTTTTATAACAAATTAGTTATTTCTCAGGTGTGGAAATTTTAAGTGTGTAGTCAGCATGAACCACACTTTTTTCTTAATCATTTCACCCCCAAACAAAGCAATCAAGTCACTAAAGCGCAAGGGGTTACTGAGTGTAAAAAAAAAAAAAGAAAAAATATTATTAAGAAGAGAGAATAATAAAAGAACAAGAATTAAGAAGACAAACGATAACGATTGATATTATATTTAACTTTTTAAGATCAAAATTGACTGCGAAGCTAGAAGCCGCGAGAAATTTCCATAAGTGACTAGTGCGATAGAAGGTATTTAAACCTTAAAATGATGAGATCTTTCCGCAAATCTAGTTCTTTTTCTATGTGCGTTGTTATTTCAGGACGTAGGCGATCATGGCTTTCCACGTCTCTCTATCCCTGGTGGCTCTTAGCACGCTTTCTCCTCTTACATCACGCAACCCCCGTTCTGCTATCCACCTACTCAGGCCAGTCAAGTACGTTACACGCTGCTTTGCCCTGTTTCTCCTTCCCTCTATCTGGCCTGTTAGTATCAGGTTTTCCATACCCTCTTTCCTCATTGCATATTCCAGGAACTTTAGCTGTCTCTTCCTGCATATCATAAATTCTAGATGCCACACAGGAAAGGTCGTCAAAAAATTAACGATGAAAGGTACAGGGAAGATACATTAACGGGGGGGGGAGTGTCTGAAGGTGATGTATCAAGACCAATGACATTGAAAGTTCTCCTTATATTTTATAAAGGCAAAAGAAGAAAAAGTAGAAGCGTTTTCTATCTGTAACCAAAGATGAATAATTGTCTTTTGCTTTGAATTCAGTGATATCGTCAGAGTTATTAGCTATGAAGTTTTTATTTAAAAAAAAATCAAGTCTCGTGTGTCTAGTGATGACCGAACACACTGCTAAACAGACTACAAGACTAAAATTATTTTATAGCCAGGCGCTTTTGTCCCAGTATATGCAAGATACTATGATTAAATTAAGTGATTAAATGCCTGGCACAGTTACCACCGTTTAAAAAAAACCTGATACTGCTTAGAAAGCAGGAACTCCTGAGAAATCCTGAGAGTTTTTCGATGAAATGTAACCGCAATTTCTACTTCAACAGCTTCTTTCCTCGCACTTCCCGCCTATGGAATTCCCTACTGCATGCTTGCTTCCCCGACGGCTACAACCTCCAGGAGTTTAAATGTAAGGTCAATAGACACCTCCTAACACAATAACTCATACCGACTCTCTCCAACTCTCTCCCTATGTACATCCTAAGTCGTCTACCACTCTCCTTCTGATATTTCCCATACCCCATCGCTCTATGTAACCTCCTGCGCTATAGTGGCAGTGGAATGCCTTGCTTGGGGTGACACGATAAAAAAAAATAAAAAATAAAAAAATAATATAATATAATATAATATACATGAGAGAATTGAAAAGTTCTCGGTCCTATCCACTTCCCAGAATATGACTAATTAAAAAAAAAGTCCATTTTCTTTTGGGAAGCGCTACTTGGACGAACGAAAAGTTTTTCAACATCCTTTTATTGATATTTTGTGAAGTTAACAAAATAAAAACAAACAAAAAACGCACATGCCTGAAATTAAAAATATAAAATGGCGATAAAGTATTATTACTTTCTGGAGCCTTCTAGAACTTTCTGCAACCTCCAAGAACTTTCTTCTTCTTTTTCTTCTGCGTGCCGTGTCCCTTCAGGACGCAGGCAATCATGGCCTTCCACATCCCCCTAACACTTGTAGCTCTTAACACCCTTTCACTTGTTACCTCTCTCAAACCCTACTCTGCCATCTGTTTGATCAAGCATATCAAGTATGTCATACGTTCCTTTGCCCTATATGTATTTTCCTGTGTCTTGTGAGTATCAGATTCTCCAAACCCTCCTTCTTCTTTACATGTCCCAGAATTTTCAGCTGACTTTTCTTGATGTTATGCATAAGTTTCCTTTTAATTTTCATTCTCTCTAAAACTGTTGGGCTCCTCGACATGGTGTAATGATTAGCAAGCTTGAATTGCTAGATTCTATGAAAACTGAGTTGTGAGTTCGATTTTCTTTAGGTGCACCATAATTTCCGCCTTGTGCCACATTTCAGCTGCACTTAGACAATCAACTCTCCAAAGCCACGTCGTTGCTCACATGTTCGGTCTATGGTATCCCCAGTATCCTTCTGTAGAACTGCATTTGTTGTCATTTAGATAAGGCGAATGGGAAAATGTGTTTGTGATCAATTTTTTTTGGTTGTTTCAGAGTATATAAGCTTTCTGACTAAGAAACGCTGACTGATTGGATGAAAATCTCCAAGTATTCATTTTTAACCATAGTATCTCATAAAAAGTGACGCAACGATTTTCGCTCAGATATAATTGATGAGTGTTTTCTCTGGAAGTGTTTTTGCCATATCGTGCAGTAAGAAAGGTAGAAGCAACATGTTTCAGATTGATTCAAATATTTTTTTGAAAGAGATGTTCAAAGTTTTCCGTGTACAGAGAAAATAAAGGTAGATGTGTCAATACCGAAACTATTTAAACAAATCTTGCGTTAGTCAGCTCTTTTTTTTCAGATGTAGGCGCACGAGAAACTGTATGAGGAATCATGTTTTATGCATTGTCTAAACGCTGAACCATGTAACAGATGAACGGTAAATTTTTCAGAGATGTCAGTGTAGTTACATTTATTTCTGTAGCAACCTGATGCGCCTAGAATACTACATACAGATATAGAAAAATAGCTTAGTACATATACACAATATTTTAAAAACTCGATTTCAATCCATGCAAGGCTATAAAGTCACTAAGACACAAGGTTTTACTGGGTGTGAAAGAGTTAGAAATAGAAACATTCCTAAGGAGCTAGAGTAAAATGAAAATAATCAGAACAGTAGATAACGACTGGTATTGCATTTCAAGTTTTGCAGATTAAAGTTCGTTTGAAAGCATAGAGTCTAAAGAGATTTTCACAAGCGAGAAGTACAAGAAAAGGAACTGTTAGCATAGAATTTACGATTACATCTATCAAACTCAACAGTAAATTGGTGAGACACAGTTGCTAGTCTAGAATTGAGGTTAAATTTAAAGGTCTAGGCACCATAGCGAAGAGCTCATCCCAACAATTACCATGAAAATATTTATAGAAAAGGCAAAGGGAGGTAACATTAGAGCGGTGGTAAAGTGACTGAAGTTGAGAGGCCAGATCAGGGCCAATAATATTGATGATTGTTTTTTTGATTTTATTTAGAAGCACTAGATATATAGCAGGAGCACTATCATATGTGACAACAATATTCTAAACATGGAGAAATATACTGATGGACATGTAAGAAAGATTTTGGAGATAAAAAAAATGTCATGACACAGTGAACCTACTTCCGTAGCAACTAACCTAGCAATGGATTCAATATAGATTTTTCACTTCATGTCAGCCGAGAACATTAGCCCAGAAAAGCACATTTAACCTCTGCCCCGCTGATGGAAAACAGAGAGGATTCTCTCAGATTTTTATTATTGAACGGTTTGCCTTTGTAAGTTAAAATTAACACACCATCATTTACCCCAGTTAATAACAGACTAAAGGACGTTTTTTAAATCAGCTGACATTTTGATTTTATCCAAATGATCATACCTACTATCAAGACACGATTAACAACTGAACACATATTTTTATTCAGGTTGAATGTCAAAATTTAACTCTCTGAGAAGTCTTTTAACAGACTACAGAAAATACGATAATGGAATCTTAATGCACATTGGCAAAAGCCAAACAGAACATGAAGAAGCATAAAAAATTGTTATAAATAGTGCTTAAATGCAATACCAACCCGCCTATACGGTAATGAATGCTGTACAATTTTGCCACAGACGAAGAGGGGAATTGTAACGGATATGTGTTTCCTTAGACAAATATTGAGAATAACATGAACAGAAAAAGATTCCTTATGTTCATACTCAGAAGAAAACAGTTGAAATTTCTGTGATATATGAGAAGAAAAGACAGCTTGGAGGATTTGACACTTACAGGACGCACTAAAGACAAACGGGTTGGAGTTGGGGTAAAAGGAAACAGCGAATAACCAACTTAATCATTTTGTGCAAATGGATAGTGCAATATGAAGGGAATAATAAAAAGACTAAGATTGTTAAAATCGACAAAATAGAGGAAGTTATGGAGAGCCATGACTGCTTCCGTCAGGTACATAATATAAGATTTTCTGGTAACATGCTAATGTCTGTTGAAATATTCACAGTATTTAGCATTGTTGAATGTATCGCTAACATTTTTGTCGAGATTTACAAACTCTACGTTTTGTTCAGTTTTGCAAATCAATTGATGAAATTTGAATAAGCTGATTTCTTTGAAAAGCTATTATGACAAAAACCCTAGTTTACTGTTTGATAATTCCTTTAATCTAATTTTATAGGACTTCAGGGTAAACAATATCTATTAGAAAATTTCCTTTTTAACAGCGAAGAATAATTCTTAGAATTTCTTACTCTTGACTAACATACAACTGGCCAAGCGTAAATATTTGTTTCTGGAGCCAGATTCTAACATTGAAATGTTTGGCCTTATGATTTGCTTATAGTTCTCGCATAAGAACATACGCACCCTAGTAAAACTGTATTTTGTAGCCCATTATCTGCACTTCTCCCCAAAATGTATGGCTACTTTAGAGGGTTTAACAGACGGACTAACAGAAGACACATAATTTTATATATAGATTATATACTTGTGAATAAAATATTTGCTGTGATCATTGATCATCGCCAATAAAAAGGATTTATTTATTTCATGAGCATTTCTCCACGTTTGTCTCAAACTTTCTTTGTCGTGAATTTATCTTAGAGTAAACCCTTAAAGAAAAAAATCACCTACCCACTCAACCATTCCTTCTCGAATATTTGTAGTATCTGTTCCAACTTCTGCAGCGTAGAACCTTTTCTCTTCGAACGGTCACCCGATATATTAATTCTTTGTGAAACCAATTTAAACTGTTACATCGCTACGAATGAATTTTCTATTTCAAGAGATCTTACTCTCTACCTAAAAGATTACAGCATTCATGCGCATAGTCTTGGTTTGGGGTAATCTTCCATGCCAAAGGAGTTATCACTTGAATTCCCCGATAACTCTTTCATGTGCTTTTTCCTTCTTACAACCTATAAACTATCTCTTTTTCATTTATCGGCCCCCTTTTCTCAGAACTGCAACATATTAGATAAAATATCTTATAGTATTGGAACAGTGCTCTCTCTTCATTCATCGGTGAATATTTTGGGCGCATGTCAAGAGGGTTAAACATTCTAAAGTCATTGATATTGATAACATTCAGACTTTCAGTTTCTCCCTTGCTCAGTCTCTTACTCAAATTGTGGATTTCCAAACTAAATAAAATACTAATAAAATTCAGCAAAATTATTTTTTACCTGATTTGTTCCTCCCAATGTTACGCTTAACAGCTCTGTCTTCTTGGTAACTTGGGTCATGCTATAGTACCTATGGATATTTCTTTACAATCGTCTATTAGAGAGGATGTGCGTGGTGTTGCAGTGGATATCAGCTCGGAATGACAAATTGAGGAGCCGAGTTTGAATTACAGTTGACTTCCCTGCATTCAGTTACGCGCAAATAACATTGGGAAATGTAATAATCCGTCTCTTCCCTCCAGTTATGGGTTAAATAATAGGACAAATTGGGTTCTATAACCTTGGTTGGCTACCAGTCTACCGCAGAAAGTAATGGCAACCTACTTTTGCCCAGTCAGTTTCTTTCAAGACATGACTACCCAAAGATGTATCACTTAACTGATTAATTAGAAAGGAATCTCATATTCATAAGTCTTTTTCAGTTGCCAGTATACTGATTGGGATTCACTTAACTGACTTTCTACAAGACACGCCTTTGATCGATGTTTTTAACCTTCGTATTAAAGATTTCTCTTTAGTCAAAACCGACATTAATGTTTTCATTCCCTATCAGAAATACCAGGTGAAAACACAATCTTCTCCATGGTTTGCAGCAGCATGCCCTGCAGCCATAGCCCACAGGTACCATTATTTTCGGCTAGACCAGCGTGACAGTTCATATCACAACAGACGCCTATTCGTGGCTATATGTAATAAATGTAAACATGTTCTAGAAGGAGCTAAGTGTGTGTTTGCTGAGAGAACGAGGCACCTTATTGCATTTTAATGTAACACCCCAACGGTCCGTGCTAACAATTTCTCCGGCGGCCGTTCTCCACGCTGTGATTTTGCCGGGAGTTTGTTGAAAATGTCGGACGAACAGCTGGGGGTACAAGATTGAACTATGAAGAACGAACTTCCACAACTTGGATGAGTTGAAAAGGATGCTTTATTCGTTTAGAGTTAGCCTGTTCGGTTGGGGCAGGCGAATGTGACACACAGCTCTAACTCTAATTAATGGAGATCAACAAATCCGAACTGAACGAAACAAGACGAACGGAGATCCTTACTTCAAGCACGCACCCGGCTGAACTCCCCTTCACTTCTCTTAACTTAACTGACTTCTATTTATTTAAATGAAAATCCGGAAATGCTTTAGACCACCGGTGACAAACATTGGCGACTGTAAGTCTGAAATTTCAGTTATCTTTTTTTTTATCTTAATAAAGATTCCGCCGGAAAATTCTTAATGTGTGGTCAAGATACAGTAAAGGACAGCCTTTGACCGGGTCATTCGAAAACCTACCTGCTGAACTGAGTCAAATATTTATCGGAAGATTGGTAGGATTTAAAACAGTAATCGGATACCGTTGTCTCTTCCACAATTTTTCTCATAAAAGAAAAAGCGTTTATTTATTTTTTTCCTCTTCTTTTTCACTTTTGTTAAATATGTTTTTAAACTATTTTCTATTCTAATCTATTTTCTATTTTAATCTATTATAATAAAATACATATATGCCTAGTTATCGTGTCACATTAACAATTTTGGCTGTCATTATTCTAGAGACTCTGTAATAGTGTATTAAATAAAGGAGGTTTTCTATTCTTCTTCTGTAGAAGTTAACATTTTCTGCTGAAGAAGTTGAATGTTTTGATCGTAAATTCTCACTTAAACAGTATATTGACTTATTTGGAGTACCTTTCCTACTTAGAACTGACTCGCTGGTGAGTGATATGCACAAAACCGCTTCTATGGTTTCTGTTATAATCCCTAATCTGTGAACCTGATGGTATCCCTGTAATATTCTTTAAGAAATGTTCTCTAGAACTGGCTTCTGTTCTCCCTAAACGTTATGCTTCGCAGCCTCTTGCTTTCCTGTTTGTTGAAAATCCTCATCTGTTGTTTCAGTCTTTAAGAACTCAGGTGAACCATCCGACTATCGGACTATTAGTCTTCTATTTCTTTTTGGCAAACTACTAAAGGCCCTAATCAGTGCTGAATTCGTTAAATATCTCAAACAAGCAATATAGCTTTTGTTTCTCAAGGTCAACTGCTGATTTATTAAAGATTATTGGGGAAAGAGTTAAGCTTTAAATAACAATGATGAAGCTTGGCCATTTGCTTTAGATTTCTCGAAAACACTTGATAGGGTTTCTTCTCAAGTTGAAAAAGTTATAGTATCTCTGAACGAATTCTGGAACTGATTCATTCCTGTCAAAATGAAAGTTGTCCTGAACGCCCACTTTTCTAGATCTTTCTGTATTAATGCAGGTCTTCCTGAGAGTTATATCCTTGGTCCAACTTTGTTTTTAATTTCTTTTAACGATTTTCCTGGTGACATCTGCTCTCAATTTGGTATCCATGTTGATGACAGCCATTTACAACTGTCTTGATAGTAAGTTTGATCAGTTCGATGAAGTCAAATTGCCGGCTGATCTCGAAAAACGGCTTACAGTTTGTTGTTAAATGGGCTAAAAATGACTTGTTAATTTTAACACCTCTAAAATTGAACTGCTCTCTGTTAATCTCTAAGATACTTTTTTTGCCTTTCATTAGCGTGGTAGAGAGTGACTTGTTTCGCCTTCTCGGGTTAGCATTCTCGACTGACATAAAATGGAAATACTACATTGAAGCCATTGCTAGTTAATCTGTTAAGAAATTTGCTTCAAGGTGCCGGCCTAAAAAAAAAATTATCACCAGAAACTTATCTGATATGTCTATAAGTTTACGATTCACTCATGCTTAGAATATTGTCGCCACATATGGCTTGGTGCTCATGCTATTTATTTAGAGAGAATCAGCAATCTCATTGGTCTTGACCTAGCATTTCGGTTTAAGTCATTTTCCCACCGTCATAAAGTTGCCTCCCAGTAACTATAAATACTTTTGTGGTAATTGGTCGTTATTGTACCTATACTTTATGAATTTAAGCGCGGTACGTTGTTGTGTAATGAATATCAGCTCAGAATGAAAAATCGAAGAGCCGAGTTCGAATTCCAGTCGAATTAGTTTCCTACACTTACGTAAAAATACCCTTGAGAAAGATATGAATTAATTTCTTCGCCCTCTAGCTATGGATTAAATAGCAGGACAGATTAGTTTCTATAGCATTTATTGGCAACCTACTGCGAAGAAAATCTTCTGCTAAGTCAGTCATGATCGCCCAAGCGTGTATCACGTATGTCAATATAACTCTCTTTATTAACAAGAAGGTATCATCAATTTACAGTTGAATTGACTCGATGTAACCGCAAGTTTTATGTTAGCTGTTTCTTTTCGCGTACTTGTCGATTGTAGAATTCCCTTCCAACCCCCAAAATTTAAATGCAATAACCATCGCTGTCTACTGTTTTCCTGATTACCCTTCTTTTGTTTTCAATCATCGTGACTTTTTAAAATTTTTTTCACGCTCCGTAACCCCTTGTGTTTTAATAGTTTTATTGCCTTGATTTAAATTCGATTAAAAAAAGTCCCAACATTCTATGTAAAGCGATCCCTAGCGTAAAACTACTTAAAGTTGATGGGTTTATCAGAATTAAGAGGTTGATTATCTTTGTAAGTGTTTTCATATGTTAATGATTTTAAAAAAATCATTTCACCCTAAGCAAGACAATAAAGACAACAAGACGCAAGATATTACTGAGTGTGAGAGAAAACAAGAAAAAAGAAAAAAAACATGAAGAGAGAAGAATAAGAGAATATAAATAAAGACGGAACATAACGATTTAAATACTTCAGAATATTATTTATCTATCTATCTATCTATATATATATATATTAAATAGTTTTAAAAGTTTTCTCTATATTATATTTACTTTATTTGTATATCTGGCATTAAGGAAGAGAATTCCGTAAGGATTGAACTTACGTTTACATCTAGCTATTCTAACAATAAAATGATAAGACCTTGCCGCCAATCTAGCAGTGCCTTTAAAAATCATAAAGTCTAGGTACTAAAGAGAACAGTTCATCAGAACAATTACCATAAAAATATATATTAAAAATATTAATAATTTAAAAAAAAAATTATTTTTACAATCCATCATATATGTTCATTTTAAGTAATCCATAAACGGTTGATAAGCCGTAAAAAAACAAGTTCCCAAACTAAATCAACTAACACATAAACTTGTAAAGTTGCAATTCATATACATAGCATGCAAGCACATATTCACAAACTGCAGTAGGCAATTTCGTAATCTATTCTTCTGATTCAGAACGAAATGGAATAAAGGAAGACTGTATTGTGCCAAGAAAGATGGCTGATCTGTTTTGAAAAGCAGCATTGACAATCCTAACTTCTTACCCAGCTAGAAAACTGGTTATTTGTACCAGCGGGGAATTGTCAGTGAGCTCATTATTCTGTAAGCGGACACACAAATGAACCCGTATGCACAGAGACTTGTGCATACTGGTTCATGAATGAATACACGCAAGCGGAAAGCTCATTATTAATGTCAGTGGTGTATTGACTCAAGAGTAAACGAAAGAGCTGATTAGAATTTCGAATCGGAATTTTGACCAACCATTGGTAGACTTTCAGTATTTGAAGAATCGTCTTGCCAATCGGTTTGCTGTTTTCCATTTCCGGATGGCAGACAAGGGAACAACGCAACAAAAAGCGACTCACGTGACATCTGGACAACTGAGTCTTTCTTTCTTTCTTTCTTTCTTTCTTTCTTTCTTTCTTTCTTGTGATTACCATCACAGCTGACGCCAACATCATTGAACAAAGTTCCCTGACTGATAACCTTCATGGCGTGGCGCAAACATTTAACAGTACAAACATCACATCGTAAAAGAAAAAAACAAAACAAAACAAAACAAAAACAAATCAAAAAGAAAAACAACAAAAAACAACAATAAAAACAAAGATAAAGCTGTGCTTTTATTTATTTACTTATTTTTTTTCTCTCGCGGTTAATAAAATCGCTTACCGTCATTGAGTGTTTGCTCACCGATCTCTCTCGTAACTGGTTGAATATATGTTATTAAATGATAATAAATGTTTGGAAGCATAAGTATTAATTTTTGCTATGCCTCATACGCAAACACGTCTTTTTGAAAATATTTACTGAGCATTAATAGATTTTTTAGTGCTAGCGAAAAAAAAAAAAAAAAAACACTTAAAAATTCCCCAGGAAGAAAAATCGAAACAAGAACGAAATACTTGTCAGAAAAAAAAAAAAAAAAGACATCAGCCTGAATTCCCGACTTGCGATCACGCAAACAGACATTTTCATTCTTACGTTTTTCAACTCAGGTTTTACTTTTTTTTTTAGACATATTTCATAATTGCTTTGATTTTCTTTAAAAGTGTTAGTGGGCATGTGAATATCTCTTTGCGAAAATTTGAAACCGACCTTTCCTCGTATTTAGTATAATAATAGATCAAAACTGAGTAAAGTAGGATTCCGTTCAAATAAATGAACATACGTAAATGAATAAAAATTAAATAATAAAAAAAATATTAATATAAAAATATTGCAAAAACATTATTAAAAAACATAACAAAATTGTATAAGTTATAACATATAACACATAAGTTTATGAATATATATAAGTTATATATTTTTATAACATTACTAGCAATATAGCCCGGCGTTGCTCGGGTGTAATGAAAGCTTTAAAACTAATCCATGGTCCTGGACTCTTTGGACATTGGCACGAAAGACTAAAAAGCAATAGTTGTTTCCAGTTAAAGCGAAACCGTAGGCTAAAAGAAAAAATGGATGTAAGTCAAATTTTCATTTCCTGTTATCGATATCAAATTTTCTGCACTATTGTAAGAACTGCAATCTTGAAACTTCTGAATATCGTTTCTTATGTCTTTCTCTATGAGTGTATCAAATTTGATTAAAATCAGACCATTCCTTCTATAACCCAATTTTTTCGATTATCGATTTTCGATATTTATCGGAGTACCTCGACAAAAAACCTAGCTAAGAACACTTGCAGACGCTTATCGTACAACTGTATAAATTTTCAAGAAAATCAGTTCAGCCGTTTCGGAGTCTATAGGTAACGGATACACAGCCATAGACACAGACACACACAAAGTTCCATTTATAAATAAGTTTAGATAAAAAATGTAACAAAAACATTAATAACAAAAGTTTTTAAGTATAATAATTGATTATAACCGAGTAAAGTATCCTTCCGTTCAAATAGATGAACATGTTTAAAGGAATTGGAATTAAGAAAAACACGGCATTCTTTGTTTATTTTGTTAATTGGGTGCTTGGAAAGTGAAATGAATTATACTTATCTTCTCAATTCTCCAAGATCCCCATTAGGCATTAATATTACTGATACACTAGTAATCAATAAAAGGATTTCCAAAAATTAGTTATACCTATCGTATATAGAACACCGAAATACACATATATGTCATACCGAGATGCAACACACACACACACACACACACACACACACACACACACACACACACACACACACAACTGAGGGAATTCGTTAAAATTACAAGGGTTTTACGTAATTTTCAGATTAGTTGAAATTATGTCAGAAAAGCACACGGTACTAGTGCTATAATCAGTCAGTTAAGTGCCATACGAAATACACACGACTGACCGGACAAAAGATTTTCCCTCAAGAGGTTGCCATAACTTTCTGCGGTAGATTGGTTGCCAACCAAGGTTACAGAAACCAAGGTTACAGAAACCAAGCTGTCCTGCTATTTAACCCATAGCTGAAACAGATGAAAAAAAGAAGTCAATTCTTATTCTCTACAGGTAAAAAAAAATATAGTTAATGAGATTTCGTATGTGCCATGACTTTAGGGAAAAACTGTATATTAGTAGTAAAAGCTTAACTTATAAAGAAAATTTCGAATGAATAATTATGTCAAACATTTCAGTAACATTACGTTGCAAGCAAGATTAAAAAAGAGATAGGTTTTAAAACCTTTAATGACCGCTAAGAAGATTCACGAAAATCTGTTAAATATCTTTTATAAAAAAATATCGCAAAACAAAAGCTTAAAATAAATATTAACATTATAAAACTACCACGTTTCTGATAATTACATTGTAAAATTTATTGCTCTCTATAAATATTTTATATTTCCATTGTCAGAAATAAATGGTTAATGAAAATTATTCCCAGAGCAACACTTGCGCAATTGTATATTCAAAAAGTTTAGTATTGAGCATGTGTATATTTCCTTAAAATCGCTGTTGACTAAATAAATATATTTTTAGTTTTTCAAATAAAACTCAGTGAGTTCTATAATACAAGATAACTGAAAAGAAAAATTCCTTAGACTATATTTGAATTCTGTAACCTTTTACAAAATCATTCTATCAGCATAATTAAAACTGAAATGCAGCATGAATATATACATCCATTGACACGCATATCATATTTTATTTTCTGCATAGAAGAGATTCCAGGATGAAAAATGTATAAAAAGTAGATAGAGAAAAGTAGATATCATTGAAAAGCTAGGGAAAGTTAATTTGTTGAATAATATCAAATTTGCCTCAAGAATTTTAAAGAAACGCTTAAAAGCTTTTAAAATTAAGCAGCTACTTAATGCACAGCTTTTGTTCTGCAAAGTTAGAAATAGCGTTTTGTTTTAAATGATAAAATATTCTAAACCAAAAAGAAATACGTTCAATCATGAAATACAGAGAATGATAAATTGCAAATAACATGTTTCAATAATATACATCAATAATATTTTGGGAAAGAGCTAAATTCGAATTCAGGTCGAATCCATTTCATTCACTTAAGCGCAAATGTCTTTAGGAAATGTATTAATCCATCTTCTCCCTCTAGCTATGGGTAAAATAGCAGAACAGATGGTGTTCTGTTGGCTTGGTTGGTAACCAGTCGACCGCAGAAGGTAATGGCAACTCACTCTGAAAAATCATCTCCCTAGTCAGTCATGTATTGAAAGAGACATAATCGCCTAAGCGTCTATCACGTATAGCTACTTATTGACAGACTGGTTATGCATACTGCGACAATGGTGTCGTTTTACGAAAGGATGATTATTCATAGTGTATTGTAGTTATCTCCCCACAACCAGGGATTCTCTAGTGGGAGAGATAATAAAGGGGAATTATCATGGCGATTTTGGAATAAACGCTCATGTAACTTAACCTTCTTGTTTGTTCTATATCTTATCTTTCCATATAAAATTCATTTTCCAGACTTATCATCTCTCCGCATAACAATAACATGGTGCTAGGAGTGGGATAAATACGAAAAAATTTATAAACATTCGGATACCGGAACCGTATGTACTCGTTTTTTTACACTTAATAATTGAACGCTATTTTGAATTTGTTTCGGATTTGTACCTTGCCTGCGTGGTACTGCTAATGATCACTGTTGACTCATAAAGTTACACAGGCAAATTTAGTGCTGTCCGCACGTGGCCGAGCCCCCCACATCTTGCTACCCAATTTTATTGATCATTAAACTTGAAGTCAGTTTGCCCAAATTGTCTAAAACAGAACAAATTACCGCCCCAATGAAAAATCCTGATGGAGCCCCGCCGAACCAACAAGTTGTACTCGATCCAATGAGTATGTTTCAAATGCAACAACAGCAACTCGCCATGCAAGAAGAAATAATGCGACATTTGGCATAATTTCTACCAACTGAGGAACAGGCCGCCACCTAAATGTGCCCCCTGCACGTGAAGCTTGAACATCCAGTAATCGAGACGGACTCGTCTGATAAAAAGTGGATCATTTTCCAGGATACATGAAGTCGTTACTAGCAAATTACTTCGCTGACCAACCCAATCGAAATTAAAAACGAATTACAATCTGCGTGCAGCTTATCTGTAAACGAAATGCTTTTAAAGTTTATTGGCCCTGACACCTTCAACGATGCCACAGAAACACAGCTATTGGTTTACATTAAATCCGTCGCAGTGAAGTCCGTTTACAGGCAGCAGTTCTTTAGGATGAAACAAAACATGACGGAGAAACCATCACAACATTCGTTTCCCGGCTGAAAGCGCAAGTAATGCCTTGTGTGTTCCAGAGAAACAGTGGATGTGATGACCAGCATTGTGTAACCTCATACTCTGAAGATATGATTAAATCGCAAGTCCTTGCTGGCCTGCGTGACAATATCTCACCAGAGCAGAATTTTGACCGCGATTTCTACGTTGCGAACCCTGAATGATGTAATAAAACGTCTACTGACTTTAGAATCCACCACCAGAGACACAAGGTACTTCTGACCAACAGAATCATGCAGTTCTGATCAAATCGCACCATTTAAATCTGCATACCAACTGAACAAGTCATCTCGGTGACCTACACCACCTAATAACAGGAGCCATGAAATTAATACCAAAAAGTGCATACTGTATAATTGAGGACACTGCCAGCAACAACCAGGATGAAAGTATATCTTTCATAACAATCCCCATTATGACTAGATGGAGGAGCTGAAATCCCACATGGTACCGAGAGCCAACAACCAATTTACACCCGGAAAACTAGAACCACCACCATTTATTGATGTAAAGGTTGCCTTAAATACGACTGTCTACAAAAAATAGGAAAGTCAAGACAAATGGACCTAGAACCTAGAGCCGTTCAAATTACAGCTGTATCAGATACAGAGGCTTAGACAACCATAGCAGGAGAGAACTTTTTAGTGAAAAATGGATGCAGCCACAACTAAACATACTAAACACCGTTTGCGTGCCGTAAATGACAAATGTTTGCCAGCAAATGGAGCGTTAATTACTACTATACCGCTTGCTAGTGAAAATTGTTCGGAGACGGTTTACATTTGCCCAAAGGTAAAGCGTTAAAGAATTTGCGACTTATTAACAAGAACTTTTCGGCACAAGTCAAAAGTGAAATAACCGGCACAATTAAAGAGCAAAAGGCAACTATTGCTACATTAGCACGATGTAGCTGTCTCACCCGATCACCTTGCCCACTAGTACCAGACACATTACCACTTCCCGTTACACCTGAATATCACGAAGAGCTGGAAAACTGGATTGAATACTATTCTGCAAACAGTGCATCAACATATACACCCACCAAAAGCTGCAGACTATGACAGGCAAACTCTGTCCATTTCGTTCTGGGACGATTGCCAACTTATCGCCATACGCAAACCCATCCCAGTGCCTCAACATTGGAAAAAAGCTGTCAAGTCACAGCTAGATGCAGATGTTGCATTTAACATCATTGAACCAGTCCCCGCTGGGAGACCAACAACATGCTGCTCAAGAATGATTACCGTTTCCAAAAAAGGATATGAATCCACGTAGAACGGTCGATTTACAGAACTTGAATGCAGCCACAAAACGGTAGAAACATCATACACCATCCCCGTTCAACATCGTCAGTACACTGCTCCCAGGAAAGTAGAAAATTGTCATTGATGCCTGGAATGGATACCACAGCGTACCCCTCTCCGAGGAGGCACGTGACTCCACAACATTTATCACCGAATGGAGCAGATATCGATATCTACGAGCCTCTGAAGGTTTTCAAGCATCCAACGATGGCTGTACGAAGCGATTCGATGATATTACAGGTTTACCTCGCGTAGTACGTTGAGTGGATGATTCCATCTTATGGAATGACAATATGGCGCATTCATTTTAGCACACAGTTATATACATTAAACTTTGTGCTCATAATGGGATTGTCTTTAACCCAGACAAGTTTCATTTCGCAAAAGATAACGTGGAATTTGCTGGTTTTGATATCAGCTCAACAGGATATAAGCCCACTCAAAAACTACTAGAAGGCATTAGAGACTTTTCATCTCCAACAAATATCACAAGAGTTAGGTATTTCTTTGGTTTGATCAACCAAATTTCGTATGCATCCGCCCAGGCACCCATTATGTCAACTGCTCAAACATAAAGAAAACTTTTACTGGGAGGAAAATTTGGAACAGCCTTTTCAGCAGTCTAAAGCTGAAATTTTGAACAGTATCCAAGATGGTTTTCGAACATTCCAGATAAATCGATTCACATGCCTGACCACAGATTAGAGCCGAACAGGAATAGGATTTACCCTGCTCAAAAAACACTGTGAATGCTCTTTCACAGTGAATCATCTTTTTGGACCAGGGCATTGGAAAGTTATCTACGCAGGTTATCGATTTACCAGGCCCGCAGAAAGTCGTTACGAGAGAGAGGCTTTGGCCATAAAGTTTGGTTTGGAAAGTTGCAGAATGTTCGTTTTGAGCTGCCCCCACGTGATACTTGCCATTGATCACAAACTTCCCGTGCCGATATTTAACGATCGTAACCTAAATGATATAAAGGATTGTTTTGGTGAATTACCTACACACTAATATGAAATCTACTAGACTATATAAATACCGAGAGTTATCTACTCTCGGGAGTAGTAGTAGTAGCAGCAGCTACGATACTCATCTGTTAGTACGCCGTTCCGGCCCTAAGTACTATTATACTCTATTTCCTCTGTACACAGTTTCTCTTTTGTAATATAATATTGTTTCCAACCGTATACCGTGTCTGAGTCTTTCTCGTGACCTTTTCAGAGGCCACACCAAGAATCCAAGGCTCTTAGACATTAGAGAGCAGACCTTGATGTACAGGTTCAAGGCTATATCAATACGCGGCGATACCAAAGAAGGAGCGAATGGGACGTACTGTATCTCTTTGTTGACTGCCAAGCTTTCATCAGTTGAATCAACCGACTTAGAAGAGGTAATAGAGGCAGAAATGCATACCAGTACGGCCAGGAAACATCTTCATCAAACTCGCATGCATAAAGCGGGAAGCAAACATAAATTATCAGTATCAGAGCCTTTTAGAGACAATTGAAGAGGGCTTTCTCGAACACAACTAACTCCTGCCCATTCACCTTAGAGAGTTTTGGAACATGTGAAATAACCTATACGTCATCAATGCATTAATGTTCAAGGAAGGGCGCGTCTTAATTCCCACAAATATACGATTTGAATTTATTGAGTAGCTACATACTAGAGACCAAGTAAATCGGAAACAATCCTTTGAATGTATTGATCAGGCAATTCATGATTACAATAAATAAAAACAATTTCACCGGCAGCATGACTAAGATTATGCTTATTGCATTCATTATCGAGAAATAGAATTTGACAAAGGTGGCCATATACCTCATTTGTTTTATACCTTATTTTCCGATATGCTCAGGAATATTCAATTTCCAGATCTATCACCTCCTTCGAAATTCTGAAGAACAATGTCAAAGTTTTAAGGAGCCTGGTATGGGAGCACAATTGGTGAACAAACAAAACCAATGCAAACATTGCAATGAAACTGCCCCATCACATCCTAAAGAATCTACGTCTAAGCCTATAAACCTCGACTACTCTTTATAGTTAACAGTCAGAGACATTTTTCAGATGTCTGGACGCAAATACATCCTATATGCTAACAGATATTATGGTTATACAGAGATGGCATCACTACAGCAAGATGCAAGAGCATCTACAGTATGTGAAGTAGATATTATATCAGTTATGGTGTTCCAGAGGAGGTTTCCTGTGACGGAGGTCCCTGGTACGTATATGATGAACTGAAGATGTTTTTAAAGGCATAGGGTATCCGTCACCGACTATAGTCAGCATATTACCAACAGAGTAACGGCAGGGCTGAAACTGCTATTAAATATATGAAGCGCGTCCTCATAACGAACATCAGCCCCAGCAGTTCGCTTGACACAGACAAAGTGGTGAAAGAACTTCTGCTCCATCGAAACACCCTATCATCGCCAGCAGAACTCCTATTTTGTCGCCCACTAAATGACCACCTACCAAAACCCTGTCAACTTCCGTCGAGAATGGCTGGAGCTTGCTGATCTACGTGAGAAGGCCGTCAATCAACGTTTCGCGAACGCAACTAAACACGTTGATGACAGACATTTAACGCCACTTAAGGTCAGAAAACTTGTGGCTATTCAGAACTAACACGGGCGTCCTTCTCAGTGTTAGAAATACACAGCAAAGTCGTGCAAGCCCTCCCGTTTAAGCAATATTGTGTTTTAGTTGATAGTAGCCGGCGAACCACACTCCCAAATCGCCGCTTCCTTCGTAAGATAAACAAAGATACCCGCAATATAAATCTTGATAATAGCCTTCCAGATCTGTACAAGGCTAGTGACGTCAATGACCCTCCAACGCCTGTTGTGTCACCACTGGACGATCCTCATCAGTCCATCAGGAACCCCAAGATCCATCACCAACCAATGAACCATCGATGTTACCTGCCCCACTACAATCTTCAGTAATTAATAAATCCCCAGACTACCTGACGATAGCAAAACAAAATCGTGATCTGAACCTCGGAACCAGACACAACCGTGTCAAGCGAATGCCGTCCAGATTTAAGGACTATCAATTTGAATGAATATAGAATTGGACTTTGCAAATAATAATAATAATAATAATAATAATAATAATAATAATAATAATAATAATAATAACATGTTCATATTGTATGCTAATTATCTCCCCACAACGGGAACTCTCTAGAAGGAGAAATAATAAAGTGGAATCATTATGGCGCCTTAGGACTAAACGCTCGTGCAAATTAACCTTCTCGTTTGTTCTATATCTTATTTTCCCATATGCTACGCAATATTCAATTTCCAGACCTATCACCTCCTTCGGAATTATCTGCATAACCGTAACAAGGCTAAAAACATCATAGACATGTAATTAATCAGGAGATCTTTTTAAAAGATCTTTGCGTGCGTTGCATGCTAATAATATTAATATAATAAAATAGATATGAACATAAATGATAACACAATTCTTAATATTAACATTTATTTAACTTGTGTACTTCACCAATTATTATTAACCATTCCATGTGCGCAGTCATGTTGACCCTCATCCGAAACGAGGACCTCGCCTGTTTCATGTGAGAGACTGTCCAACTCCTCTTTGTATGTGGTGAGTGATTGTATGTCTCTTGTAATACAATCATTTCCTACGCCTGCAAACCATGTGGGGCAGATCTGATCGCGATATTCTACACTCGCTGAGTGTAGATTAAACAGGTTAATTCTGGTCGACGCCAAGAGGTTAATTACGTCAAGGATTTCTCTGAAAGCACGTACTTACTTAATCATCCACCTATAATGAGAAGACTGGAGGGAACAGAAATGTAGTTCTACAGTAGAATGTTGAGAATACCATGAACTGAACATGTGACTAACAAGGAAGTTTCAAGTAACAAAGAGGTTTTGAGATAAAATGAAACAAAACGATGCTTATTCTTAAAATCAGAAAGATTTGAAACTTCTAGGGCACATAATTAAAAAAGATGACCTGGAGTATTTCACACATTCACGAGACATAGCGATGGTAAGAAGGACAGAGGTTAAAAGCGAGTAACGTACCTAGCAGAGTTGTGTAAATGGATGTCAAAACAGATAGAGTGATGGCAAGACAACAAACCATGCTAAGAGCTATGAAAGATAGGAAATTACAGTGAGCCATGATTGCCTACGCCCTGAAGGGACAGAGATAGAATGAGTAAAATGTCGTCGAATGGCTTACTCATTAACGGATATAGTCTCAATCCATTTAAGTATTAGACTCGATGACAGCGCTCTAACCATGGAACCATGCACTTAATGGCTCTTAGAAAGCATACAGCCGAACTCTTAGATAGCGACTTTTCAGTGCAAATACCAATTAATATAAGAGTCGGAAGCTGTAATTTCTACTGTCATTTACCAGTTCCTGCTGTTCCATGAACAATAATCTAAGTAGTTCTGAAGCGCTATTTTCCTTTTCTGTAAATATAGACATTTTAAATTGTAACGATCTCATAAAATTAGTTTTCTTTTCAAACATTTAAGTAGATCTCAGGGATGGTTCATAATTTATTATTGCGATGTAATGAAACATAATCGAATTATCATTCGGTAATAAACAATGTCTCCATATATAAACGGACATTCACATTTAGTCATTTTTGAATCTAATAATTGGGAAACATTACTTTGAATGTATCGATCAGGCAATTCATGATTACAATAAAAAGAAATTACCAGCAGCGTGACTAAGATTATGCTTATTGCATTCATTATCGAGAAGTATGACTTTACAAAGGTGGCCATTTACCAAGTACAGTATGTAATAGATAAACCCTTAATTTTTTCGTGGCATTAATGCGAGGTTTCGACAGCACCATTAGAAACTACTACACCTCATTAGCTTTCTGGACATTGGCGCAAGAGGTACTTAGTAATCGCCAAGCTGCTGCTGAGAAGAGCTTTCGCACCGACCACAAAGCCAAGGAAATCATAGACTGGTTTAAATACCCCCAAAACCATGGTCTACGACCTTGCAAAGACATAAGAGGCCTCAGTAAGCAACACTCTCGAGGCTATTCAGTTTATACCATATTTTTTAGTCCTCTCACCCGAAGCAAGGCAGCTAAACCTGTTAGACCCCAGTTTTTAATGATGGTGAAAGAATAAGAAACAAATAACTTTGTTAGAGAATTGAGAACAATAGAAGAGGAATCTAAAGAGCAATAAAAAACGATTGAGATTGCATTTAAATTTTTCAGGATGAAACTTGAATGAAAGCACGAAACCGAAAGTGAGTTCCACAATCAATATTTACGGGAAGTGAAAAGAAATTGCTAGCATAGCACTTACTGGTACATCTAGTTAATTAACTTTGGCTGGAAGTACGGAGCCTGAAGAGAATTCCATAATCAATAATTGCGAGAAGAGAAAAGAAATTGTTAGCATAGAACTTACTGTTACATCTAGTTAATTTAATTGTAAATTGATGAGACCTTGCTGCCAATCTAGTACAAATACTCTTTGGAAAGGTATGAATCCATGTCTTCTCCACAATCTATGAGTTAATTAGTAGGACTTGCAGCAGTAAAATCATTAAAAAACGCTTACAATCCGAAGATATTTTTCTGGTTTTGAATAATCTGCAGAAAGTCGGTAAGCCGTAAAAAAAAATATCAATCAATCCCTAATCACCAAAACCTTAAATTCTTCAAATTTACTGTCAACAGTTATCTTTCTAAATATCCTAATAATCTGCCTATTTCTACCTATGCACTAACCTCACCGAGTAACTTAAGTGGCCCTTAGTCTTTGCATTAGTTTGTTATTTATGTGGTTTAGTTAGTAGGTTTATAAGCTATAGGTTAATTAGTAAAACTTGTCATGTAGATATAGGAAGATTGTAAATGTTTCTTAATTCGGGCTTGTGTCATACATAACCGAACTCCCTACAGCTTACATATTATTTAGAATTATCAGAAGGTTTTCATCAGAACGTTCTCGGTTGGAAAGTGTGGATTAGTGGAATAGTGTAAGAAACAAATATACATTTTTTTTTATGTTAAAATAAAAATTTATTAAAAGGAAAGAATAAGAAGAATTGATACAAATTAATGTTCAATGAAAAACAAGTAATGAGTTAAGGGTATCAAGATTTCGTAGTTTATGCATACATACGTATGTATGCATTAGCGTTTGTTAGGTAGGAAGGTCGTTAAATGGAGAAGAAGAATATAACAAATAGTAGACGAGAAAGAAGGAGAAAGAGGACAATGTGCGATGCGACATATGTCTGGATCGGAGTTGAAGTTTCTCCCTTCACATTTTAGTTGTTTCGTCTCGCTGCTCCCATCTGACTGACTGGCGCTGATCTGATCAAAGCCTTTATGGACATTCAGATTTTTGCACTGGATCGCTAAGTCTTGCAAATTGCCTCCATTATTCAGAAAATTAATTTAACATTTACTAATTCAGTTTCGACTTTTTCTTTAAGTACATGGTCAATCCTTTTTCTATTTGGGAAAAACAAAGATTTCACACGTCATTATGAATCTTTGTAAAAGTGAAGAAGGTTGATTTTAATTCTTAGTTTTCTATCTACCACAATATCAGTAAATCATTATCAAAAAAAAAAAATCAAATTCACGAAATCTTAAAATTTTTTCTGGCTTTAAATAACGTGCAAATGGCTGATAAACAATAAAAAACAATTCAATCAATCAGATTTTCGATTCAAAAGACTAATAGAATGTCTGTGAAATAACAGTGGACAGAAACATAATGTAGATATAAAACCTTACGGCACATGAAAACGAAATATAACCTTTCAGTTTTAAATGGTTTAGTTTGAATTGGCTCTTTATCATAGCTGAGACCCTGACAGGTGCTACCACAATGGAAACAACATTAATTAAGGATTGGTTCCATGCTCTTCAAAACCTCTTGGTCAGAAGCCTTCTTGCCGGATGTATTTTATTGTCACACCCAGGACAAAGTTTTAAGTGACGAATTATCATAATATTATTTCATGATCCTGAAGAAACAATTATCCCTAATTTTTAAGACCTTCGCAAAAGATAACTTACTTTTTTCTTTGACTGGTTATTCTACTTTTGATGATTTTAGGCTTATCATATTGTGATTTACTTATCGTAGCTGATATGTTGCCCACATTCGATCGTATGAAAGATCAATAGTATTGTGCTGTCTATTCAGTAGTAACTGATCTAGTCAGGTAAACTTCTTGACCATTACATCACGTCGAAGTGCCCAATGTTGACTTTCTAAGTGTAGCTTATGTAGAAAAAGATTATATTTATGGGGCACCCAGTGAATATCGAACTCTATTCAGTCGTAATTGATCTAGCGAGTCAAGCTTGCTGACCATTTCACTACGTCGAGGTACCTTTTTATGCTTACCATATAATTAGAAAAAACTAATACACAAGTATGTCTATAGGATTATTAGTCTTGGCAAATAAAAGGTGCAGCATGAACTCTGTTACGAAATTTAAAATGAGTTCTACTTCTAAATCTTTGATCCTTACATTATTGCATTATGATATCGGCTCGGAACGAGAAATCGGAGAGCAGAGTTCGAATTCCAGTTGAATTATCATACGCGCAAATACCATTGAAATTAATCCGTTTCTTCCCTCTAACATTGGGTTAAATAACAGGTCGGATTGGATACTATAGCCTTTGTTGGCAACCAAACTATCAGAAAAAGAAATGGGAACCAACAGCGGGAAAATCTTCTGCCCACTCAGTCATATCTTTTCGAGACATGATCGCACAAGAGTGTATCGCCTATGGCACTAAACTGACTGACTCATCAAACAAGGTGTCCTTTTGATTTATTAAAACTGTTTTAGTATTTCCTGACAACAGTGTCTATGAAAATTAAACTATATAACGGGTCAACATGAAAAAGACTGATCCACCTGAGATTTTTAAAGCTGGAAATCAACTTGGAATCAATGGGCTGTTTGTCAAAGATAAACTGATACCAGGACATCCTCACACCTCCAGAACGACAAAACTCATTAAACAGGTGAGTAAAAAAATCAGGCGTAATACAAGGCGGAGGTCGGAATATCAAACACAATTATTCGGAGGCTATGTCAAAAAAGATCTAGTGATGTTGGCCTCCAAGATAAACAAAAGGAAGAATCTTTCAGCCGTCACAATTAAAAAGTGACTTCTAAGAAGTTAGCATTTACTGAAAAGGATTCATAATGGCAGCTGTAAAACATAACTTTCATTAATGAGAAACTGTTCATTGCTGAACAGACTCTTAATCATCAAAAGGGTCGTATACCTTAAACAGTCAATCGGTTCCTGTCTTTTCGGGAAAATGTCTCAGAACCCAGAAAACGCCAATAGCATCAATACTGGATCTGAGTAGTAGTGCAGTATTTTTTTTTTTAAAGGGCAGCCCAATATGCCAAATACAAGTCGGGGATACTAAAATCAAGCAGGTACAAAAATTTTAATATCTGGGAAGTATTCTAACAGAAGACGGAAAGTGCAATATAGAGTTCCGAAGGCGAATTGGCATGGCGAAGGAATCATTCCAGAAGTTGAGTGAAGTTTTAAGAAACCGGACAATTTCGCTAGAAACAAAGAAGAGAGTACTGGGTTGCTATGTGATGCCAGTTCTTCAATATGGCAGTGAATGCTGTACAATATCATTAAAGATGAAGGAAAAAAACTTGAAGCAACTGAAATGTGGTTCTACAGAAGGATGCTGCGAATATTATGGATCGAGCATGTGAGCAATGATGAGGTTTTGGAAATGATGAAAACGAGAAGGAAATTAATACTGAGCATCATGAAGAGACAGCAGAAGTTTCTGGGACATGTAATGAGAAAAGAAGGCTTGGAGAACCTGATACTAACAGGCCAGATAGGGGGGAAAGAGAGAGGGGAATGCAGTGGATAACATATTTGAAGACCTAATCAGGTGGATGATGGAACGAGGGTTGCGTGGTGTAACAGGAGAAGGCGTGCTAAGAGCCACCAGGGATAGGGGGACGTGGAAAGCCATGATCGCCTACGTCTTGAAGGGACAAGGCACATAGAAGAAGAAGACGATATGCCTTTGTATTAATAATTTGTCCAAGAACATTTTCAAATCTTTAGTGAATATCGATAAAAATGTTACAACAGTATATGGATGCACCTCAACAAATCTAGATAAGCATAACTTGACATCTGATCTTTCCCCTGATTTGGCTTTAACATCACAATGGAAGTGCGTGCGGCGAAATTCAATAGCTGAAAAACATTTCATCATCAACAATCAGTTCCTGAATCTCGGTCTACGAATTTTCACTTAAAGAGGCTCTATACCTTGAACTTCTATTGGCATGCATCTCACCGCAGACATCAAGTGGAACACGTATATACGAACATTATCTAAACTTATTTATAAATGGAACTTTGTCTGTGTGTATATGTGTCTGTATCCGTTACTCCGAAACAGCTGAACTGATTTTCTTGAAAATTTACACAGTTGTACTATAAGTGTCTGCGAGTGTTCTTAGCTAGGTTTTGTGTCGAGGTACTCCCGATAAATATTGAAAACCAATAATCGAAAAAATCGGGTTATAGAAAGAGTGGTCAGATTTTAATCAAATTTGATACATTTATAGACAAAGACATAAGAAACGATATTCAGAAGTTTCAAGGTTGCAGTTCTTACAATAGTGCAGAAAATCAATAATATATATATATAAGGCAAGATGATTGTGTGTGTGTGTCTGTTTATCTGCCTGTATATCTAAATGTTTTTCAGCTCTTTTATTTTAGTTTTTACTTCGGGTTTGGCTCTAAGTAGGTATAATTGTAGTTCTTAGTCTCAGCCATGATACCATTTACTCAGAGGACAAATGTAACCTTCAAAATTCAGTTTACGACGAAAAAAGTTTATTTGATATCGATACCAGGAAATAAAAATTTGACTTACATCCATTCATTTTTCTTTCAGTCTACGGTTTCGCTTTAACTGGAAACAACGATTGCTTTTTAATCTTTCGTGTCAACGTCCAAAGAGTCTGAGCTCCAGGACCATTGATTAGTATTAAAGCTTTCATTACACCCGTTGCAACGCCGGGCTATACGGTTAGTTAATAATAATTCCATTATTTTTAGCCTTTTTTTTCCATGTGCATGATACTATTATATTTGTGTTATCAACAAGTATGTTACAGATAGTTTAGTACAGGGGTTTTCAAACTGTGGTCTGGACCACAGGGGGTCCGCAAGGATAAGATAGGGTGTACGTGAATTAACTCATCACGGGAAATTCAAAGTATAAATTTTTAATGTCTGGATATTTATTTTTACTTACTAATGTTATCAAATGAAAATTTAAATTTATCAATTTAAAGTAAGCTTAAAACCAGTTTTTACTACGTTCATGCAAAACTGATGTGCGTTGTGGTACAGTGGATATCGGCTCGGAATGAGAAACCAGTTAGTCGAGTTCGAATCCATTGTATTCACTTACGCGCAAATACCCTTGGGAAAGGTATTAATCCGTCTCTTCCTTCCAGTTATGGGTTAAATAGCAGGACAGATTGGGTTCTATAGCCTTGGTCGGCAACCAGTCTACCGCAGAAGGCGGTGGCAACCTGCTGCGGGATAATGTTCTGCCCGGTCGGTCATGTCTCTTTCGAGACGTGATCGCCCAGGCGTGTATCACATATGGCACTTAACTGACTGAATGCAAAACTATAAGCTATTTTTAGTAAACATTTCTGTATAAATTTCATAAGCGTTTATAGTGGGTCCCTGGACTAAAACTTGAAATATTAAGGAGTTCGTAAGTCAAAAAGTTTGAAAACCTCTGGTTTAGTATGTCTGCTTGTGTATTTCCGTGTTTAGAATATAAAACACATATCACTCTATACACGATGCATAAACACGATGCATATTCAGTTACAGGTAAAATAAAATTAATCGTTGCTAATAGCTAAAAGTATAACTGAAAGTGCTCAGAAAAATGAAGCATTTGGACAATTTTTATATAATTTATGTTCTGAAAAGAAAAAAATTATAAGATCACATAAAAAATTATATAAAAAACGTAAGCTTGTCTGTCTTTTTAATGAAACTGCACAAAACAGAGATTTCTGCCCAAATAAACAATATTTTTTCTTTTCTTTCACACCCAAGCAAGGCAATAAAGCCACTAAGATGCAAGCGCTTTACTGAGTGTTAGAGAATATGAGAAAAAACACTATTAAGGGAAGTGAATAGCAGAACAGGAATTAAGAAGACATCAGATAATAATTTACATTGCGTTTCAATTTTTGAAAACCAAAGTTGACTGGGAAGCAAGAAACTGGAAGAGAGTTCCACAAGCGAGAGAAGAAACTATTTGAATAGGACTTACAATAATATGAGAAGAAGAAAATATAATTAAAGCGAGAGAACAATAAAAGAACAGGAATTAAAAAGACAGAAGATAATGGTTGAGATTGCATTTAAATTTTTGAAGATCAAAGTTGACTGGGACGCGAGGAGCCAGAATATATTATATTTTCCGTGTATTTTTCCTTGACTTCAGATAAGTTACACTTTATGAACCTAAACCAGTATTTTGAACTGGAATAAATATATATTTACTTTATTGTGAAACCAATAAATTGTAAACACAAATTCCACTCCAGTAGCTTCTTTTCTCGCACTTCCCGCCTGTGTAATTCCCTTCCATTTACTTGCTTTCCCGGCAACTACAGTCTCCATGAATTTAAATGTAAAGTCAGTAATCATCTCCTATCTCAATAACCTGCATCCCCTCTTTCTCATGCTCCCTTCTCCGTTCACTCTACTCTCATCAGTATTCTCATCCTTCTCTTACCCACTTCCTGACAACCCCTTAAACTGTCACACTTTCTCATAATTTTCCTCCTATGTAACCCCCTGCAAAACAGTGGCAGTAAAATGCCTTGCTTGGGGCGATATGATTATTAAAAAATAATGTTCATACTTCTTTCATTAATCTATCTGGTTTCAAAATCGATTTAAGGAATTGGAGAATTAATTCAACAAATGGATACTTTGCTTATGAAGGAGTCTTTGTAATTTAAAAAAAACAGTTATTATTTCGTCCTCTCTTTCATGCTCCTTTCTCCATCCACTCCATTCTCATCAGTATTCTCATCCTTCTCTTACCCACTTTCTGACAACCCCCTATAACCTGTCACTCTTTCTCATAACTTTCCTCCTATGTAACCCCCTGCAAAACAGTGGCAGTAAAATGCCTTGCTTGGGGCGATATGATTATTAAAAAAAAAACAAATTTCTATATTGTTATAATGTGGATATAAAGTGGGGAATCAATTCTCTATTACAATCAATATATAAACTGATTCCTCACTTTAGGGCCACATACATTCTTCTCTTATTCTCTTCCTGACACCCCCTATAACCTGTCACTCTTTCTCATAAATGTCCTCCTATGTAACCCCCTGCACAACAGTGGCAGTAAAATGCCTTGCTTGGGGCGACATGATTATTAATTAATATCGTTAAAGATTCTGGAAGAAACATTCGGTTCCACATACTGATAAAAAAGTGCTAATTTCTCCTGCTATGCTGTACCTTTACAAGTGACAGATCAAACCAAAAATTCAGTATTACTACCATATCTGGGCTGGAGCTGCTCAATCTTCATCTTCCAGTTATAGACTCATAAGCATCTATGAGACCTTGTGGGTAATTAACTGTTCTTCACCATATAACCATTTTTCTACACGCGAAACTTTGCAATCTATTTCCATAGAAAATTTTTAGAGGAATTAAATTCTTTATTTCCCCTACAAGCTAACATGTAACCTTCACAATAGTTAAATTAAAAAGAACCGACATGCTTTTTTGAGATGAGGAATAAGAGGTTAAAAAAAGTTCACAAAATAAAAAAGATTCGTTTTCGATAAGATATACACGCTTCATTCGTTCGAAGCCACTTTTAATCATTGCTCTGAGAAAGCGATGATATTCAGTTGACAGTTTCAACATTTCTGAACTATTTGGCGAGAGCTATGACATCCGTATTGAATTTCGATCTGATGAGGCTACGTAAGGAATGCTAAGATCGTTACCTACATCATTGATACGTAAGGAACTATCAAGGAGTTCAATATATCAATAATGCCTAATGGGTTACGTTGCCGTAATCCATTCGGTTCGTTGTAGTACCAGCAAGGATGTGTTTAGTGCACAATAGCTTGATTATGCCTTTTCCTAGGCTGATTGTCATCCCATGTCTTTTATTTGAGTCATTACTTAGTATTCAGTTAAAGATATGGATTTATATATTTCCTAAGAGTTAATGTAAGAAACTAGACTGGAATTCAAACCCGGACCGCCGACTTTTCTTGCCTAGTCGCTAACAATTACATTAACTGCACATCCGTATCCATAATGACAATATGCCAAAATTTTACTATTAATAATAATTGATAATTGACTTATAAAATTATAAAGCAAATTGAAAAGATAAATAAAATGCACCATAAGCGGAGTTAAGTTGTTCGGATCTTTTGATAAACTGTTGTCATTGTTATTAATTAACTTGCAATTATTTTATTACTGTGGCATCTTATCATAAATTTCAAGACTTTTTGGATTTATTTTGCATACTGTTTAATAAGTTATATGGTTAGACAATAGAATCTGGCGAGATTTGAACACGCATCTTTTACCACGGTAAAAGAGACTCCAAAGAATTAGGAAATTTTCAGTCTCGCAGGGAAAAAAAAAATCTTTATTCCCGATCGATGTCACTTTTAAATCGTTGTAATAATGAATCGGTTCGGAACAAGAAATCAGAGAGCTGAGTTCGAATTCAACTGGAATTCGTTGCATTCACTTACGCGCAAATTAACTTTTGAAAAGATATTAATCCGTCTCTTCTCCCCCCAGCTATAGGTTAAATAGAAGGGCAGATTGAGTTCTATAATCTTGGATGGCAACCAGTCTACCACAGAAAGTAATGACAGCCTACTACAGGAGAATCTTATGTCCACGCAGTCATGTTTACGTCTAGACATGATTCCCCAAGCGTGTATCTTGTATGACACTTAACTGATTATAACATACGAAGTGAATCAGCTAAAGTGACGAGTCAAAACTAAATAAGAATTTATCATCAAAACGGGACAATTTTTCTTAGATTTCGAGTGTATCTTCAAATAAGAACTTAGTAAAGTACTTTACTAAATGTCATAAACTACATCAATCGAGGACTTCCAACAAATGCAATAACTACAATGGATAGCACATGTAACCAAAATAGAGAATAATGATAAAATCAAAAGGTTAACGTTTCACACTACTTCAAAGAGAAAGTTGAGAAAGACATCCTTTTCAATACTGGAGAGAGCAATAACAAAACTTGATAAACCTATTTTCATAGAAAATTGTTTTAATAGACTTTTTTTTACAAATTTTTAACACTATCTAACTCAAATGAACATCCAATATTTTCTAGTATGGAAACGACTTATATTATTGTATACCATTACAATTACCAATATAGTGGTTTGGAGTAATTTAGTCAGTTAAGTGCCATACGTGACACACGCTTTGGGTGATCATACCTTGAAAGAATTATAACTGATTGGGCAGAAGATTAACCCGCAGTAGGTTGCCATTGCCTTCTGCGGTAGACTGGTTGCCAACCAACACTATAGAACCCAGTCTGTTCTATTATTTAACCAATAACTGGAAGGAAGAGACGGATTAATACCTTTCCCAAGGGTATTTGTGCGTGAGTGAATGCAAGGAATTCAAATGAAATTCGAACTCAGCTTCCGATTTGTCGAATTCCAGTTGAATTCCTTGCATTCACTTACGCACAAATACCCTTGGGAAAGTGTATTTGGAGTAAGTACGCCTCGCAAATTTCTTTCATATGTCATTGTCATTGCAATATACTATTACTTGATATTAATTCATTTTGTTACATTTTATCGTGAATTTCAATAAATTTTTAATTATAAGATTGTGGAATAAGTGGTATGGGTAGAAAATAAAGAATAAGATTTTGGTGGGATTTGAATTCACATCTCTTATTCCGAATGTTACAAATGATAATAAGTTTTAAGCTTGAATCTCGAAGAAAGAGAATTTTCCATTTCCTAAATATTTTACTTCACGGTCATTTAATAAAGACAAAATCAAACATAAATTTATAATAGAAAGCAAATGAATAAGCTGAATGAAAATTCAATAATTACCATATTTCACTGCTTATAAATGCTTCGATGCATTAGAAACCTTCCTCAAAACTTGAAGAAAAAAATGGAAAAAAACAAAACAAAACAACTTTTACTTCTATTTCATAACTATCCTATTAACCTGAATTTTTATCCACTGAATAGCGCAATGTGGCCTCCCTGTGTCCTTTGGGCGGAGAGCGTTAACCCAGTCATGGCTCCGCCGAAGGGTAGAGTCACGACGGGGCAAAATTAGACAGATATTTTTGGCTGGGCTATATGACCCGGAGACCCCACCTTAAAAAGGCCTTGTGTCACATTTTGCTCTAGTGAGAGAGTGAATAAATACAGAATACCGCGTTTTCACAGAGAGTTAACCGGAGAAGACTAGAGTCCAGAGAGAGAGAGAGAGAGAGAGAGAGAGAGAGAGAGACTAGTAGTCAGTGCACAATAGTTCTTATTAGCTCTGTGCTCCATTCATCGAGAAGATTATTACGCCGTACTCGTCAGCTTCCGACCCTTGCATACTCAATATACTACGACTTCATTTCCAGAGTCTTGTACATATACTATTTACTAACCCGCATTCCTGGACTACTAATCTTCATTAAAGTCTGTATCCTTACCTTAACACACTTATTTTATATCTCAATTACTGGCCGTTGTTCATTTATTTGTGCGGACTCCATTCCCGGGATCCACAACACATAGCATGTAATGATTTAATGCAACAATGGTTATTTTTCCAGTTTATACTCATACAGTAAAGTTACTCAACATCGTTTAATTGTAATCATTTTAATGAGTAACAATATATTGAATGGAAAATTATCTTGAAAGAAAAGGAGTCTTATTTTTATATACTAAGGAGGCTACTTCGTTAGACGACCTGATCAACAATATAACTAAAAAATACGCCATTGTTTCTTTTAATATTTTCTTTATATCTGTTTTACTACTTGTTCGAAACTTTGCTTTTCTCCTCAACCTCCACGGTTTATCCTTCATCTTTTCTTTCTTATCTTCTACATCGACGCATACCCTAAATTCAGCACCTTTTCTTCAGTTCTCTACTCTTCCTATGACTTCCTCTTTCTTATTCATACACATCATCACCTTTTCCCTTTTCTTTAAAAACTATGTATTTTTAACGCCAACGTGAAGCCATCGTCAGTTACTTGAATATCTAGCTATAGACATATGTATGCTTAAATAGATTTATAAACTATTTGTTTCAGAAAGCGATTATTGTATTTGTCTCACAGAATAACATAATTTAAACAACTCTTATCAAAACTTGAAATAGTAAAAAAGATCTTTTCTGATCGTGTCCATATCTCATTTTTCTCATCGAAAAATTAACAACCATAAAGTTTAGTTCACAAACTTTTGAAACAAATGTTATAGACTTATAAATCTATATTATTTGATTGATGGAAGCTTTTAAATGTTCCGTTCTGATAGTATCTTTAATAGCAAATTCCTGTTGAAACTGTAAATCTACAAAAAAACAAAAAACAAAACAAAACAAAACAAAAAACAAAAAAAACCCAACAAAACAAACAAACATCGTACACACAAATTGCACGAATGAGATAATATGAACATTTTTGTATCGAAACTAGTAGAGCTACTCGGCATAATTCAGTTTTAAAAAGAAAATAACGTATTTTCAAAATGAACGTACATTTTCATTATCTGTATTCTTCGGACTATTCTCATTTTATTGCTATATTCATATTCACGACGTTTCGACCGATGGCTCCGGCCTTCTTCCAATGGTTGTAATTTAGAACCGAATCCTTAATTTCGAACATTTGAGTATATTGTTCTCAATCCATTAGCCATGGTACTTCCGAATGTCTCAGTTATCCCACTTTAATTCAATTCTCAAAGTTATTAGTTCAACACTGTTGTATCCAGGTACTGAAGTCACAACTTTTGGGGTCAAGTCACTGGATTTAACCAACGCCTTCAAAAATTCCAGTCACCGAAAGAAGGACGAACCGTACAATAGTCGAATTCTGGTGAATATAGAAATAGAGATGAGGACAACAGTCCAAATAATTTAAATAATGTAAATACTACATCATCTCAGAAATATAGACAAATAACATTGTTGTTATTAAAGATATCTAATGGTTATTTGCTTCTATTTCTTAAAAATAGTCTCCCGTCCCAATTTTTCTAATAAAACTTTTCAATTTAGATATATTCACAGTCAAAAACATTTTGTATAAAATGATGCAAGAATAATTAAGACTATTTGCAAATAATTAATTTGTAACTGTAAGTTTTAAGTTTCACTGTTACACATCAGCGAATAAAACAAAAAATATAAACTATTCAACTTTAAAAATTTAGCACTCACAGGATAAGCTGAAGGCAAGAGCGAGACTGGAAAATAAAGAGAATTATACTGAATGAGATTAAGTGGTTAGATAACAGACGGGGTTAAGAAGTGGCATGGTAAAACAATAAACATTGCCGAGGAGTGAAGGTAGTTAAAGTAACAGCGGCATCAAGAGACTGATCCCATTTGACATTCCGTTTTTTGTTTGTGAGCACAAAAATTCAAGATTGACGAATCATTTTGCACTCTACAGTGTCACAAGACTATCGTTATTCTACCGATTATTTCAAGGAATTTTTTTGACGTAATACATTTCTTAGTTTCACCAGTTCATACCTTTAACAACTAAGAGTCGCCATGCTACGCCACTGGGAAGAACCATCATCATGTTTCCATGCCCAACTCGGCTATCTTCTGCCCAAGAACCGCTACTTTAACTCCCTAGAGAATACTTTCCAATCGCTACTATATTAACCTTTTCAATTCTCGGGTTATGTATGCTGTCGCAACAACCTCATTCATTAAAACTCCACCTTGAGTGACTCTTGGTCTTTAGATTGGGTCAACGGTTAGTAGAAAAATAAGCACACATATGTAAGATTTCCGTTGTTAGGCAAGGCCAACTTCATATCGCAAACATCAACGATCTCATAAAAAGATGAGAAACAGCCAACGAAACACCGTTTCTGTCACGTATTTCATATTTTCTTCATTAACAGTTAATTTAGATATGTCAATGTTTCAATTTTTATGTCCGTTATTTCTCAGTGATATATATGCGATAATTAATTAAAATCGAACATATGCTATTAGAAACTTTTAATTCGAGGTCAGCTTTCAAGGAAAACCAAATCAAATTAATTAGCAACGAAGATCCCACCATTGTTTGGTTTACATTCTTCTTCTTCTATGTGCCCTGTCCCTTCAGGACGTAGGCGATCATGGATCTCCACGTCTCCCTATCCCTTGTGGCTCTTAGTATGTTTGCTCCTGTTGCTCCTGGCAACCTCCGTTCCGTCATCCACCTGATCAGACCCTGCAAATATGTTATTCGCTGCCTTCCTCTGTCTCTCCTTCCTTCTATCTGTCCAGTCAGTATCAGGTTCTCCGGGCTCTCCTTCCTCATTGCATGTCCCAGGAACTTCAGTTGTCTCTTCCTGATGCTCAGCATCAATTTCCTTTTTGTTGCCATTCTTTCTAACACCTCGTCGTTGCTTGTATGCTCAGTCCACGATATCCGTAGCATCCTTCTGTAGAACCACATTTCGGCCGCTTCCAGTTTTGTCCTCATTTTCGATGATATTGTCCAGCATTCACAGCCGTATTGAATAACTGACATCACGTCGCAGTCTAGCACTCTTTTCTTCGTTTCTATTGAGATTTTTAAAAATAGTATGATTGTTTGGTTTACATAGCTTATATTCCAAAGCATTTAGTTTTACACTTACTTTTATATATGAATACATTATCCATGTAGATGTGTGCATGACAAAGTATAAGCGAGTGTATCTGATGGAAAGATATATTATGGTTATTACAACATTTTATTAAAGATTTATAATGTGATGTAATGTGGCTCCCTCTGTCTCGTATACAAAGACTTTCATGGCTTCTTCTCTGACAAGCTTAACTCCCTAGAGAATGCTTTCCCAATCGCTACTATATTAACCTTTTCAGGTCTCGGGTTAATTATGCATGAATTTAGTTGAGCTACTAGACTAGCAACTATATCCCGCTTTTTAAAGTAAAACCAATCAAATGTAACCACAATTTCTCCTCCTTCAGCTTTTTTGCTCGCACAGCCCGCCTGTGGAATTCCCTTCCGTATATTTGCTCTCCTCAAAACTACAATCTCCAAGAATTTAAATGCAAAGTCAATTGCCATCTCTTATCCTCTTGACTCACATCCTCTCCATGACAACCCTTGTATCAGGTTCTTCTTCCTTTGCAATCCACTCTTAGGCACCCCTCTTCACACCTGTATTCTCATCCTGTTCTTACTCATTTTCTGACTCCCCTCTAACTTGTTCCTCTTTCTCATCTCACCTCCTCAGTAACCACCTGCGCACCAGTGGCAGCTCTGCCTTGCTTGGGGTGAAATGAGTAAAAAAATATGTTTCTTCAAGAACTGCAAATTTCTTTTTAGTTCGAGAGCGCAAGAAGATATTTCTGAAAATGAAACATTGCTGTCTTCATTTTTGGAGGCTTACTCTTTGTCTTAATCAATAGTCTGTCAGTTAAGTGCCATACGCAATACACGCTTGGGAGATCATGTCTCGAAAGAGACATGAATGACTTTCTGCGGTAGACTGGTTGACAGCAAAGTCTACAGAACCCAATCTGTCCTCTTATTTAACCCATAACTGGAGGGAAGATACGGATTAATACCTTTCCCAATGGTATTTGCACGTAAGTGAATACAGGGAAGTCAACTGAAATTCGAACTCGGTTTAATCAATAATTTTATCAAAATCAGTTAATTTAAAAATATATAATTCAGTTTATTTATATTCATTCTCTTATTAAGCACTAATATCGTTTTTTGTGAGCTGGGAAATTGTTTATTAAGAAGTGATTTTCTAATCTCAGTTTAGATCTGATAATAGGCCAAAAGTATGGGGCACCCAGTGAGGATCAGAATTCACTATTCTCACTATGATTCTAGCTAGATAAGATTGATAACCATTACACCATGTCGAATATGTAATTTGGTTTACTTATATTAATCACTAAAGTCGATTTTTGTGATTTGGGGAATTGTTTATTATGAGGTGATATTCTAAGCGCTGTTTAGATGTGGCAAAAACCCGAAAGTATGGAGCGCCCAGTGAGGATTGAACTTATTATTCTCATTATGATTCTAGCAAAACAAGCTTGTTAACCATTACACCACGTCGAGTTTGTTTATTATGAGTATGCATTGATTGCTCTTATATATGTGACTTTTTTCTTTTTTGAAAATTTAAACTCCAAGCAAGTCGGGAATGCCACTAGTACGCCGGAGGTTACATCAATTGAAAGTAAAAAACAAATGACTGACTATAGGGAGAAAGGGACAAAAGACGATGCAGGTTCAATAAAATATAGTTAATTCCCTCACACCAAGTTTTTTGTTCCCAGTGCTGTGGACAGGTATTGAACACAAAATTAGTGTCAAGTCCCATTTAAACCAACCAGCTAATCAACCAACCAGTCAACGATAGGCGACAAATAGGATACAAATCCTATATCATCTATCAGTTAACTGAAACACGCAAAGTAAAATTGCACACTCACAAAATCGGATCCCAAAGACTAAAAATCTGTTGGAAAAATCCAGACTAAGGCAAATTTCACAAGTCAGTGTGAAAAGTAAGATTCTAGATTCTGATTGAATAGGAAATAGAAAATTGATATATAACGCCAGTCAATTTTTTTCACACTTAAAATGAAAATGCTGCTGGAGCCGGTCACATGACTAATATCCACTACTTAAACCACGTCTATTGACCGGTCAAGAGAGTCAGAATGGGAATGGTATCTGACAGCATCTTGTCACAATGTAAGGGAGAAACTTCAAGCTAACTCGGTCACGTCTCGACGACATACATTCATTCTACCTCTTCTTCCAATTTTCTTTTCTTCATTTTCACTCCACGCCGCCAAAGAAAACAACAACAACAACAACACGACACTTCAACGCACTCCGATAAGTACAATCTCCTTCATTACCTAGACTTTCCTCTTCAATTTTTCTCCGGCCATAAAAAAGGGAAATGAACATAAAATTTTACATTCTGCTACTATCAGTATACGCCCCAGACTACTATTTCTCTGGAACATTTAACCACGAGAATGTTTCTATTGGAACATTTCCCTCATACAAAATAATTAACTACATGTATTTTCTATTCGAGTATTTTACTTCTTACAAATTTGTTATCCAGTTCTATTAATAAAATTACAATTATCTACAAACAAAACACTTTCATTTTTTTCAGCCACTCATTCAACCTTCTGATATTTTAAATTGTGGGGACTTCAGTCGTGTTTGGCACAAGACCAATCTAACAAACATAGCCGAGGCCCCTACTCATTAGATTCTGTGTAAAAAAAAACACTTGGAGAAAGAGAATTAACTATAACTGAGATATTCAAAACCATGATACATAAAATTAGATCAAACTGCACACATGGACTAAACAAAAGGTTCGGTATATATATATTACCATATTAACCACGTTTTGGACGTTGTACACTTCGGTCTTCTTCAAAATTCCAACAAATATCAGGTGATTTTTGTTGGAATTTTTAAGAAGACCGAAGTGTACAACGTCCAAAACGTGGTTAATATGGTAATAAATATGAGGACAACAGTTCGAGTAATGTAAATAATGTAAACAATTTTATTTATATTTTGAGTAAACACCCGTATAAAATGAAATTACAAGGGTATATATATTATACCAAAATAATATTACTAATATGATTGCAAGCTATATTAATATAGAAAAATTGAAGTACTTGTAACATATATATATATATATATATATATATATATATATATATTAGAGTTATGAAAACAAACACCGCAAATGTTTCTCTTTAAAATTTAATTAATTATGTTTATTTATAACATATGTTCTAATATTACTTAAAAATTATATTACTAAAATTAATAAACCACACAATACTTACCTGGTTTTCGAAATTGCAATATACCTTAGTATACTATAATTATTTAATTTTAATTTTAACCTAAACAATCCAGCCTCTTTAACAGATGAAGTAGTACAAAATTAAATTTTAAAAACCAAAAATCTAACCTGCCGTTAAAATTTGTTGTCTAATCATTTAAATAATGTATGTTCTTAGTATGTATCTTACCCAGAAAAAATAGAATATTGTCATGTTTTAACATTAAGCTACTATATTTTCCATGCGACCCAAATGTTCAACTCCATAGTTCAACTTAATTCTCACTTTTGATTGAGTAATATTGACACACCCACAATAATATTGTTTAACTTCTTCCAACCACCCCTCCTTAATTTTCTGAAATAACCATGATTTCATCGTATATTTCCTAAAATAAAAAAATTTCACCATTTACTTTTCAAATATCACCCGAAGAACAATACTGTTCTGAAACATGAAAATTTTTGTGTAGTGATATTTTGTAAACCATTGTAATAATAAAATCATAATATTAAGCTCTACTCTGTATTGCATGAATAATGAATGGGTTTTAATCTATCTGTTCTTTTACTTCCTATAATATATATGTATGTATGTGTGTGTATGTGTGTGTTAAACTCTTTCGCTTTCTTACCGTTTCCTCTTGACCATCAACCAAATCACATTCAAAATATCGCTTTTTGTATGATCACCAATGTAATGATGGGGGATTGCTAGTGTAAGCAACCAACAATCTGAAATAAGAATTGCGCAATATCAGTCCTCTTATATGACAGTGAATGTTCAACATTCTCCTCACAGGTTAAGAAGAGACTTGATGGAACAGAAATTTGGTTCTACAGAAGGATTTTCCGAATACCATGGATCGGTTATGTGAGCAACGACGAAGTTTTATAGAAAATTTAAACAAAAGGTAGCTAATATTTAACATCAGTAAAAGACAGTTAAAATTTTCATTACAAAAAAAGAGGGCGTTGGAAATTTGATACAAACAAAATGAGTGCAAGAAGCACAGAAGAAAAGAACGCATAGCCTACCTAGAGAGCTCGTGTAAATAAATGGCAGAACAGGATTAATGAGAGATAAATAAAGTCAAAGTTTATTAAGTACCGCAAAGAACACGAAAGTGTGTTCAATCAAGATCATCAAAGTTCTTAATGGACATGGCACATAAATAAAGAATAATCCATGAAGAGCTGAAGTGATGAAAAGAAGAGAAAAAGGAATCAGTCCTGCCCTGTATTTTCTAAAATAATACTAGAAATATAATGTGTGTCATGTTTTATCCAATCTCATAAGGGCTCGTATTTGTCAGTAAATAAGATCTATTTGTGTACTGGTAGAAAACATTGATCAACTGCGTTTATTCTTTGAAAATTGTGAAATAATTGAACTCAACACATCAACTGTCAATAAGAATCGATTTCTTTGACTACATTCTGGGCAATAACAGAAATTCAAAGACAGCATAAAGCTTAGATCAAGACACTGGTTTATATATATTTTCCAGTGAGTATATTTATATAATACAATTTGTTTTCCATACATATATCTTCTCGCTCACTACTTCCCTTCGTCGTCTTTTGAGTAGGATTAAAGTGTTTCCTATTTGGGATTGGGTTTCCGGTTCTAAAGCCTACTTCAGCTCTATACATCTAACGTCTTCGCCTAAATTCTGAAATCTTATTTATTGTTTTCATTTTATTTTCCTTCAATAGAAGTAAATAGGTTCGTCTATCGTCCGGTCTTGCTTAAGACCACCCTTCTTTGAAACTTATGAACTGGCACTACAGAAACACCACCAAAGAACTATATTAAATAAGAGAGACTATATCCCTACTTTCACTGCAACAAAAGGTGTAATGTACACTACCGACCATAATTATTAGGCCACCCCAGTTTAAAAAAATGGTGTATTTCATACTATTTTCAGTATTGACAAGTGGATAATTCTAAATAAAAAATAGAATGGATCTTTTGATATTATTACTTTGCAAACTTTTACAACGCACTCAGGAAGCCTTTGCTTCGGCCAGCCTATCGGAAGAAGAGACTAACATGGGGAAGAGAGCACAAAAACTGGACACCAGAAGAGTTCATTTGATGCACATGTTATTGTGCTGTATTAACAAAAGAACCATTCCTTTTTTATTTCGAATTATTCACTTGGCAATAAATATTAAAAATAGTATGAAATACATCATTCTTTTTAAAAAACTGGTGGCCTAATAATTATGGCCGGTAGTGTATATCACGTGTAACTCAAAGAGAAAATAATGACATAATCAAGATGTGGACATTTTGCACTACTTCAAATAAAATGTTAGGAAGAAAACCCCATCAATACTGGAAAGTGCGATAACAGCTACTAGACTGGATAAACCTATTTCACCGCCAGTAGTACTGGCTGTTTGGTCAGTTACCATTACTATCTATCTATCTATCTATCTATCTATCTGGAAGACTGTGTAAACTAAAAATTGCTGACAGTCAGTGGAATACTGATAGAAATATATTTAAGGCAATCAGACTAATAATAAAGTCCTTGATATCGAAAATAGATCATTAATAGAATTAATTTAGTAAAAGATGGCAACTTAGCATAATGATGTTGCTTTCACTATTCAGACTCCAGAGTTTCGAAGGTGGATTTTTACTAGTCCATTCTTCAGGGATTTTTTGCAATTTACTGTTAATATTTACAAATATTCGCTTTTTGTATTGTGGATTATTCATGAGTGTAAATTTACGCTCGTGTGCGTATTTTATTGTTTAACATGTGTTGGCTGTCGTCGTATCTTCGCCTTTTTTCAAATTTCTCCCCACTTCCTTCATTTTTCTTCCGGAATTTTTATGTGGTGATTTATTGCAATTGTTCCATCGTTTTTTAATGTCTTAATATTGGATGCTTGTATATACGTGCAAACACACGTACACACATGCCTGTACACATTTGTGCATGCAAGTGTGTACGCGCATGTAAATACACGACTTGCATACATGTACACCATTTTCTTTTATTTATAGATATGCTTATTTGCTTGAATACTTTAGGGTGTGTTTGAAGGATTGTTGCTTGCATGGTTCGTACTATCTATCTATCTATCTATCTATCTATCTATCTATCTATCTATCTATGTCTCTTTCTATCTATCTATCTATCTATCTATCTATCTATCTATCTATCTATCTATCTATCTATGTCTCTTTTCTATCTATCTATATCTATCTATCTATCTATCTATGTCTCTCTATCTATCTATCTATCTATCTATCTATCTATCTATCTATCTATCTATCTATCTATCTATCTATCTATCTATCTATGTCTCTTTTCTATCTATCTATCTATCTATCTATCTATCTATCTATCTATCTTTTCTATCTATCTATCTATCTATCTATCTATCTATCTATCTATGTCTCTTTTCTATCTACCTATCTATCTATATATCGATCTATCTATCTATGTCTCTTTTCTATCTACCTATCTATCTATATATCGATCTATCTATCTATGTCTCTTTTCTATCTATCTATCTATCTATCTATGTCTCTTTTCTATCTATCTATCTATCTATCTATGTCTCTTTTCTATTTTCTATCTATCTATCTATCTATCTATCTATCTATCTATGCATTTGTGCACACGTGCGGGGGTATTCATATCTGTTTAAATGTGTACGTTTCTTTTTGCGATTTTCATTGATTTTGTGATTTTGATACAGATGTTAAATTTACAGATGTGTAAAGGATCTATTCTTATCTAATTTTGTGTGGAGGTTGTGCAATTTCGGTTCAAACTAATGAATCGTAATACATTTGAAATATCAGTAAGCAAAGCCAAACTTCAGATACATCCTTACTCAATTTCCACCTGACTTTAGTCGATTTTCTGTTTAACACAAGAAATGTAAGAACGGTTGTTAAAATCTGCTCTCTTTTTTCTCACACAAGTGTATATAGTATAGCACTTAAATTACTATATATATATATATATATATATATATATATATATATATATATATATATATATATATAATTTGCAAACAAGTTATTATGTGACCTAGATTTCTACTACGTGGTGTCTTCAGGCGATTTGCAATAAATGATTTTACCTGTTGTTGTAAGAACGCTCACGTGAGGGGGATTTTTTGAACGAGCAGTTTTCATAATTAGAAGAAGCTAACTTTTCTTCGTGGCACATAATAACTCGTTTACAAATGAAAAATATTCAAAAGTTGAACAATATAATTGTATTGAACACATTTTAATACAACGGTGTACTGGTCTAATTTAATTATAACCAAAAACTAAGTAGTTAAATAATTATATATATATATATATATATATATATATATATATATATATATATATATATATATATATATACTAGCAGTATAGCCCGGCGTTGCTCGGGTGTAATGAAAGTTTTAAAACTAATCTATGGTCCTGGAGCTAAGACTCTTTGGACGTTGGCACGAAAGACTAAAAAACAATACTTGTCTCCAGTCAAAGCGAAACCGTAGACTGAAAGAAAAATGAATGGATGTAAGTCAAATTTCGATTTCCTGGTATCGATATCAAATAAGTTTTTTTCGTCGTAAACTTAATTTTGAAGGCTAAATAAGACCTCTTAGTAAACGGTATCATGGCTGAGAATAAGAACTACAATTATACCTACTTAGAGCCAAACCCGAAGTAAAAACTAAAATAAAAAGGCTGAAAAACTGATTTTGATCAGACCCGGTATATATTATCAATTTTCTGCACTATTGTAAGAACTGCAACCTTGAAACTTCTGAATACCGTTTCTTATGACTTCGTCTATGAGTGTATCAAATTTGATTAAAATCGGACCATTCCTTCTATAACCCGATTTTTTCGATTATCGATTTTCGATATTTATCGGAGGTACCTCGACACAAAACCTAGCTAAGAACACTCGCAGATGCTTATAGTACAACTGTGTAAATTTTCAAGAAAATCGGTTCAGCCGTTTTGGAGTCTATAGGTAACGAACACACACACAGACACACACACACGCAGACAAAGTTCCATTTGTAAATAAGTTTATATATATATATATATATATATATATATATATATATATATATATACACTCCCGATGAAAAATTTAACACCACTTAAAAATTTTTTAAAAGAAATTTTAAACTCCTCCCACTTAATGTTACCAATTCTACAATCTAAAAGGTTATGGAAACAAAAAGCACATATACAGCGGGGGCAGCCCGTTCGCTAAAACTCATTCTGGTCAGTATACAGGCATTTTCTAGTCGTTCTAATTCTTCGTTTATTTTTTCTACTGATGCAAATGGTACATTAATTTTTCTTTTGAAAACGGGTTGAACGTTTTCTTTCTGCTCGAATCTGGCTTTTGTCTTAGTACATTTTCCTAGCCCTGCTGAGAAGACGTCGGGAAATTTTTCTTTTAATGCGTCTTTCAGGTCTTGCGCATCTGTTGTCATATTTTGGCAAAAATTGTTTATTGGTTGGTCCCACAACTTAAACCCCTCCATCCAATCCAAATAAATTCTCAGAGTTTTTATGGACAAAAACTTTTAGTTTCTTTGTGATGCCATTTAGAGTTACAGCAAGCGTTAGCTCACCTTCAAATTTGATTTCGTCTCCTGTTACTGCACAAGCTGTTTTGTTTGCCTTTTTCATCGTTGGTTTTTTAAATTTCCTCCAAGTGTGAAGATTAATAATCGAGTGATCCGAGCCAGAATCTAGTTGCAGCTTAACTGTTTTGTTTAGCATGTTGACTACGACGTATTTTCGTAGATTCTTATCTACTTTTTCATTTGATCTAGTTTACCTGACTTTGTTTCTGTTGTTCCTTTTGTTTCTACAGTGCGCCTCTTTGTGGCCAATTTTGCCACAATTATTACATGTCTGGTTTTGGTAGAAGCAGTCTGCCGCCCAGTGTTGTCGACCACAACACCCACATGAGCTTGTGAGTGATTTTTATTTCTGAAAGGTTCGTCTACTTTTAGATTGTAAATGGGCATACTCTTTGCTTTCTCTACCTTTTTCCAGAGGAGTAATTTTGAGGCTTGTATTTTATTCTCCTAACATACGATATGCCTGATTCTTTGATGTTTTTGGAATCGCTTTTAACATTGATTATTCGCAGGCAACCTTCAGCCAGTTTTTGCAGTGTACGATTTGGTTCATTTTCTAGTCTTGATAGAACACTCCGTTTTATCTCCGAGTTTTTTTTTGCGGAGACTAAACCTTGGGAAAATATTAAGCATTTGAAATCATCGGCTGACAATTCTGCCAATCGAATATCGTCACAGTGCTTATTTACAATGAACGCAAATGTAAGATAATCCTCGTCATCGAGTTTTGACAAGTTGAAATAGTGTTGTATTTGGGATAAATAACTCAGACAAAAGTTTTATTGCTTCATCGAAACCTAATTCATTTGTTTTCTTCGGAAGAATGTAATCGACGAACTTACTATGTTCCACTGTTCCCAACTTTCTTAAAAGAAGGCGGACTTTTTTAGCATTCGTCCAATCCTGACAGTCTTCATATCTTCTATAGAAAGCTTCAAATGTTTTATCTTCGTCAGGAACAGAATTGAATGTCACTATCGAATTCCAAATTTTGTTGTGAGAAAATGGAGGTTTTGTTTTCACTGAAGTCCTTTTTACTTAATTTTTTAGAAGTCATTCTTCTTGTTGTTTTTGGAATTCAAGGAAAAGCTGTTGTTGCTCTCTCTGTTGTTGTTGTTCTGTACTTTTGGGAAAAGTTTTAATATTAATAGAGTCATATAAATATATCTAAACGGAGGAGAAATTTGTGGTAAAAGCATTTGAAAAGGTAAATTTCAGAAATTCTAAAAATAGACAAGCCAAAATGCCACCAAGAATAGACACCATCGATAAACTACAATTTTGTTTATGTGTAGCGTAACGGTTATTCGCGTGCAATGCGGAATCGTTGTGGTAAGTTTAAATTCTCGTCTCGTAATTTGCGTTCAGTTTGGGATAAATGCTCTTGCGAAAGGCATGAATCTATCTCTTCTTTCTCAGCTATGGATTAAATACCAGAGTAGACTGGGATTTCTAGCCAGTCTAGGAGAAAGATTCACATCAAATGGAAACTGTAAAGAAGGCAACGGAAATGACTACACTGCACTTCCGAAGAAGCCGTGCCGATTTACATATATTCAAGACAAAAAGTCCGCGAAGAGTTATGATTGCGTAGTTTTTAGTGGCGTTCATTCATCACTGATTCCGTTTCTTTCATGTCAATTGGCACTTAACTGCAACGCAGATCTCAAGTAGATGATCCATCGCTAAAGATACGAAAACCGAAACGGTTGGTTCCCTGTGCCACTCCAGTAAATACTTGTCCCCTCCTGCTATCCGTTACATGTACAAGAGTCAAATCAAACCGAAAATAGAATACTGATCCCATATATGGCTAGAAGATGCCCAGTTTTCTCTATTCAGTCTCGATAAAGTCTAAAATCGTCTTCGAGGACTTGTGGGTGACATTCCAACATATGAAAAATCGCAAGTGTTGATTCTTTATTGTTATTTCGGTGGAAAATGCCCAGAGAAACTACACTGGTTCGTTCTACCAGTTGTAAATTTACGGCTACAACCACCCAAACCATGCGAATTGTAACGCAGTATCCTCATTCCTCCGTATATCATAAGTAAGATTCAGGTTCTACTTCAGCAGCTTGTCCCCAGGAACCGTTGCTTTGTGGAACCGGCTCCCAGTAAGATGCTTCCGTGATCACTTTTCAAGTTTAAGGTTAACCATTATATTCCCCACATATCTACATAAAATGTGCATGTTATTCTGTAACTATTTATTTCGAGTAGCTCTAGGGCCTTGTAAACGGAGAACATTAATTTAAAAATAAAATATATTTCTGAAAAAAAAAAAATAGAATTAAAAATATACAGTCGATAAGCGGAAGGAAATAAAACTATAGGAGTTTTCTTCACCATTTGTGAGGAACAGCGTGTATATATCATCATTAAATTGTGATTAAAACTAATTTCTATTTACGTAATACAACTGTAGAAGATTAATAATTCAGAGACACATTTTGTTGATTATATGGAAATCTAGACATTTTTCTAAAGAATAAATACTACCCAGTGAAATTATCTCATTAAAATATTTTGCCATTAATGCATTAACTAATTATATTCAGAAAATGGCAAAAATAAAATTCTAGGATAAAAGATATCCGTTGATTGCAATAATCAATAAAACAGCTTGAGGCATTTACCTTAAATCTTTTTCGAGGAATGCAAAAAGGGTCGAGAATTCTTGGTGAATGGGTTTCTTGAGAGAAGTCGATATGATTATGTATTTAATTAATTTTTGAAATTTTTTTAACGTTGGTGTCGTTAACATATGCTTCAATAAAGACAACTGGAGGCGAGATGGGCTTAGGCAAAATATTGTCTCAACCCATTTTTCTTTTCATTGTATCATAACAATAAGGGATGCTTGCGATTAGATTTCAGTTGGTTAATTTTAAGACGTTTCAACACTTGTTGGCTTATTTAATGTTGAAGATAAATTTCAAGAGAAAAATCCTTAAAAGAATCATTAAAAACGTTCTTCTTTAGTTGCCCAGGACATAGTCGAAGATGGATTTTCACAACTTCTTGTCACTTGTAGCTCTTAAAATATTTGTTTTTCTGTTATTTCTCCTATATGTAAGGTACATTAAGCTGATTGTTATTTTTATATGCATGTATTTGTTAATTGTGATACTTTTTCTTTCTATTTATCTATATTTTTCGTTGAACCATAACTGTTTAGTTTGCCTGAATTTGTTCTTTATTCTGTTCTGTATTAAGGATGTATCTTTTCACCAGAGCTATTCAATTTGTACAGCGAGACTATTCTGAGGACCTTAAATGTTATGCCAGGATAAGTCATCGGGGGCCACAGTTTGAACAACATAAGCTACGCAGATGATACATTGCTGATAGCAGACATGGAAAGTAAACTACAAGACATTCTACAGAAGGTAGCTGAAGAGAGTGACAAAAAAGGACTACAAATAAACTGCAAGAAAACCAAATGCATGGCCATCAGCAAAAAGAGCAGCCCAAAATGCCAAATACAGGTGAGCAATATTCAAATCAAGCAGGTGAAAAAATTCAAATATCTGGGAAGAATTCAAACAGAAGATGAAAATTTCGACAGAGATCCAAATGTGAATTGGCATGGCAAAGAACGCGTTCCAGAAGCTGATTAGAGTATTAAGGGACAAGAAAAATTCGTTAGAAAAAAAGAAAAGAGTACTGGATTGCTATGTGGTATCAGTTCTTCAATATAACAGTGAATACTGGACAATATCAAAGCTGAAAGAAAAACTTGAAGCAACTGAAATGTGGTTCTACAGAAGGATGCTGCGGATATCAAGGATCGAACATGTGAGCAATGGTGAAGTTTTGGAAAGGTTGGAAACGAAAAGAAATTTAATACTAAGCATCAGGAAGAGCTGGGTTTCCTGGATCACGCAATGAGGAAGGAGGGCTTGGAGAACCTGATACTAACTGGCCAGATAGAGAGAAAACGAGACAGGTGAAAGAAAAGGATATTTGAAGGGCCTGAGCAGGTAGATGACGGGACGGAAGTTGCGTGGTGTAACAGGAGAAAGCTTGCTAAGAGCCACCAGGGATAGCGAGATGTGGAAAACCATGATCGCCTACGTTCTGAAAGGACAAAACACACAGAAGAAGTCCTAGATTCTGTTCCTTCTTATGAAAAAAGAAAAAAACATACTTATTAGATGCAAAAAAGAAGGTGTAGAGAGATCCGGTTAGAACTGGAATAAAAATAGAGGAATGGGTTTAATTTGTCAAAGGTAGACAGAGGTCTGGTTTTGACTCGATTTAAAAAAATGTAGACATTAGCCGGTCTTCTAACGAGTCTACAATTATCCACCCGGAAAGTAATTCCTGTTTCGGTGGTGAAGTCTTATTCTTCTTCATGGGAAGTATTTGGAATTTTCTAAGAATTAAAAAAACAACAACAAAAAACGTGTATATGCGATGGTTTAATATTTAGTTGGTTGAAAGTAGACGTCGGCGAGCCGAGTTCAGATTACACTCAACTTTGTTACATTTACATTTACAGCAATATATATGAAAAGTCATGAATCCATCTCTTCTTTACCAAGCAATTGGTTAAAGCCATAGAGAATGAGTTCTTTAGCGCTGTTTTTGGCAACTCTGATTAAAAACCATATGTAGTTCTGGTGAGCTACATATAGTCAACAATTGTTGACTATCTATCTATCTATCTATCTATCTATCTATCTATCTATCAGGTTCTGCTATTCGGTGACTTTTATCGTTGCATAGCAATGTTTTATGTCAACACAAGATAAAATCATCTTTGATGGTGGATGTCTTTATGTTAATGTCCCTGTAACCACTCTGAAGATGGCTCATATGAGCCGAAAGCTTTGAACAAGCATAATAAAAAATATCCAAATGTTAGACATTTTTGTCTTTATTTTCGCCTGAAATTAAATCCCAAATACTATGTTTATATCCTAAATTATATATATATATATATATATATATATATATATATATATATATATATATATATATATATATATAATTTAGTGTATCTAGGCAGCAGATAATTTTCTAAACATATACTGGTATACTGTTAAATATAACAGACACTGTATGTCTATTATGTTTAATCATGAGCCGTTCGAAACATAAAATTAATAAACTCTTCCTTGTCGATTCTTTTCAACGAAACCTGTTTAAAAGAAATACTGTGTGTGTGTGTGCGTGTGTGGAGGGGAATAATGGATAGCGGCTCGGAATTAGGAATTGGAGAGTCGAGTTCATACCTTGGGAAAGGTATGAGTCCGGCTACGAGTTAATACTAGAACACACTGGGTCCTTTACCCTTGGATAGTTTTAATTTGTACATGCGCATTGTCTTTTTTTAATTTAATTTTACCGATTGCACAGTATAGTAGGATCAGTTGGTCACCGTCTGCTAGAAAATAAGCACCATAACGCAAATCACTTCACCAGAAATTTGGAAACGGCATGCTCTCTTGTTTGGTTTTCGCGACGGAAGTATCAATAGAAACATTTCAGTGTGTTTGGGTACGAATCTGAGGATGGTGCAGTGGTTTCAGAAAGATTTGGATGATTCTCGCGGTGATTATGATAATGTAGCAGCTCGGGAAATTTAATCCGACTATTTTGATAAAAAAACGAATTTTTTGGTGCGGGCCTGGAGATTAGCTGTTAGAAAACTCTATCTGGCAAAAAGACTTTGCACTATACCACACATCCAGGTGAATCCAGTCGTGGTTGTTAGGCAATTTTTGAGGCCACATAACCACATATATCTCGCCACCTGACTCATCAGACTCCAACACCCATGATTATTATGTGTGGGGCGCATTTGAGTGAGAGGACAACAAAACGCCTTATAAAATGAAATACGAGCTTAAATAGAGGATTATGGCAGCATTCACCAACTTAAACAAGGACACCGTTTAGAAGAGTTGCATGAAATTCCGAAGTTCACCAGAGGCCTTCATGGAAGCTAATAGCGATTTTATTGAATAAATGAATAAATTTACTCTTTAATATTCCAAGATATTTTTGCTTATATTTGGTTAATATACAAGTTAAAATAAGATGCCAATGTTATTTTCATTTTCATACAATTTGAAAGACAATTCATCCATGAAACACACTATCTATCTATCTATTTTACTCATTTCATAAGGAGTAATTGAAGAAAGTATAAAAGATGAATGATGGCAATTGTCGTTTCAGTTATATATTTGAAGATTGTAGTTTTCAGGGAAACAAGTAAATGGAAATGTGTTCCACAGGCTGGAAGTGCGGGAAAAGAAACTGTCCGATTAGTAGTGGCCATTGTATTTAACTATTTAAATGGTAAAAGGATGAGATCTAGATGCCAATCCAGTAGCATACTTAAATTCAGCAGCAAAGAAGCTCATCGGAGGAGTCGCCATGTAAATATTTGTAAAAATGACAGAGCAAGGATTGTGGCAGCATTCACCAGCTTGAACAAAGAGACCGTCACGTCGGTGAGAAAGTGACTTAAGTCAAGAAGTCAAGTCAGGACCAATTGCATTGCAGATTATTTTTTGAATTTTCTCAAGAACCTAGTGATGAATAGCAGGGGCACCCGACCAGATATGGCAAACAGTCTTATCGTGGTTGATTCTTGCCCCTGTCTGATATCTTTGCTGACTCAAGAACCGAGACGTCGTCAGTATAGGCAAAGTACTTTGTCAAGAAGGTGGTAGCACCAGGTATTGAAATTCCCTGTAGGAACGGATTCGACTCAATTTGCGAAAGAAAGGCTTCAAAGCAAGAACGTAAAGCAAAGACGAAAGCAGACAACCTTGACTATTCACTTCCACCAGCGCACCGGGAGACTCATAAGGAAATCGAATCCAGGCACGAAAGTACGGCTAGAATTAGATGGCTGGAAGAACAGCAATTGATGTTCAACCGTATCGAATACTTTGTTGTCTTGCTCGATGAACAAGGGTACTATATGAAGGTTGCCCTTAATAGTTCTGCCCTTCATACCAACCAGACTAGAGCAAACAGCTTACAAACGGCCAGATATGATCTTGGCTAAAATCTTTAACTATGTACTTAATAATGTTAAAGGCCAAAAGTCTTGTCTTTGTGTTGTAACTTGATTAAACCCCTAGTGAAGCGTTGAGGTATAAACCTCTACTTTATCTAGTTGTTGAAAATCAAGTCCAGAGAAGGACGACAAAACTTCTGGAACACAAGATAAATTTCTACCAAAATGATGAAAAGGACAAAGTTTGGAGAAAGGAAGGACCTGCTTATGATCCAGTTACATTCATCTGTGAAGCACAGTAAAAGAAGTGTCTTGGTTTGGATTTACATGGCTGCTTCTAGAACAGACCCATTCATATTCTATTATAATATAACCCATGCTGGCATCAGCGGAATGAATTCAGAAGACTATAAAAACACTTTGTTAATTTACAGATAAATTCATCCAAACTAATCAGAAGGCAGTTTAGGACGATGGCACAAAACATACTATCAACATAGCAAAGGACTTCATCAGAGAAAAAAGTGAACTGTTTTAGACTCGTCAAATCAATTACTGCATTAGACTCACTAGAGCATGCATTTAATCTCCTGGAAAGGAGAATGAAGGAATAAAACCACAGAAACAAACAAAATGGAAAAAGGCTGCGTTAACATTTCGGTAAAACATCACAAGCAGAGAATGCAAAAGTTTAGTGATGTCAGTGTGTCGCAGGCTTGATGCAATTATTGCAAACAAAGGTTATACAACTAAATTTTCAATGTTATCTACTTTAAGACAATCTCTTTCTTTAATTTTCTTCACCTAAAAATAGGGTGAGCTGATACAAAAGGTTGTATCACCTATGCTGTTTAACACGTCTAAATGTAAATACCAAAATAAATACTGACATTCCGAACTCTTGTCTCATATTCATCATTTGATCGTAAGTCTAAAGGTATTAGTGAACAACAAGAACAAAGAAATTAGCCTTGTAGGGGAATTATATATATATATTTTAAAATCATTTCACCCTAAGCAAGGCATTTCACTGCCACTATTGCGCAGGGGGTTACATAGGGGAAATTGATGAGAAAGAGTGGTTAGTTATAGGAAATGTCGGAAGGAGGCTGATAGACGGATGAGGATACTGAGAATGGGGGTTGGGTAAATGGGAAGAGTGTTTGAGAGAATGGATGCGAGTTACTGTGATAAGAGGTGTCTATTGACCTTACATTTAAATCGATGGAGATTGTAGCCGTCGGGGAAGCAAGTATATGGAAGGGAATACCACAGGCGGGGAGTGCAAGAAAAGAAGCTGTTAGAGTAGAAATTGCAGTTACATTTTATCTGTTTTACTGTAAAAGACTGGGACCTAGTTACTAATCTAGTATCTCGTGCAAATTCATACCTAGGGGGCACCAGTGATCTAAGTTCATCGGAGCAGAAGTCATGAAAGTCTTTATAGAAGAGGCAGAGGGAAACCACATCACGTCGGTGAGAAAGTGACTGCAGCCGGGCTGCCAAGTCGGTATCGATCACATTACAGATTCTCCGTTGTATTTTGTCAAGAGCCCCGAGGAGAATAGCAGGGGCACCCGACCAGACGGGCGGATGGTAGGTTTATATATGTGCAGAATGGACTCAGACGAGAAAAACTTCCGGGTCCTGTACAGAGAACCGACTTTCATAGCAGCGGATTTAGCAATGAATTCGATATAGTCATTCCGTTTGAGGTCCGATGAGAGTTTGATGTCAAGGAGGCGTAGTGTTTTACTCTCAGGGAGGCTAGCCTGTTCCATGCTCATGGGAGGTAGCAGCGATTGTCTATGATGGTTAATTGATAGCATTTTAGAAGCATTAAAATTTACGAGCCATTTTTTACCCCAGTCCACCAGGGACTGGAGGTCCTGCTCAAGCTCGGCATCGAGGTTCGCTTTGTCGCCCACACCAGATTTTTGATCGAGACGAGAGTAAACTGTAGTGTCGTCGGCGTACATGCCTACTTGGGATCTTATAGCATCGGGGAGAGCGTAGGACCTAGAATAAAACCTTGAGTGACATCCGCGTTCGTATGGTAGTTTTGGGAGGCATGGCCGTTTATTACTACCTTCAATGTGCGATTAGAGAGGAATGACTGGATTAGGTCAAACAAATGTCCAGTTATATCATAGCTCCTCAGTTTGCGTAGAAGGCCATCATGCCAGACTCTGTCGAACTCTTTGGAAATATCCAAGGCAACGGTTCGAGCTTCGTCATTCTTGTTAAGAGCCTGGTATATATACTCAGTGATGTTCGTTAGCATATCAGCAGTAGACCTGGTGAAGCGGAAACCATACTGTTTGCCCGATCGTGGTTGCTTCTTGCCCCTGTCTGATATATTTGCTGATACAAAGTTATCAGGTAGGAGCAAGTGGAAATTTGTTGTGGTCATCGGAGACTAAAGTGTTTATATTATTACGCCTGTGCATGATGGAGAGAAGATGATTAAATTTTAAACATTAGAATTTCATTTTCCTTAAAAAGAATAGTTAAACCCCTTTCATTTACTTTTTTCCTCATGTTACCGTTCCACATTTTTATAATAAAAGATTTGCAAAGAGAGGTGAAATGAAAACTACACACAAATTTACTGTCAATAATCTAGCAGTTTCTATTTTAATTAAAGCAAAATGTTTAAATCGAAACTATGGCCCCAATCTATTACGGTGAGCAACTTATGCATTTAGTGTGTTGTTTTATAAAAGATCCCATTTATGTTCTTAGAATCTTTTATGGAGTTTTTCCTATGTATTCCTTGTGACAAGAACGATAAACGGTAGGGTAAATACTTCCTTAAGGTTTTAGCTTATTAATTGTTTTTTTTTTCATTAAATAAGTATTTTATAGTTTTAGAAGTACATATCACATGACTTTTTTGAAAGATTTGATTTTGCAATTTTAAGCACGTTCTAAGAAGAATGAGATTGCTAATGGTTATGAAGGATTGAAATCGTCACTGACACACAGAATTTTTCTACTGATATTTTATTTTCTCTTTATCCTCCAGAAATATCATGTCTAATCCTGTCTTATTTTAACACATCACTTTGTAATGTGCAATAGAATTTGTACAAAAAAAAATGAGAACTGCATATGTCGTGTAGCATTGTAATATAGATCTTTTCTAAAGTCAGTCTCGTCGAGCACGAGAGTATACTTCATAATGTATGTTTACTCGAACAGCCTGCTGTTTTTGTCGCTTCCAGGTATATATTTGTTATTTCATTTTGTCAGTCGAATGTCTTGAATATTAAACAACTTAGAAAGCACCAAGAATGGAAGCTAAAATGAAAAGAAGAAACAAAAAGGGCAAGAAAAAAACTTTGTATATTAAATAATCTGAGATTTTATAAATTTTCGAAATTTAGAATATCTAAAAAATAAAAGAAAGGGAAAATACTCAATAAGTCGTACTTATTATTTACACTATTTACACTTGGACAGCTGTCCACATCTTTGTTGTTGTTATTACAACCTTTCGGTATTTGTGCCCAAGGGCCTTCATCGGGTGTATATCAACCCGAGTAAATAAGCTACAGGGAATTCTGAACTAAACCTTGTAATTAATCTATAAGGTAAACTGTTCTCGTTCCACGTCTAAGTATATCTCATACCTAGGTATATGTTTTAGTGTCTAACAGCGGTTTCTCGCCCTGTTTACCCTGTGACCAAGTATAACTTATAACTGCGAGGCGCAGGGATTGAACTCACAATTATATGTCAGCCTGTTCATGAACCAATGCATTCTATAATTACACTATTGTCGCGAAACATTGTGATAGCAACAACAAAGATTATGACAAAAATTTAAATGTAAATATTATAAATAAAGCTAACTTCTCATTCCAGAAATTCAGACGGTACAGTAATGCCCTAAGATACGAGTTTAATCCGTTCCAAGACCAAGCTCGTAACTCAAAAGACTCGCATCTCAAATCAATTTTCCCCATTGAAATTAATTTCGATATCATTCAATGCAATATAAATCAAAACAGACACAACACAACAGAGATCCTTCCAGTGTAAGTGTACTGTGAGTGAAAATACTTTCAAAGCTTGGCGCTCACTACGCCAACTAGCGGATACTTAACTAAACCTCGCTCGTATCTCAACATTTAGCTCGTATCTCAAGGCAAACATTTGACTGAACTCCGGCTCATATATAAAAAATCCGTATGTTAGTACGCTCGTATCTCAAAGCATTCTTCTTCATGTGCTGTGTCTCTTCAGGACATAGGCGGGCATGGACTTCCACTTGGCTCCGTCCCTTGTCGCTCTCAAAGTCTTTTCTCTTGGTATCTCTCCCAAACCTTGTTCTGCCATCCATTTACTCAGACCTTTCAAGTCGGTCTCGCGCTGCTTCCCCTATCTCTCTTTCCCCCTCTCCGTCCTGTGAGTATTAAAATCTGCAGGCCTTTCTTCCTCACTACATGTTCCAGAAACCTCATCTGTCTCTTCTGTCTGCTTTTTATCAATTATGAGTTTAGTTAGTCCATGGTATCCTCAGCATCCTTCTGTAAAACCACATTTCTGCTGCCTCAATCCTCTCCTTCATCCTTGAGGAGATCGTCTAACATTCACTGCCATACAGAAGGACAGATATCACACTATCTTCTTTGTTTCCAATGAGATTTTCCTGTCTTTCAGTACTCTGGTTAGCTTTTGAAATGCGTCCTTGGCCATGACAATGCGTCTTTGGATCATAAAATCGCACTTTCCATCCTCTGTCAGCACGAATCCCAGGTATTTAAATTTCTTTAATTGTTTTATTTTGGTTTCTCCGACCTGTAGTTGGTATTTTGGTGTCTTCTATTTGCTGATGACCATACATTCAGTTTTCTTGAAGTTTATGCTTAGTCCTTTCTTCTCGCTTTCTTCTGCTACATTTTGTAGGAGGAACTGCATTCTCTTTTCTGTGTCTACTATCAGCATTGTGTCATCTGCGTATCTTAAGTTGTTGAGAATGTGGTCGCTAATGAAGAATCCTGGTAAGGGATTTATTTCTCTCAGAATTGTTTTGCTGTATAAGTTGAATAGATACGGTGAGAAAATGCATTCTTGTCTGACATCCCTTTCTATATGTGTGTACCTACTGAATTCACTTTCTATCCGTACGCAAGCGGTTTGCTGTCAATATATATTATCGATTATCCTAACTTCTTTTCAAAAAATGCCGAGGTTGTCGAGCATCTCTATTAAGTCTTTTTGCCGTACTTTGTCTAATGCCTTTGCGTAGTCTATAAAGCAATTCTGTTGTTCTTTCAGATAGTAGTCTGAGCATGAATATTGCATTAGTTGTTCCGGTATCTTTAACAATGCCACACTGTTTTTGTCCTATCTTTCGACCAATTCTGCTGCGCACTCTGTTAATCAGAATTGTCTTTGAAATAATTTTGAAAAGTTTCAAGGCATTACTGTACTTATTAGTCAAAATGCTTTTTTAATGTTTGTCAATTAACATTGGTGGTATTCAAATGACTCTGTCTGAGACAATCCGACAAGCATGCGCACACACACACAAACACATAACACACACACACAAACATTGTATATATATATATATATATATGTTCGACACCTTTTGGTATATATATATATATACCAAAAGGTGTCGAACATTTCCCAGAACAGCTCATTTCCCCAAATATGGCAAGATAACCAAGCGTCAGTTATAGCGTATAATAATGATAATGATTTGCGCTCTGGTTTAATTGACCATTACTGTGTAGTGACTGTAATCCACACGGGGTGCCACATTGTATCAAAATAATCTAACGTTTGTAAATAACAACCAAACCTCGGATGTTTTTTAAAGTCTTCCCATACAAGCCAATAACTTTTCAACACTCCTCTGTATAATTATGCGTACGTAGGAGGCTAGTTATCGAAAACTTTTATTAAATGTTTTACTTATAACAAAAAATCAATTGATTGACACTGATGTGTGAAGATAAAGTTATATTGGTTGTTTCCGTACGTGTCTGATCGTCACGTCTGTTAGCGGTCACCTCCGGGTGGTGGTCTTTTTTTTCTAGATGGCGTGTTGCAAGTTCGAATCACGAGGAGATTAAAAAAGATTGAAGTTTATGAAAAAGCAAAAGCAAATCAGCGTGACAGAAATCTAACCGGCAGTGGATTGCGAATACGCGTTTTTTGTTCCCAGCTTCCCACAAGAAAGAAAATTAAAATCTATGACTGAATCTGTTATTCATGCAGGCACCAGTCAGAAAGCCAATAATTAAAAGGAAAGAAAAGACAGAAATGAGATAAAAACAACTTTCTAAAATCACTTCTTAAGGTGTTTCCTATGTCCTTTTGTCTATGTTAACCTCATTTTTCTTTAAGTATTCATACTTATATTTTTATTGCAACATCGTGACCACACATGACATTTTATGTACATAACTTATGAATAAGTACAAATATATGCACATGCTCCTATACACCCACACAAACTATATATATATATATATATATATATATATATATATATTAATTTGCAGACAGATCTGTTTCGCTGTATCACAGCTCATCAGTACGGTTAGACTCTAATTGCTTTTAAACCTGGATTGAAACCCGACCGAAGTGAGCGATATGCGCGCTCGGTAGAAGAATGCAGACTTTTTAGCGTGTATATTATCATTACACACGCCTAATAGCCAGAGTGCTCTCATTTATTACTGAATGAGCGATGCGTACATGCCAGAGTAGCTACTGTTTTTCAAAGTCTACCATTCTTCCAGAGTGCTCAATCAGGGTGCGAGAGCGTAAATAGTCATCCTCACACAGATCTGTTTCGCTGGACCACAGCTCATCAGTACAGTTAGACTCCGATCGATTTTAACACTGGATTGAAACCCGACCGAATTGGCGTCAGTCGGCGATTCTCCCTCTGGGCTATGGTAGAAGAAGGCAGACTTTTTAGTCTGTATATTATCATTATACACGCTCAATAGCCAGAGTGCTCTAATTCATTACTGAATGAGCGATGCGTACTGTTTTTTGAAGTCTACCATTCTTCCAGAGTGCTCAATCAGGGTGTGAGAGCGTAAATAGTCATCCGCAGCAGTTACAATTAAAAATCCTGGATAAGATTGGTAAATAATCCGAGAGGATCCTAGTAACATTGATTAAATATTAAAACTGATCAAACAGAGAGCTCAATGTAAATTTAATTTACAGAACATATATTTATTTATGTACGATGAAATGGAAAAAGGAGATAATTAGTGAAATTTAAATTTACAAATTTCCCTAATTATCTTCTTCCATTTATTTATAATAGTTTTTGCCTCCGACATAGATTTTAAATTTGGTGAATCCGTAGCTTTTTCCCTCCTACCTACAACCACTAACCCAAACAGTCAAACAACCTGCCTTTCACTACTAAAAGAAATTAATACTACGATACTCCTCGGCTTCAACCTATTGTAACCAGTATTCCTTACCCCTTCCTTTACTAACCCTCGCTCCCGGACAATAATTTTTCACCATTACTTATTTGACTGGGGTTGACAATGCATATCTCGAACTGTTGAAATAGCTACCCCCTTTCTACTGAATGTGATCTCTTACACACACACACACACACACACACACACACACACACACACACACACACACACACACACACACACACACACACATATACATATTCTACATATTATGATATATTTATGTAATTATAAATGCAATAATATAAATACTTGTTCCATCCATTCATTTATCCATCCACCCATCTCTCTTTTTGTCTGTCTGTCTGTCTGTCTGTCTGTCTGTCTGTCTGTCTCTCTCTCTCTCTCTCTCTCTATATATATATATATATATATTTGTATATATATATATATATATATATAGTGAGAAATATATCTGTATTAATGCTATGTATATATATATATACATAGCATTAATACAGATATATTTCTCACTGAACTAAACAGATTCATACCGACTTAAAAAAGAAATTTTTTGTCAGATACACTGACACGGTAAGAAAAAGCCAAGCCAACACAATAAAAAAAAGTGGTCACCCATTACGGCACTGAACACACTTGACGTTGCTTAACTTGGGGGATTAGTAGAGAAGTCGGCATTTCATTTTGATGTGGACTTTAACTCGTTATATTAACCGCAAATTCAAACTTACAGCATCTGATATTCCGAAGCGATCAGCTGTCTAGGTACTGACCAGGTTCAACGTTGCTTATCTCCGGTGATTGTATGGTAATCAGTTTCAAAGTGATGTGGCTGTAAGCCTGATGGTGGAACTGAGACAAGAAGGTGTACTAAGTGGATGAACTTACTTAGAGCTTCAAAGGGTTTGATGGCCTTCATCGTGAAGGAGCACCATACGTCGAAGACTAAGAAAAATTATTTATCTTGGGTTTTGATTTGAACGACGGCAAATATCTCAATACTAAATCGGTCTTCAGAAAGAGATAAGATCAACAATAATTTTTGTCTAACTTTCTGGGATAAGGAGTCATCATTATTTCCTACTATTACCCTCATATTTGTTGTTATCAAACGTTTCGGCTGTTGGGCCCAAAGGCCTTCATCAGATGTATATCGATCCAGGTAACATAGAGGGAATTTTGAACTGAACTCTTTATTTAATTTACGTGAACAGATATAGACAGTGAAACGAGAATAATTTTCCCGCGTAAATTAAATGAAGCGTTCCGTTCAAAATTTCTTTTAGGTTATTCGGGTCGATATACATTCAATGAAGCTTGGAGAGTGCAATAAAGATGGGGACAATAGATCGAATGTAAATAAAGTAAATGATCAAATACAAATTTCAGTGATTAGTGATTCGATGTAATAGACGTTCAGGGTCTTATATTCTTTAAAAGTCGAGGTCAAAATATTCTTTTAAATTTTATAATTTTAAATCTCGTCTAACGAAGAAATTTTCAGGAGAAAATCTTGTTTTATAATCTTTTTTTGTCATATTTTCCTATATTTTTCATTTTTTGTATTCCTTCTTGTTATATATTGGCTCAGAAATTGTTCTTTTTAACTCATCTTATATAAAGTTACGATATTTTTAGAGATAGTTGCTTTCCAAAGTTTGTGTCTAATCAGGCCCCGGGTTACAACAGGGGTTAGGTACCTATGCGAATATTGTAGTCTCATGAGACTAACTTTCTGACATTATCTAACATGCGTTTTCAGATAATACTTAATATATACATAGGTATAAATCTGGCTAAAGTTTGCGATCATGGCAAATAACATATTTATAATCTTGAAAGACTGAGTTTAGTAATATTTTAACGTCTTATATACTTGTACACACACGTCATTCGCAGAAGTGGTAACCGTTTTTAAAATTTTCCTCTCTAGAGAGCTTAATCATAATGTGAGCATAATATATTAGTCATCCACATGCAAGCCTGTTTCGCTGTATCACAACTCATCAGTGTGGCTAGACACATGTACTTGCTTCCAGCCGGGATCGAAAGATAAATATATAGCTATGTATATGCATTTCGTTACTATTCCATCTCTGATACATGTTTCTATAAATGATTGATAAGTTATTCTTCTTATTTCATTGTTCTTGTATACGATCAAAAATTTATTTTTGCTCTTAAGGCGTGTAGAAATTGTTGAAATAATTCTTTGTTCTTGGCTAATTTATTAGCCATTTCCAAGTACTTTAGTCGGGATATTGTAAATAGTGTATAAGTGATATTTCAAAATGATGTGTAAGTTGCTGAAAGATAGAGTTTTTCTATTTGATTTTCAAATAGGGCCTGTGCATCGTGGTTGTTTTCGTAGTTGATGTTATTAAGCATAATTTCTACTCAGTCTGGCTTATTTGAAACAGTGAATTGTAGTCCCAGGAAAAAATACAATATCCATGGCCACTTTTTCTGCGATTTATTTTGATTGGTTAAAAGTTTGGTCATTCAAAAACAAAGTAGCCAATCAAAACACCCCTTCTAAATCTAATCATTATGTGTATCCTCTGTAGTTAAATATTCATAACGAAACATTAGTTAAAAATGATTTTCCTAGCTGACATGAAGGTTTACTTGAAAGTGATAGTTGTATTGCTTTCGTGATTTCCTATTTTGCATATTTTCTGTTTAAAACACCAACTTATTTTTTCTTTATTTAACATTAAATAAATTCTTTTTATAATCATATCACCCCAAGAAAAGCACTGCCACTGGTGCGCAGGGGAGTATATAAGAGGAAAGTTATGTGAAAGAGTGACAGGTTTTAGGAGGTGTCAGGAAGTGGGTAAGAGAAGAATGAGAACACTGATGAGAGTAGAGTGGACGGAGAAAGGAGCATGCGAGAGAGAGGATGCATGTCATTGAGATAGGAGATGGCGATTGACTTTACATTTAAATTCTTGGAGATTGTAGCTGTCGGAGAAGCAAGTAAACGGAAGGGAATTTCACAGGCGAGAGCTGCGAGAAAAGAAGCTGTGGAATAGAATTTGCGTTTACATTTTATTGGTTTCACAGCAAAAGGGTGAGAGCTAGTTGCTAATCTTGTGGCTCGAGTGAATTCATATATAGGGGTACCAGAGAGCTAAGTTCACGGAGTAGAAGCCGTGCAAGTATTTGTAGAAGATACATAGAAAAGCCACATCATGCCGGTTAGAAAATGACTGCACCTCAGTGTTCTTGACAAGCTCCAAAGGAGAGTCTGTAATGTGATAGGCACTGATCTGGCGACTCGACTGCAGCCACTTCCCCATCGTCGAAATGTGGCCTCCCTCTGTCTCTTCTATAAATACTTTCATGGCTTCTGCTCGGATGAGCTTAAGTCACTGATGCCTCCTCAACAGGTGTTTACCCGTGCAACCAGACTGGCAACTGGGTCCCACCCATTCACAGTCAGGTTAGCCAAATGCAGACGACAATTCTACTCCTGCAGCTTCCTCTCTCGCACTTCCCGCCTGTGAAACTCACTCCCGTATTCTTGCTTTCCTGACGGCTACAACCTCCAGAAATTTAAATGCAAAGTCAATACTCATCTACTAACCACTGGCCTCTAGCTCTCTCCCCTCCCCTGTATAACCTTCCCTTTCTCTCCACCTATGTATCTGTCATCGCACCTGCTTTCTCAGCTTTCTATTGTTCCTTTCTAACTAGTTTGTACTCCTCACTCTTTTCTAATTAATATTTTTACATTTATGTAACCCCTTGCACATCAGTGGCGTTTCCGCCTTGCTCGGGGTGAAATTATTTTAAAAAAAAATCTCAGCTGCCAAGTAGTGATCGATAATTCATATATAAAATTCTGTGACTTCCGTCACATTCTATAAAATAGCCACACATTGACCAATCAAAACCAAATTTTGGGGAGAAGTTCAAAACAGATAAGATGGATACAAAATAAAGTACTGGTGCTGTTGTGATATAACTTTAAATAAGCTGCCTAAACTGGCTGATTACTGTTTAAATGTTTTCGTAGATTGCAAACATCCATTTTCAAAACAAGAATCCAATTTCCAGTTCAAGGCCAAATGCTTCAAAAGTTGTAATTTGGCTCCAGAAAGACACATTTAGGCATGGTCAGTTGCATATTGCATATTCAGAAGCAAGACATTTTAAGAATTTATTTTTCGCTGTTAAGAAGGAAAAAAAGAAATTTTCTTAAAAACAATATTGTTTACCATGAAGTTCTATAAAATTAAATTGAATTAAAGAAATTATTAAACTGTGAAGTAGGGTTTTTGCTAAAGTATTTATGGATTGTGGCGTTGTCGATATCGACTCGGAACGACAAATCGGGGTGAGGAGTTCGAATTCCAGTTGAATTTCTTGCATTCACTTACACACAAATACCCTTGGGAAAAGTATTAATCCGTCTCTTCCTTTCAGTTATTGGTTAAATAATAGAACATATTGAGTTCTATAGCCTTGGCTGGCAACGAGTCTACCGCAGAAAGCAATGGCAAACTATATCGAGATAATCTTCTACGCAGTCATTCATGTCTCTTTCGAGACATGATCGCCCAAAGCGTGTATCACGTATGGCACTTAACTGACTGATTTATTCAAACAAATCCCCTTATTCAATTTTCAAGGTTTGCAAACAACTTCAATAATACTAAACACTGTAAAGAATTTGTTAGCCTGTTATTTAAAGTTCTAGTAACAGATATAAAACAAAGTATTTTTATTTAGTAGCAAACCATTCTGGCTTCATACAGTATTCTTTTGATAAACAAGATTAAATCATTTTAATTGTAACATTTTTCTCTTCATATGAAAATGTGAAATAACACGATGGTAAGAAAAGAATAATGGAATGATCTTGTAATGTGCATTCTTAAAACAATATCAGCAGAATCCTATTTCTGCAAATCTTTCTAAAGCAAAAAGCTTTTGAGCATACGTCACTGAAAGAAAATATGGCTTCAACAAAAGACCACAGAAGGTAGCCACAGGCATGCAAATTTGTATCCGTAGGGAAAAAGTTTGTAGAGTGGGGAATAATTCTTCCTCACAAGACAGTGTAAAGGATTTTCAAACTGTCAAGACTGGCAAATGAGCTTTGAGAAAGTAGTGATATAACGTGTTCCAAAACGTTAGCCTAAACAATTTTTTTTTTATTTTGAAGACACACGTAGAGCCAAAAGACACACATCCAAGAAGAAGCCAAAAGGTTTCAAAAAGGGGCTGACATTTATGCACGATTGTTCTCCGATATAATCGGTGACAAATCTAATGAATATCTGGATAGAATGATTTTCAAATAAACTTGTTTGATAGTTTGTTCTAAATTGACCGATTAAAATTTCTCGCAGCATTTTAATGATGAAGGTTCACATTGGTGGATGGCAATTTACCTACAAAAGATTAAATTTTGAATGCTATTCAATATGTTTTGCATATGTTACATCCGAACAAATAAAACGGCTCACAAAATCAACTTGTAAATGTAGTTTCAAAACGGCAAGCATGCATTTAACCTTATTGATATTTTTTTTGTAGTACAATGAAACTATTTTCGGATTTTTTCTTCATAAACACAGATATTCCGAAAATTTCTGTAATTGCAATTTTAATCACCATATAATATTTACTAGACTTTTAATCAAAATAGCTAATACAGAGAAACTGAGAAAAGGCGTCAGAATTTATAATAAATACCGCATGCTAGAAGTGACGTTGAGCCAACTATAATTTATCCATATTATGCAAAATTTTCTGCACATTGCTAATAATATGAATTCAGTCTATCTATCTATCTATCTATCTATCTATCTATCTATCTATCTATCTATCTATCTATCTGTTAATTTTCGTTTTAGTTCCTGACGGTTTTCTCCCCCTTCAAATTTATCCCAAATAGCATTATCTCTGTGCAAATGTATATGCTGAACTCAAATCAACAATTTGTTATTGAAGAAACCTAACTTTTTTGCTTTGAAAGTTCACAAAAAAAAAAGAAACAACTATATCTCGCACTTTTTCTCTCCCGTAACTCTCACGAAGTCATGTAATTAACTGCAAAATGACGTTCTACGTAGGCAACAAATTTCGGCCAATTTTTGGTAGACTTTCTTCCTTTACTGAAACTTTCGGCGATGTACTTCCTGTTATGAAAGTAATAAGCGTGGAAATACAATAACGCATTACTTTCATTACAGGAAGTACATCGCCGGAATTTTCAGTAAAAGAAGAAAATTGACCAAAAATCGGCCGAAATTTGTTGCCTACGTAGAACGTCATTCTGCAGTTAATTACATGACTTCGTGAGAGTTACGGGAGAGAAAAAGTGCGAGATATAGTTCGTATTTTTATGGACATTTAGATAAAAAAAGTTAAGTTTCTTCAATAACTAATTGTTGAGCATATACATTTGCACAGAGATAATGTATTTTGGATAAATTTGAAGAGGGAAAACCTTTAGGCGCTAAAACGAAAATTTATCTTATCTATCTAACAAGATAAATAAGTTTACAAAAAAACAAAAACAAAAAACAAAAACACCATTTGTAGACTTTGTAGCTAGAATGTAAAATAAACATATAATCAAGATGTTGGCTTTTCACACTATATTAAACTAAACGTTAGGAAGGAAACCTCAATAACTATGAGGAGGACCGATTACATTTAGCAGATTTGTGAAAGATATTTTTATGGAAAAGTAAGAGACAATACAAAATTTTTCTTGAATGGAAACGGCTTTTCACACCCTTACTTTACTTTCTTATTAAATTACACCTCTAATCAAGTGAAGTCCATTTAACAAATTTAACATGGCTGACACGGACAGCATTGATGTATTAATGTCCACCGCCATATTTTTATTACCATCTTTTTTAGAAACCTGACAAAGTACACTACAAAGACAATAGAGACGCTCGGCAACCTTGAGATATTAGGAAAAGACATTAAAGTAATAAAGAACTTGTACTAGCAGTAAACTGCCTGCATACGAACAAGAAACGAGTCCAGCCGATAGGTATGGGTGTAAGAAAAGGATATGTCTTCGTAGCAGATCAATTCAATCGTTACAGCAAAACAATTCTGAATGCTTTAGAAGTTATGCCAGGATTCGTCATTTCGGCATATCTTAACAATATAAGATATGCTGCTGATACAGTGCTGATTGCTGACAAGGAAGAAAAACCCCAAGACCTCCTACAGGAAGTAGTTAAAGAAAGTGGAAAAAAGACTACACATAAACTACAAGAAAACTGAATGCATCGTAATCAGTAAAAAGAGGAGCCCAAAATACCAGCTACAGGCCAGAGATACTAAAATAAAGCAAGTACAGAAATTTAAATAACTAGGAAGTGTTCTAACAGAGGACGGTAAGTGCGACACTGAGATCCGAACGCCTATTGGCATGGACAAAGATGCACTCCAGAAGTTGAGTTGAGTGTTGAGAGACAGGAAACGTTTGTTGGAAACAAAGAAAAGAGTACTCTATCGTTAAGTGATGCTTGTCTACAGCTAGGAAAATTGGGTCACTGTGTCAGGCCAGGAAGTTTTTCTCGCTTGAGTTCATTTATACAAATCAGCCATCCGCCCATGCATTGAATACTCTTGTTATATCTGGGCAGAAGGACACGCTATTCAACTCGGGGTTCTCCACAGGCTCCAGAAGAGAGTCTGCAATGTAATAGATCCCGACCTGGCAGCTCGACTCCAGCCACTTTCTTAACAATGGGATGTGGTTTCCCTCTGTCTCTTCTAAAAATAATTTCATGGCTTCTGCTCCGACGAGCTTAGCTCCTTGGTGCCTCCTCTACAAGAATTTATTCGAGCAATCAGACCGGCAGCAATGTCCATTCTTTCACAGTCAAAACAACCAAAAGCAGTCTCCACTTTTACTCTAGTATCTTCTTACATTCCCCGCCTGTGGAACTCCCTTCCGTATACTTGCTTTCCTGATAGCTACAATCTCCAAGAGTTTAAATGCAACGTCAATTGACATTTCTTGTCCCCTTGATTCCTAAACTTTTCTTATCCTTTCCTCAGCACCCTCTGAATCGTGTTCGTCTCTTTCACTCTCACGCAACTCTTCACATCAGTATTCCCATCCGTCTCTTGCCAATTCTCTGACAACCCGTTTAACCGGTTCCATTTCAGTTCATCTTTGTCTTCGTTCTCCTCCTATGTAACCCTTCACTCTCCATTTGTTGTGGAGTAGTTTACGCACTGAAGGTTATAATCGTGATAAGTCGGTTGCTAATTGACTCAACGCACCCAAAAAGTTAGGAACTTGGTAATCTTCCACTGAAAGCTTGAGTATTCGGCTAACTGCCGACTAATATCAACTGCCTAGTAGTTCTACTGAACTCCAATAGAACTCTAAAGAACTCCTATGAACTCGTATTTATGTTTGTAAAATTACAAAAAATGTGGCACAAGGCCGAAATTGGGGATGAGGAAGGCTGGTCTTCATCTGTCCTAGTTTAACTTAGCTATTCACTTTCGTCGACACTGACACACTTATAATAAACCTTACACCATAATACCACATTTTTGCTTACCATTCTTACCACGTTCACCATAATACCTCAGCTGCTCTATGTTGTCCTACTTAACTCCCATATGTACAATGTTCAGTGGAGGGCAAGAACTCCTATGAACTTCCCAAGAACTTCCTGTTAACTCTTATTAATATAGGAGGGAGAGTTCATTATCTGAGAAATAGGCGTCTTTCCCCATAACACCATTTATGTAGCCCCCTGCGCACCAGTGACAGTACAGCCTTGCTTGGGGTGAAATGATTAAAAAAAACTCTCTACTTGATCCTTGAGAAGATTGGGGAGAATTAAATGCCATAAAGGCGGACTGACATTACATAACATTTTATTACCCTTTTCCTTGTCTTTAGCAAAGTTTTTATATTTTTAGTGCTCTGCTTAGCTTTTAAAAATTCATCTTCGACTATCCCCTTACATCTTCGGATCCCAGTGTTACATTTTTCGCTATCTGTTAAAACACATCCTAGACATTTAAATTTTTGTTCCTGTTTGATGTTTTATCTCCGATTTGTAATTCGCGTCTTAGGCTTTAACCTTTTGCTAACATCCATACAAAATGAAAACTACAGAAACTCGTAAAAGAGGCCATAAAGGAACGCCGAAACAAAAGACTAAAAATCAATTTTAGGAAAGCAGCGACAATGATTGCCTGTCTAACAAACAGCAAAAGATGCGAAATTCTAACATTAGAATTGAACAAGCATAGAAATTTGACTCTCTGAAATCTATTTTAATAGACAACGAAAAATGTGACATTGAAATTAGAGGGATGTTGAGAAATCCATGTGAACAACCTAGAAATTTTAAAGAAAATAAAAATAACAATGACATCTGTACTTAGAATCAGAAAGTCAGTCAGTTAAGTGCCATACGTGAAACACGCTTGGGCGATCATGTCTCGACAGAGACATGACTGACTGGGCAGAAGATTATCTCGCAGTAGATTGCCATTGCTTTCTGCGGTAGACTGGTTGCTGACCAAGCCTATAGAACCCACTCTGTCCTGCTATTTAACCCATAACTTGAATGAAAAGACGGATTAATACCTTTCCCAAGGGTATTTGCTCGTAAGTGAATACAATGGATTCAACTGGAATCCGATCTCGGCTCCCCGGTTTCTCGTTCCGAGCCGATATCCACTGTACCACAACGCACATCCATTAGTTACTCATTCACCTCTAAAAAAGTATCCTTTTATTATACTAAATACTGGTTTATTTTATTTTTTAAAATTTTTAAAATTTTTATAGTTTTTATAGTTTTTTATTTCTAAAAAAATTTAATCTTTTAATCCTGAATTATTATTAATTCTAGGTCTCTAGATTTTAATTGCTTTAGTACCACATTGTGGTGCATTGGATATCGGCTCGGAACGAGAAATCGGGGAGCCGAGTTCGAATTCCAGCAGAATTCAATGCATTCACTTACGCGCAAATAACCTTGGGAAAGGTATAAATCCGTCTATTCCTTCCAGTTATAGGTTAAATAACAGGACAGATTGGGTTCTATAGCCTTGGTCGGCAACCAATCTACCGCAGAAAGCAATAGCAACCTACTGCGGGATAATCTTCTGCCCAGTCAGTCATGTCTCTTTTGAGACATGTTCGCCCAAGCGTGTATCACGTATGGCACTCAATTGACTGACTGAATATATTTAGAAACATGATTAAGGCTTCTACTGGTCATAAAGTGGGGGATCGCTTTTCTACTATTATGAAGTGATAAACTGATCCCTCACTAATTACTACATAATAACATAATACATATCTTCCCACTCTAGCTACAAGTCAAATAATAGGACAGATTGGGTTCTATAGCAGTGGTCGGCAACCAGTCTACCGCAGAAAGCAATGGCAACCTACTGCGGGATAATATTCTGCCCAGTCAGTCATGTCTCTGTCCTGACATGATCGCCCAAGCGTGTATTACGTATGGCACTCAACTGACTGACTGACCACGTTATGATTACTAGAATAATATAAGACTATTACCATTACGATTGAAGTTAAATAGAAAAACTAACAATCATTCGTCGAGCGTAAATTCAAACCCTAAGCTTTAAATTCCAAACTCCAATATCATAAATCTAACACAGTCAACGAGCAGCTCATGTCAAAGTTCAACTCTTTCACCAAAGAAGAATTTTGTATATCTACGTCAAAGACATTGCCCAGAGCTGAAAACAAATAACTTTAGTTAACCCCCTACCATTATTCTGTTCTTCTATCTTTCCTTCTCTCGCTTTTCTCTTTCTTTCTTTCCCTTTTTCTATCCCACGTGACTTCGTCTGGACAAATTTAAGACATTCACTGTTGTATGAATTTGGTTTTGAAAAACGGCTTGGACCGCGAAATACCTTATTACCAATGGATTTGTAAAAATATCTAACTTTTGTTTCCTGATTGTAATACTCTGTTAAATTTAGCAATAAAATTTAACATTGAGTTCTCTTTGAATTCTATCTCTATTGAAATTTACCTTGCCAAATTTCAAGGATTCTATTATATATATATATATATATATATATATATATATATATATAGGCGTGGATATCTATAAATATGAATATAGTTATATATATATATATTATATATATATAGGCGTGGATATCTATAAATATGAATATAGTTATATATATATATATTATATATATATATAAATATACATATATTTTATATATATATATATATATATATATGCATATAGTTGTATATATATGTATATATATATATATATATATATATATATATATATATATATATATTTATAGAAGAGGGTAGAGTTTTTATGTATTAATCTGATACATTCAATTACTTTATTACATTATATTGAACGAATACTCGTATTTGATTAGACGATTCGTTTATGTTTCAAACAACATATTTGTTTTCATCTACCGGTTTAAATGTTCAAGAAATATTGGAGAAATATATGTACTCTCCAGTCGGATTCAATTAAATATAAATATAATTTCCTCATTTTATTAATGTAAGAATTACATATTATTTTATTCTTACTGGAGTAATTACTAAAGTCTTTTTATTTTATTTCAAATAATGCAACGTTTGTGCTAACCGTTTTCATTTAATTAAAAGAAAATGTATAGTTGTATGTTTGTTTAGGAAGGGAGTATTTACTTAAAAAAAGATATTAAAAAAAAAACTTCAATCTTATTGCTTTTCTACAAATACATTTTATTTATATATCTATTTTTGCACTACTCCACAGTAGGTGCCTCCTCTAAATCGCTAAAACAACAGCATAGTATGAATAAAGAAGGTCCCAAACTTAGTAAAAACGAAATTTTTCCATCAAAATGTTTATATTATTATTAAAAGGAAAGATCAAATTAATTTTTAATTATTTTAAATATTTGTTTTATTCCTTTTAACATGCTCGAAATTTTGGCAGAAAATCTTTTTTTTTGTTTTGAGTTAGTGGGTAACCAAAACGTTACGACTGTTTACAATGAAAAACGTAATGCTGACACAACGATTTTTGGAAATTCTCGCAAAAATCAAATGATTGTCAGATTTTAATTTTTTAATGAAACTTTCAGTACTCATTTACAAATGAATGAAACTATTTTTGAAATTATTTTTTTACATATTGGTAAAAAAACCCACTGCACGTATCCGAAAATCAGCTCCGAAGAATAAAATAAAAAATGCAATAAAACTCTGATATTATTCAATTTGATAAGCTTTTAATTGCTTGAATAAATAATAAAAAAGGACATTATAGTCTAAAGAAGAAAAAAATCGATTACTAATGAATTCTAAAAGAACTATTTTCATTTTTTTTTATTATAAATAGAATTGATGATTATATTGCTATCGAAAATTGAAAAGTATAATAAAAATCGTTTTACCTTCAAATTTTAAAGAATTTTTTTTGTGTATATGAAGCTTTTTTTTGTATGCTAATGTGCAAATTAAAAGGTCAGAGTTTCCTCATTTACCCGAAAAAAAAATTGTACAATTTTATCACATATAAACGCCATACACTTTTATCTCTAATCTGTCAACACGTTCTTGATATACAGCGGACAGGTCAAAAAGTTCAAATCTGTGATTAAGAAATAGTTTTATTCTAAATTTCACGCTATAAATAAGTATAACTTGTGTAAATCAGATGAATTTAACATTAGGTTTGCTAATTTTCTAAAAGTAATGTATAACAGATGTATATTTTATTTTTGCAAGATTCTTCAAACCGAGAATTAACTTTTGTTTACAAACGTGTCGATTGCTAAAAAATGGCGGCAAAACTTAAAAATTGAAAAATATCTCAAACTTTTATATTCTAATCAATATAATTTCTGTTTGAAATAACCCAGAGTATTTGCTTACTGTAAATAGTAAATGTAATCATTTAACTTTCAATTAAAACTAAAATACAAATTTCTAGAAAACTTTTCATTTTTAGAAATTCAATTCAAAAGCAACTATGCAGTTTTTTTCACGATTTAGTGGTGGTACCTATTCCACGGATACGCACACACATTCACTCTCTTTCACACGCACAAGCAAAGAAGACAGAATGATGAAAAAGAACAAATGGGAAACGTATCTCAATATAACATGTTTCACTATTATTTCAGATTCTTCGGGAACCAAGAGAAACATAAAAAACAGAAATCAAAACAAAAAAAAACAAAACAAAAAAACAAAATCAAGAAACGAAATAAACCGGCACCGAAATTCAACAGCTTTTGTGGAAACAATGTTTTTACTATAAACACATTCAACTAAAATATTACTATATTTAATACTCTACTAATTATCGAGCACTCTTCGAAAAGTACATTTCTACGATAAATATATATATACTTACAAATATTGAGGATCCGTATCACACTATCCGGGTTTCGACCGTTTGGACACTTGGGGCGCAGACATTATTTATTTTTGTATTTCATACAAAAAATGTGGCACAAGGCCGAATACGGGGATGGGGAAGGCTGGTCTTCATCTAGTCTTAACATTAAACTTAGCTAGTCACAAACACTGACCCAGGCATGCCACGTTATTCCTATCACCAAAACAACGCTTTCTTACTAACCTTTCTTTCCACGTCCACCATAATACCACAATGTCTCCATGAAGTCCTAACTAAGCTCCCAATATGTACAATGATTGTCTGTGGGGGGGAAGGGAAATAACAATATAAAAAACCCCACTTGGGGCGCAGACACGGAAAACCAATGAATATTACCCCTAAATATACCAACAACGGAAGGGTAGAAGTAAATGAAGAGGAGGAAGAAAAAATAGACTAGCGAACAGATTCTACCTACTACCGAAGAGGGGTAGTAGTTTGAAGGAAACTAGAAGTTCATCCGGGTTCGTAAGTGCCCAGGAATTTTTCTTTAAAATGCCTACATTTTGAGATTGTTTCGCTTATCGCGTTTAATAATTCTTTTTATTAAAAGAAAAAAAAAATAATGGCCAATTTTTCTTCCTGGAACAGTCTGCAGCAGATGTTTCCACGATTTTTTTTCCTGCTCTCACCTTCTTTATAATTTTCCACTTTACTCATGGGTTTCGTCTGTCTATATTTGGTTATATATACACTCCCGATCAAAAATTTAAGACCACTTAAAAATCTTTAAAAATAATTTTTTTTTTTACGGATAGATTTTAAACTCCTCCCACTTAAGGTTACCAATACTACAATCTAAAAGGTTATGGAAACAAAAAGCTACATTCCAAACATTTTATTCAGAAATTACATTTTTATAAAATGAGGCGATTTACACATGATCAAAATTATAAGACCAGAGACAAAAATTCTACGAAATTGTACATAAAGTGTATGAAAAGTGTATGAAAAAATTCAACAACAAAATTTAATAATGAGTTCTCCCTCCACTGCTTTTGATGACTTCAAAAATTCTGTCAGGCATGCTAGAAATAAGTGTTTCCATTAAGGTGCGGGGGATGTTGCTCCAGCTTCTGAAGATGGCTTCATAAAGTTCATTTTTGTTGAATATTGTTTGCCTTTTCGAAAAACATCTCTTGTCATCCATTCTCAAACATTTTCAATTGGGTTCAAGTCCGGTGAGCATGCAGGATGTCCCAAGAGATGGACCCCATTTTCTTGTAGAAAGGTCAAGGTCCGTCTTGCAGCTTGGATTGCAGCATTATTCTGTTGGAATAACCATCCATCCATCCACACACAAACGATGGCCCTCCGTAATCAAAGATGCTTTTTGTAGCATGCTAACATAACCAGCCGCTTTCTGACGACCCTGCACCACCTGGAGCTCCATCGTCTCTCTGTAAGAAAAGGCACCCCATACCATTACGGACCCTCCACCACTATGACGTGTGGAGAAAATTTCAGGAGGCATGTTTTTCTTATGCCAATATCGTTGGAAGCCATCAGGACCATCTAGATTGAATTTTTTCCCATCAGAAAACAGGACTTTCTTCCACTTCTCAACATCCGATGTTTGGTATTCACGACCAAACTTTAAGCGGTCCACCTTGTGACGTGGAAGCAGCCAAGGAATTTGTTTACGCTTTTTATTTACCATGCCTTTTTGTCGTAAGTGTCATCTGATGGTTACGGGACTGCAATCAGCATCTGTGACTGCCTTAATTTGACTAGAAGCAAGTCCCCCGTCTTTCATAACAACCCGTCTTATTCTCCTACTCAATGCAGGAGAAATTTTTGGGGCCTACCAGAGGATTTTGCTTTTCCATAATTCTCACTGTTCTTTAGAAAGTTGCAAATCACAGTTTTACTGCGATTTACCTTAGCTGCGATCGCCCGCTGTGACAAACCTTGCTTATGGAATTCTAGAATTCAAGAACACTCAACTTCGGTAAGTTTGCTTGCTTTAGGCATGGTAACACCTTTACTCAGTGATTGCTAATCTCTAACTGAACTAAAAACATTGGAATTACCATAGATCTAACAATTTATACCCCTGGTTTTATAATTTTGATCATGTGTAAAAAGCTTCATTTTATAAAAATGTAAATTTCTAAATAAAATGTTTGGAATGTAGCTTTTTGTTTCCATAACCTTTTAGATTGTAGTATTGGTAACCTTAAGTGGGTGGAGTTAAAATCTATCCGTAAAAAAAATTTCTTTTTAAAGATTTTTAAGTGGTCTTAAATTTTTGATCGGGAGTATATATATATATATATATATATATATATATATATATATATATATGTGTGTGTGTGTGTGTGTGTGTAATTTTTCATGTGATCTTATGATTTTTTTATTTTCAGAACATAAATTATATAAAAATTGTCCAAATGTTTTGTCTTTCCAGGCGTTTTTGGTTATACTTTTATCCATTATCGAGGTTGAATTTTATTTTAAGTATGACTGAATATATAAATAGTATTTATGTATGTGTGTAGAGTCATGTGTGTATTATATTCCGAACACAATAAGTACATTATTGCCGTGTTCATAGTTTCTATACGGCAACCACGTGTTTACTGTGTTTCGAATGTAATACACACACATGGCAGCAAGGTCTCTGATCGAGAGGTTTTCTGGTGCGTGGAACAACCTCCTAACTGACGTTCCACTCTAATCCGGGTGGTAGAACCTGTTAGGGTCCAAGTTATGGGCAAATACTTAACCCCAAACTGGTTTCAAAACATTATGAAAATTTAAAAATTCTTATTAAAAAATACCAGGACTACATTTTCATAGTAAAACATATTACTAGTAATACATTTTTGTAAAATAGAATTCCTAATGCTCTCAAGAAAATGCAATTTCGGTATTAAATGGCCCATAATAAGTTTATATGCCGCTAAACAAACTTTTCACAGTATTTACATCATTACATCACGACGTTTCAGCCGTTGTACGCTCCAGCCTTCTTCAAGTGCTAGTAATTTCGAACTGAACCCTTTATTACAATCACTGGGATATAGGATCTTCATCCCTTACGTAGTAGTGCCTCTTCTTGTAGTCATGAGTTATTTCCCTCTAACCCTGTAAGTTACTATATCCACTGTCTTTAAGGCTGTGGATATAAACGTTGGTTAGTTCCTGTGACTTGACCCAAAGAGCTGTGAGTTCAATACCAGGCTAGAGCAGTGAGGAACAAGTAACTTACAGAGTTAAAGTGGGGTAACTCATGACTACCAGAAGAGGCACTATTACGCAAGGAATGAAGGTCATATACCCCAGTGATTGTAATAAAGGGTTCAGTTCGAAATTCCTAGCACCTGAAGAAGGACGGAGCGTACAACGGCCGAAGTATCTTACAAATAGCAACAAAGATGAGGACAATATCAGAATAGTGTAAATACTGTAAATACAGAAATATAGACAAATACAAAACAAACTTTTGATGTTTTTACTTAACATTGAAAATAAATATAAATAATCAATATAATATTCATATTAAATCCGCATAACATTATTAATAGTTTATATCTGAATCGCATATAATCATCCCAACTTTTGATCTATCCTTGTTGAGACGTGTATAAATATCGGTACAGAGAATTATGGAAATACTTATGTTATTATTTGATTTTGCTCAATCAGTTATACAAATAATTTGTTTATTGACAAGCTGGCTGTCTCCTCTTCTGTCTACGAATAAACACAAATAAACAGCGCCTTGTAACAAAGCATCTCAGTTAAAGTATGCAATTCGAATGCTCGCAAGCATAATGCAAATAATTCAGCGCAAGATCCCTTTTTACTGAACGCATTCTCGCAACCACGCAGCGTTTCTAAATTGTGGAAGCATTTTCTAATTATTGACATTTTACATAGCGCCACTTTCGTATTTGGACACCGATGTCACGTAAGTCGCAGCCCCGAGAGACATGCGATCATATGCGTCCGCATGACAGTCTCGTGCATCAAACAACTGGAATAGCAGCATCGGAAACAAATTTAGACAATCAGCTTAATGATATGTAGCGACGTTGGTAATTGGAAGACCCAAGGGAAAGGTCTATAGATTTTGGAAGATAGGCTTTTGCCAAGTTTACTTCGTTACATTTCCGAGGCAAACCAATTCCGCACAACATTTATCCCGTATTGTCAGTGTTCATCTCTGGTTTATGCATGTAAGACTGATGTAAGGTGGTAGTTTCTCACCTCAGGACGACAAATACAACATGTGCTTTTTTTTCGTGTAGGTGACCTTCACATGTTTTCATAACAAAGTAGCGGGAAGTTGTTTATTTCCATTGGCTTTTCATGTAAGATAATCGGCGTATATCCTACCATTATTTTTCACTGTAGTGCTATGGGGCTACTTGGGAGGCAAAATTCCAAGAATCTGGTTTCTATATTCACCTCAGGATGATACATATGACATGAGCTTTTTTTTTTTTTTCGAGTAATAAACATTCAGATGTTGTCATGACTGTAGAGCGAGAAATTGCTCATTTGCATCGGCTTTTCATCTCTAGGCTATATTTTTCACGGTAGTGCTGTTGTGCTACTTGCTAGGATCGATCCCCAAAACCTTGTTTCTATATTATCTTCTATTATTATCTCTATGAATGAGCAACGAGGACGTTTTTGAAAAATTAAAATATCAACGACTCTTATGCTTATACTTTGAAGTAAAAACGGACAATAAAAACGTTTATGACATAATGAAGAAAAAACCTTTGAAAATCTATTACTTACAAGAAATATTAAAGACAAGAAAGGCAGAAGGAAACAGTGAATAACGTACCTAATCTGCTTGTGTAAATTAATGACAGCAGTGCAACTGGAAGAGAGAAACGTTACTAAGAGCTACAGGGGGATAGGAAGCTGTGCAGAGCCACGACTTTTTATGTGTTGAAGGGATACAGCATATAGAATTATATTGCAATTGAAATGTCTATGGCAATAATGATAAAAGGAAGCATGGAGAATTTGACACTCACAAGACATATTGAATGCAAGCGAGACATGAAAACAGCGAATAGCCCATCTAACAAACTTGAGTAAATGAATAGTGGAACAGAAGAAAGATATAGTAAACAGATTAATATTGCTAAGTGCTAAAAGTATCATATGAAGTTCTGAATAGCTCATATGCAAAATGGTTATGGTACACAGAAGAAGAAGAAAAAGAAAAAGAATAAGTGATGAATTCTTGAAAACATCTATCTATAAAAGAGAACCAGAAACGGTTTAATTTCTATTTTTGTCTTCAGAAATTGAATTAAATCAACTTTACAGTGTTAGCTGCTTGTGGTAAGTCAACTGGGATTCAGTCCATTTTTTCAGTCTGTTTTTGTGAAATTTCTTGGAAATTATTTTATTTATTTATTTTTTTTTTTTTTTCGTCTTTTGGCCGTCTTTGTTTTTGTTTTGTTTTTTGTTTTTTTCGTCACTTAATTTGTGTAAATAATTTTGCTATTGAAGGGTATTTTCGACTAATGATAAATAGCATCACGGTTCAATTATTTCCATTAGTTTTGTCTTGTAGAAGATTTAAATTTCTGTCTTCGAGAGATTGAATTCTTAACGGTTTGGCAAGCGAACGCAAGCAACATAACTCGACTATATTCTGTAAAAAACGGTTTAATTTCTATTTTTGTCTTCAGAAATTGAATTAAATCAACTTTACAGTGTTAGCTGCTTGTGGTAAGTCAACTGGGATTCAGTCCATTTTTTCAGTCTGTTTTTGTGAAATTTCTTGGAAATTATTTTATTTATTTATTTATTTTTTTTTTTTTCGTCTTTTGGCCGTCTTTGTTTTTGTTTTGTTTTTGTTTTTTCGTCACTTAATTTGTGTAAATAATTTTGCTATTCAAGGGTATTTTCGACTAATGATAAATAGCATCACGGTTCAATTATTTCCATTAGTTTTGTCTTGTAGAAGATTTAAATTTCTGTCTTCGAGAGATTGAATTCTTAACGGTTTGGCAAGCGAACGCAAGCAACATAACTCGACTATATTCTGTAAAAAACGGTTTAATTTCTATTTTTGTCTTCAGAAATTGAATTAAATCAACTTTACAGTGTTAGCTGCTTGTGGTAAGTCAACTGGGATTCAGTCCATTTTTTCAGTCTGTTTTTGTGAAATTTCTTGGAAATTATTTTATTTATTTATTTATTTATTTATTTTTTTTCGTCTTTTGGCCGTCTTTGTTTTTGTTTTGTTTTTTTTTTCGTCACTTAATTTGTGTAAATAATTTTGCTATTCAAGGGTATTTTCGACTAATGATAAATAGCATCACGGTTCAATTATTTCCATTAGTTTTGTCTTGTAGAAGATTTAAATTTCTGTCTTCGACAGATTGAATTCTTAACGGTTTGGCAAGCGAACGCAAGCAACATAACTCGACTATATTCTGTAAAAAACGGTTTAATTTCTATTTTTGTCTTCAGAAATTGAATTAAATCAACTTTACAGTGTTAGCTGCTTGTGGTAAGTCAACTGGGATTCAGTCCATTTTTTCAGTCTGTTTTTGTGAAATTTCTTGGAAATTATTTTATTTATTTATTTATTTATTTTTTTTTTTCGTCTTTTGGCCGTCTTTGTTTTTGTTTTGTTTTTTTTTTCGTCACTTAATTTGTGTAAATAATTTTGCTATTGAAGGGTATTTTCGACTAATGATAAATAGCATCACGGTTCAATTATTTCCATTAGTTTTGTCTTGTAGAAGATTTAAATTTCTGTCTTCGAGAGATTGAATTCTTAACGGTTTGGCAAGCGAACGCAAGCAACATAACTCGACTATATTCTGTAAAAAACGGTTTAATTTCTATTTTTGTCTTCAGAAATTGAATTAAATCAACTTTACAGTGTTAGCTGCTTGTGGTAAGTCAACTGGGATTCAGTCCATTTTTTCAGTCTGTTTTTGTGAAATTTCTTGGAAATTATTTTATTTATTTATTTATTTTTTTTTTTTCGTCTTTTGGCCGTCTTTGTTTTTGTTTTTTTTTTTTTTTCGTCACTTAATTTGTGTAAATAATTTTGCTATTGAAGGGTATTTTCGACTAATGATAAATAGCATCACGGTTCAATTATTTCCATTAGTTTTGTCTTGTAGAAGATTTAAATTTCTGTCTTCGAGAGATTGAATTCTTAACGGTTTGGCAAGCGAACGCAAGCAACATAACTCGACTATATTCTGTAAAAAACGGTTTAATTTCTATTTTTGTCTTCAGAAATTGAATTAAATCAACTTTACAGTGTCAGCTGCTTGTGGTAAGTCAACTGGGATTCAGTCCATTTTTTCAGTCTGTTTTTGTGAAATTTCTTGGAAATTATTTTATTTATTTATTTATTTATTTTTTTTTTCGTCTTTTGGCCGTCTTTGTTTTTGTTTTGTTTTTTTTTTTTTCGTCACTTAATTTGTGTAAATAATTTTGCTATTGAAGGGTATTTTCGACTAATGATAAATAGCATCACGGTTCAATTATTTCCATTAGTTTTGTCTTGTAGAAGATTTAAATTTCTGTCTTCGAGAGATTGAATTCTTAACGGTTTGGCAAGCGAACGCAAGCAACATAACTCGACTATATTCTGTAAAAAACGGTTTAATTTCTATTTTTGTCTTCAGAAATTGAATTAAATCAACTTTACAGTGTTAGCTGCTTGTGGTAAGTCAACTGGGATTCAGTCCATTTTTTCAGTCTGTTTTTGTGAAATTTCTTGGAAATTATTTTATTTATTTATTTATTTATTTTTTTTTTTCGTCTTTTGGCCGTCTTTGTTTTTGTTTTTTTTTTTTTTTCGTCACTTAATTTGTGTAAATAATTTTGCTATTCAAGGGTATTTTCGACTAATGATAAATAGCATCACGGTTCAATTATTTCCATTAGTTTTGTCTTGTAGAAGATTTAAATTTCTCTCTTCGAGAGATTGAATTCTTAACGGTTTGGCAAGCGAACGCAAGCAACATAACTCGACTATATTCTGTAAAAAACGGTTTAATTTCTATTTTTGTCTTCAGAAATTGAATTAAATCAACTTTACAGTGTTAGCTGCTTGTGGTAAGTCAACTGGGATTCAGTCCATTTTTTCAGTCTGTTTTTGTGAAATTTCTTGGAAATTATTTTATTTATTTATTTATTTTTTTTTTTTTCGTCTTTTGGCCGTCTTTGTTTTTGTTTTGTTTTTTTTTTCGTCACTTAATTTGTGTAAATAATTTTGCTATTGAAGGGTATTTTCGACTAATGATAAATAGCATCACGGTTCAATTATTTCCATTAGTTTTGTCTTGTAGAAGATTTAAATTTCTGTCTTCGAGAGATTGAATTCTTAACGGTTTGGCAAGCGAACGCAAGCAACATAACTCGACTATATTCTGTAAAAAACGGTTTAATTTCTATTTTTGTCTTCAGAAATTGAATTAAATCAACTTTACAGTGTTAGCTGCTTGTGGTAAGTCAACTGGGATTCAGTCCATTTTTTCAGTCTGTTTTTGTGAAATTTCTTGGAAATTATTTTATTTATTTATTTATTTTTTTTTTTTCGTCTTTTGGCCGTCTTTGTTTTTGTTTTGTTTTTTTTTTTCGTCACTTAATTTGTGTAAATAATTTTGCTATTGAAGGGTATTTTCGACTAATGATAAATAGCATCACGGTTCAATTATTTCCATTAGTTTTGTCTTGTAGAAGATTTAAATTTCTGTCTTCGAGAGATTGAATTCTTAACGGTTTGGCAAGCGAACGCAAGCAACATAACTCGACTATATTCTGTAAAAAACGGTTTAATTTCTATTTTTGTCTTCAGAAATTGAATTAAATCAACTTTACAGTGTTAGCTGCTTGTGGTAAGTCAACTGGGATTCAGTCCATTTTTTCAGTCTGTTTTTGTGAAATTTCTTGGAAATTATTTTATTTATTTATTTATTTATTTTTTTTTTTTTCGTCTTTTGGCCGTCTTTGTTTTTGTTTTGTTTTTTTTTTTTCGTCACTTAATTTGTGTAAATAATTTTGCTATTCAAGGGTATTTTCGACTAATGATAAATAGCATCACGGTTCAATTATTTCCATTAGTTTTGTCTTGTAGAAGATTTAAATTTCTGTCTTCGAGAGATTGAATTCTTAACGGTTTGGCAAGCGAACGCAAGCAACATAACTCGACTATATTCTGTAAAAAACGGTTTAATTTCTATTTTTGTCTTCAGAAATTGAATTAAATCAACTTTACAGTGTTAGCTGCTTGTGGTAAGTCAACTGGGATTCAGTCCATTTTTTCAGTCTGTTTTTGTGAAATTTCTTGGAAATTATTTTATTTATTTATTTTTTTTTTTTTTTTCGTCTTTTGGCCGTCTTTGTTTTTGTTTTGTTTTTTTTTTTCGTCACTTAATTTGTGTAAATAATTTTGCTATTCAAGGGTATTTTCGACTTTTACTAAGTTAAAACTTTGTAAGCCTCAGTCACTTTTTCCTTGTTTTTTTTTTTTTTTTTTTTTTTCTTATTTAATTGGAGTAGATAGTTTCTACTATCGCCCGGTCTCACACTCCACCCCCTTCTTTTGAATGAGTTTAGAGGTGATCACCTTGTTTCTTGTTTAGGAAGGGGTTCCCGGTTCATCCCCTTTCTCTGGTCTTGGTGTTAGTTCAGCTGGAAGCTCTTTGCAGTTACGGAGTATGGTGGCAACGTCTTTACATTCTGAGGGTACCGGGTTGGCAGTTTCCTGGTTGCTGCTTCCGACTGGTAGTTAGGAGCCCGAACTCTTGCGTAGCGTCTTGAGAGGCTGCTCTGATCAACAGTTGAATAATACCGGGGTTCTTGTAGTGCCATATCGCGCATGGACGGGCGTCCCTGCATGAACGTTCGGTGGGCAACCCCGAGGCCACATTATGCTATAGGCCGCGCCAGTCTCCATCCTTCACAAGTTGCAAATGATTGACCGACTGATTCTATTCTAAGACCACTCCTTAACTGAATTACTATGGAAAAAAGCAAACATAATAACAAAACTAAACCAGCTCATTTGAAAACGCCCAAACCTGTCTGCATCTCTTTCACTAACATACGCGGCATCCGCACCAACTTCCCCAGCGTAGATTCTTTCCTCCATAATAACTCACCTGATATATTAGCCCTATGTGAAACTAATCTTAACCCTTCTATCCCCTCATCTGAGTTCTGCGTTCCTGGCTACCTTCCCCTCTTCAGGAAGGACTCCAATGTTCATATGCATGGGCTTGGTGTCTATGTCAGCGAACACCTTCCCTTAGCTAGGGTGTCATCTTTTGAATCCCCAGATCATTCTTTCATGTGCTTCCGCCTCTCACTTCTCAGCTCGATTAGCTATCTCTTCTTTCTGTACCGCTCTCCTTCCTCCCCTGACTGTTCGTTACTTGACATCATTTCTGACAATATTGACAAAGCCATTTCTACCCATCCCTCTGCCCATGTATTCGTGTTTGGTGACTTTAACGCCCACCACACCAAGTGGCTGAAGAACGCTGTCACTGACCCTGCTGGTGTCCACACCATGAACTTTTCAATCACCCAATCCCTTACGCAAGTAGTGGACTTCCCCACGCGTTTCTCCGACAACCCTAACGGAAGGAACTCACTTCTAGACCTCTGCTTCACTTCCATCCCAGACTCTTGCACTACCAGACAACTCTGCCCACTTGGAAACTCTGACCACACTGTAGTGTCCGTCAATATTTCACTCCACTCCCGCCCGACCCATGAAACACAGACAAGTAGAATATCATACTGCTATCAAAGAGCAGACTGGGATTCGTTCCGAGACTTCCTCTGTGATATCCCTTGGAACAACGTCTTTAGTCTTCCCATCGAAGAATGTGCATCCGAGGTCTCCTCCTGGGTTAAGGCTGGCATTGATGCCTTCATCCCTGCTAGGAAATTCCAGCTTAAATCTCATTCGTCTCCATGGTTCTCACCCGCTTGTTCGGCTGCCATTGCCCACCGGAATCATTTCTTCCGACTTTATCGTAACTATGCGTCGGAACAAAACAGGCGCCTTTTCACTTCAGCTCGTAATAAGTGTAAAAGGGTACTTAACGAAGCTAAGATGTTGTTTGCTGCCAGAATGAAGCAACGCATAGCATGCTCTAAATTCGGCTCTAAAGACTACTGGCGATTCTGTAAAAGAGTACTTAACAAGAGCAAGTCCACAATACCCCCGCTAATCAACAAATTTGAGGTCCTCACCTCCCCAGCAGATAAGGCTGAATGTTTTGCCCGCAGATTCTCGAACAATTCGAGTCTGGACTCGTCTGGAGTTTTTACACCCGACTTCTCACCTAGAACCGAGGCACAACTGAATGATGTCCACATTACACCTTCGCTTGTCTCTAAGATAATCTTAAAACTTGACCCTCACAAAGCGAGCGGTGGTGACGGAATCCCAACCATAGTCTTAAAGAAATGTGCCCCTGAACTCTCCTCTATCCTTTCTAAGCTCTACAACCTCTGCCTATCTGCTTCCTGCTTTCCTGCCTGTTGGAAATCTTCCTCTATAGTTCCTATATTTAAAAACACTGGAGAACCCTCTGACCCTGCAAATTACCGCCCTATCAGCCTTCTTCCGATCTTTGGCAAAGTGTTCGAAGCCATTATCAACGCCGAGGTGGTTCAGCATCTCACAGCACACAGGCTCCTCTCGGACAAGCAATATGGTTTCCGCTTCACCAGGTCTACTGCTGATATGCTAACGACCATCACCGAGTACATATACCAGGCACTCGACAGGAATGGCGAAGCTCGAACCGTTGCATTGGATATATCTAAGGCGTTCGACAGAGTTTGGCATGCTGGCCTTCTATGTAAACTGCGGAGCTATGGTATAACTGGACATTTGTTTGAACTAATCCAGTCATTCCTCTCTAACCGCACAATGAAAGTGGTATTAAACGGACATGCCTCTCAGAACTACCATACAAACGCAGGTGTCCCCCAAGGCTCCATCTTAGGTCCTACACTCTTCCTGATATATATTAATGATCTCCCTGATTCCATAAGAACCCAAATAGGTTTGTACGCCGATGACACCACAGTTTACTCTCGCCTCCAACAAAAATCTGGTGTAGGCGTCAAAGCTAAACTTGCAGCCGAGATTGAAAAAGACCTCCAATCCATATTGGACTGGGGTAAGAAATGGCTAGTAAATTTTAATGCTTCTAAAACGAAGCTACTGTCAATTAACCATCATCGACAATCTCACCTACCTCCCATTAGCATGGACCAGGCTTGCCTCCCAGAGAGTAAAACACTACGCCTCCTTGGTCTCACACTTTCAGCGGACCTCAAATGGAATGACTATATCGAATCCATTGCTAAATCTGCTGCTATGAAAGTCGGTTCTCTGTGTAGGGCCCGGAAGTTTTTTCCGTCTAAATCTATCCTGCACATTTACAAATCTACCATCCGCCCGTGCATTGAATACTGCTGCCATATCTGGTCGGGTGCCCCTGCTGTTCTCCTCGGGCTTCTCGATAAGGTTCAGAGGAGGGTCTGTAATGTGATAGATACCGACTTGGCAGACCGCCTGCAGTCTCTCTCCCACCGGCGAGACGTGGCTTCGCTGTGTCTCTTCTATAAATACTTTCACGGCTTCTGCTCCGATGAACTTAGATCACTGGTGCCCCCTAAATACGAATTTGCACGAGATACTAGATTAGCAACTAGATCCCACCCTTTTACAGTGAAATCGATAAAATGCAGCCGTAACTTCTACTCCAACAGTTTCTTTCCTCGCACTTCCCGACTGTGGAATTCTCTTCCAAACGATTGCTTCCCCGACGGCTACAATCTCCAGGAGTTTAAATGTAAGGTCAATAGACACCTCCTAACACACTAACCTGCTCCCATTCTATCAAACACTCTTCCCATCTGCCCGACACTCATCCTCGCTATCCTTACTCATCTATCACCTTTCTCCTGACATTCCCTATGTCTAACCACTCCTTCTCTTTACCTTCCCCTATGTAGCCCCATGCGCAATAGTGGCAGTGGAATGCCTTGCTTGGGGTGAGATGATTAAAAAAAAAAAAAAAAAAAAAAAAAGAAACACTGAAGTTAAATTCTTTCTTAATTTATTCATTTCCTTCAGACCTGTTCCCATCACTGTTAACAGCCTTTTGGATGAGTGTAGGACATTCCAATCAAGCAGTACCAATATCAGTTGCTGAGTAGGAAAGTGGTCTAGGGTTTTCCTGATGGAAAAAATACCGTTCACATTGGCCAATAAAAGACGACTTTCATCAACTGCTGCCTTTAGGCTGTCTAATTTGCTGGGGACAGTTAGTTAAGTACCATACGTGATACACGCTTTAGGCGATCATGTCTCGAAAGATTATCCTGCAGAAGATTATCCTGCAGTAGGTTGCCATTGCATTCTGCGGTAGTCTGGTTGACAGCCAAGGCTATAGAACCCAGTCTGTCCTGTTATGTAACCCATAACTGGAGGGAAGAGACGGATTTATACCTATTCCAAGGGTATTTGCGCGTAAGTGATACAAGGAATTCAATTGAAATCGAATTCGGCTGTCCAAATTCTCGTTCCGAGCCGATATCCATTGCACCACAAAATTGTTTGAATTGCTGAAGGATTTACGATACACAATACACTTCCAATTTCAACGAACACACGGTAACACTTTCTTCGTGTAGAGACATTAATTTTGTTCGTTAAATCCTGGAACACTAAAAATTGTAGCGATTCACGTGTCTGAGTGTTTTAAAATGTCTACTTTATTTTTATTTGCTGTGTCATCTCAGACGGAGACAATCAAGGCTCTCCACAATTTCTTGTCCTTCATAGCTCTTAATAAATGTTGTTTTTTGTTATTTCTACTAAACCTTGTTCCGTTATACATTTACTCAAGTTCAATAGGTATGCGTCATTTTCCTCTGTTCTTACATTCAGTTTGTCCTGTGAGTATCAGATTTTCCAAGCCTTCTTTCCTTATTGTGTGCCATAGAAAAATGAATTATCTCTTCCTAATGTTAAGTCTAAGTTATATTTTCTTTTTTATTTTCTTTAAAATTTCAAAGTTTCTCACATATTTGATCAATAGTAATCTCAGTGTCCTTCTGTAGAGTTTTTTCTTTGTTGCTTCATATCTCTTCTTCATCTTTGAGAAGACTGTCCAACATTCCCTGCTATGCAGCGAGAGAGATATCAAGTGACACTTCAGTACGCTATTCTTTATTGCTAAAGAAGTTTTCTTGTGTCATATTACTCTGCTTAGCTTTCGGAATGCAACTTTGGCTATCCCAATGCCCCTTCAGATTTCAGTGTCGCACGTTCCTTCCTCTGTTAAAACGGTTTCCAGATATTGAATTTATTGTTCCTGTTTGATATCAGTATCTCCGATTTGCAATTTACATCTTTGGCAGTATCTACAGAAGTATGCTGAGGACACCATGGTTCGAACATGTGAGAAATGATGAAATTTTTTGAGAAAATAAGAAAGTAAAGGGAACTTAAACTCAAAATTAAGAAAAGATATTTGAAATTTCTAGGGCAATGTCCAACGGCCGGCTACCGTGATTAATTTTTAAGTACCGTAGTGATTAGGGCATCAAGTAAAACCTGCAGGTCTGCCAGAAACTTCTCGGTTTTTAAGACAAAAATTCCCTTTTCTAAACATAGGGAACTGTAATTTTAGCTATGGCCCCATTTCTATGATGTGCATTGTGGTGCAGTTGATATCGACTCGGAACGACAAATCGGGAAGCCGAGTTCGAATTCTAGTTGAATTCGTTGCATGCACTTATGCACAAATACCCTTGCAAAGGTATTAATCCGTCTCTTCCCTCCAGTTATGGGTTAAATAATAGGACAGATTTGGTTCTATAGCCTTGGCTGGCAACCAGTCTGCCACAGAAAGAAATGGCAACCTACTGTGGGATAATCTTCTACCCAGTCATTCATGTCTATTTCGAGACATGATCGCCTAAAGCGTGGTTCACGTATGGCACTTAACTGACTGACCATTTCTATAAATAGCGCATCACTTTTTTGCTCTTTGTTCAACATATTCTTTCTTTTCTGTGAATAAAAGAGCAAGAAATGAATATAATGCATCTTATTTTCTCAGACTGACTTTTACCGCAAAAAAATGTAATATTCACAATCCGCACAAGTGTTAGAATCACTTGATCGTTTCACTCCAAGCAAGGAGGGTATGTCACTAATTTGCAAGGCGTTACAATGGGTGAAATTGAGAGAAATTCGGGAAAGTGAGATAAAAGACTGCTGTAATGTAACCACCATAGAGAAAACATTCCGTCTGTCATCAGCATGGCTGACGCCAAACTTCGCTTGAACAGCACTGACGACAACATCGATGCAATGATGTAACTACCTCAAGGAAAGTTGAGTCACTGTTTTGTTCCAAAAATATTTCCCGTCAAAAACCATCTTGTCCATTTAAAAATCTATCATTCGTCCGTGCATTGAATACTGTTCCCATATCTGGACTAATGCTTCTGCTGAGAAAATCGAAAGGATCTGTAAAGTAATCGAACTTGACCAGACATCTAGACTTTCTTACCGATATGACGTGGACTTTCTCTGTCATTTCTGCAAATATTTTCATGGCAACTTTTCTGACGAGCCTTTTTTTTCCTTACTGCTCCGAATGCATGAAAAGTCCCACCGTCTAACTATTGAACTTGCTGAAAGCAAACCCCACTTCTAACCCAATAATTTCTTTTCTCACACTTCCAGCCTGTGGAACTCCCTTCCGTTTACTTGCTTCTCTGATAACTACAATCATCAAAAATTTAAATGCAACGTCATTCGCCATATTCTGTCTTCTTGAACCCCGTTCATAGCTTGTCTTTTTTCAATCTCAATGCGTCTTGTTTGCAGTCTTCTCTTTTATTTTCACTCCCTGTTAACCCCTGCATACTAGTGTCACTCTCACCATCCCTGGGTTGAAATCATTTTGGTCAATTATTAAATTAGGCTGGTTCGTTTTACTTCATATGAATACTTTTAGGGTCATTTAACGCTGACTTACATCTTTGGGCATCTATTGAGAATCAAAATCATTTCTGAACTATAATATTCAACTAGGTTAGAGTGACTAACCACAATTCCATACCGAAGTGTCTATTTTTGGTAGAATGGACTTTCTTTTAGCGTCAGTTTGTACGAAATATCAGTTTTTTTTATGAAGAATATAAGGCACTCTCTAAATAAACAGCCTTATCGATAAAGCATTTCCGCTTTTCTGTTAATTACGAGCAAATTTCTCAATTTTGACATCTCTAATTCGTAGTTCGTACAGGGTGCGATAATTAATGTTTTGCAATTTTATATTTTGAATTTCACGCATCCACGTCGTTTTTGATTTCGTCGACTGCATTGTAAGAAAAAGAGGACTATGACTGAATTCACTCCACTAGAATTTTGAAAACGTCATTTTGTACTGCTTGGGATTCGCGCCTTAAGCTCGAATATAAACATTTGAGAGTGTTTCAGTGTCAATTTCAGGACAGTACTGAGGATCCGGAAAGAGTTGGATGAGTTTAATGGGGATTACGAATGTTTTCGTTATGGGCAGTATTGATAGCGACGTTATAAGTTCATTCATTTTTCTACAGGGTCTCAGACTCAACACGGCGGCCTACATCAAGTGTCTTGAGGAAGTAATGAATGCAGGGAATTCAAATGGAATTTGAACTCTGCTCGCCGATTTGTTGTTCTGAGACGATATCCCCTGCAACACAATGCACATCCAATTTTTTTGGTAAACATATCTGTTAAAATGGGAAGTCAGTGTTATTTTAATTTTCGTTTCATTTAGACGACAATTTATCCATTGCGCCCTGTACATTAACTGTTTTTTTTGCTGACATTCTGTTTTCTCATAGCTGATCGTTAGTTCTTTATTACTGCTTTCTTTTACTACTTTGTCTTGAACCTTCTAAACTTATTTTGTCTGTCATCAACACTTTTATGTTAATATTGTGTTGATGACGATAAATTCCGATAAGACAATTTTTAAAGCGTTTCACCCCAAGCAAAGTAGGACCAGCACTATTACGTGAGAGAAAAGACTGGGTACAGAGAGCATTAAAAAAGTATAAAACAGGTTTCAAGAAAATAGAAGATAGTAAATTTGTTAATAATTTCGTCCCAAGCAAGGCGGGACCACCAATAGAGCCTTACAGTGAGAGAAAAGACTGGGTAGAGGGGTATTAAAAAAAGGATAAAAAATGAACGCGATTCAAGAAGATAACTGGCAACTGACATTAAATTTAAAATTCTGGATATTATATTTATCAGAGAAGCAAGTAAACGGAAAGAAGTTTCACAGGCAGGAAGTGCGAGAAAAAATGTTTCAAGAAGAAGGGTTTATATTTAACTATTTAAACGGTAAAATGGTGGAAGGTAGATGCCAATCTAGGATCACGCTTAAATTCTTTTACGATTGCTTTGGTATTATGGTCAAATAAATCGGGTGAGAAAACGCATTTTTCTTTTATGTCTTCACTTTATTTTTTTTTCTCTCTACTTACTGAATTCCTTTTCTTTCCCTATGCAGGCGATTTCAATCCAGTAAACATTCTCGATTATTCTATCATTCATAAACAAATCGAGTTTTCTTGCTGTTCAAACAGATGTTTTTCATTAAACATTTTCAGGATACGTAATTCCTTGTTGAGTAACCGGAAACAAACTACCAGTGCCGACAACTGCTATTGTAGTTAATTTCGTTTTCACAAGGGTCTCGTACGTGGCCTCAGGTCTGGTCAGTGCGTACTACGCACTAACCCTCCTAACGGAAGGGAAGTTTGATTGAGGGCTCAGGGCAGTGCTTTGTGACCTTCGCTATCTTATCAACATTTTCTTTCTTTCTACCTATATTTATATATATTACAAATTAATGAAAAGTTCGTGTTTATTTTCCATCCAAATTCAAGAATTCTTTAGCTTCTGCTCGAAAAACTACATAAAATTCAATGTTTCATCCATAATGTTGAATGGGGTAAAATTCTTCAACATTTTAGCAAGAAAAACCTGAAGTTGATGTTAAAGATTACCACAAAACATAGTTGATTTATTTAAGTAGTATAAGCTATTGGCAGCTGTTTTAATTTGTATTTAAAAACATTGTATTTATTCAAAATTTTTCTACTTGAATTGTTCGCTTGTATTACATACGATCCATTATTGTATATAGTTAGGCTACAATAAAGTGTGTATTTTATAAATATGAATATTACTTTATGAAATGTGGAAAGTGCGTTATGGTTTAATAGATTTCGGCTCGCAATGAGAAATCGGAGAACCGATTTCGAGTTCCTGTTGAATTCGTTGCATTCACTTCCGCTCAAAGATCCTTGGGAAACATATTAAGCCATTTCTTCTCTCTCCAGTTATGTGTTGAATAGCAAGAGAGATTGGATTCTATAGGCTTAGTTAGCGACCAGTCCATCACGGAAAAAAATCAATCTACTGAGTATAAATTTTCTGCTTCGTTGCCCAAGCGTGTATCACAGACAGCACTTAACCCTCTAGAGCCATTCGTATCATATTTGATACAGTATTTCCCTATAAGGAAACATTTGGTATTTCCCTATAAGGAAACATTTGGTATTTCCCTATAAGGAAACATTTGATATTCATTGACTGAGCAGTCAGTACTGCTTTCATTTGAAATTTATAAAATATTTCTCTTAAAAAATTTTTCAGGAAAATATTTCTTTCAAGGCTTGTTTTCATACTGTATCAAATATGATACGAATGGCCCTAGAGGGTTAACTGACTGACTGACTTTATGAAAATTGAGATGTTGTAAAGTAGAATACACCATAACTTAAATTCGCATTGAGGCGAAGGCACGAGACCCTTGCACAGGCCATGCATGGCCTTATGCCGCACTCACTAAAATTCTTAATTATACTTCAAGAACTGTGAGAACAATACCTGTTTTCTCTACGTAAGCAAGTCTATCTAATATTCTCAGTAATGTGTATGGCTTCTCAATTTTCTTTTCTCAGTTGTAGAAGCTGCATCGTATCATGATTTGATCAGATATCGACAAGCAACTATATATAAATAACAAAAATAGCGTTTATACGTAATGTCAATGCTAACAACACTTTGAATACACAAAACCAAATAAACAGAAAGGAATGAATGTGTGGAGAAAAAATATAGAGAAAAAAAGGGAAGTGAAAACAAACAAAACAGTTTCGTTTGTAAATCAGCTTTTGGTATAAAAGTTACTCAAACTTTAATCTATCAGAAACGAAAAAGTCTTCCTGTAGACGATGAATGTAGCTTTACATAATAAAAATACGGTAAAAGCTTGTTAAGTTAATGAGATACGTGAAGATATCAAGTCAGTACTATTAGTTGGGGTTCAAACCTCTGTTAAAGCGAGGATTTCCAATGCAGTTTTTCGAGGCAAGAATTTTCCTTACCTTTGTTGGCTGTATAGGCGGAAGATATCTCTTAATTTGATTTCGTCATTATATATATATATATATATATATATCGTGGCTCGAATTTTATAGTAAAATGTAGTTAATTTATGTATAGATATACTGACTTATTGAACCAGCGTAATGAAATCATTAATTTTTGCTACCATAGAATGTTCCATACTCTTAAATATATCTGAATTTATCTCAATTTTTTTTATCTCAATATTTTCATCATTTTTTTTCATAACTTAAAAAAATTTAGCTTACTAAACTGGCAATTTTTGAGTTACTATTATTCTTTTATTTGTACTTATGAACAAATCCCCTTAAAAATTTATCTTTATTTATATTTTAATTATTATTTTTTTTACATTATTCTTATCTTTTTTGTTGGTTTGGTTTTAATTTTTTTATATTTACAATATTTTTGTTTATCTTTTCCAAATTTTTGTTTTTTCTTTGCTAGTTTTTGTTTTTTCTTTCTTTTTTTACTTGTCTTTTTTTCTTTTTTTTTCTTTTTTCTCCTTTATTTTTTTCTTTTTGTTCCAGCTAAAAATTTTTTGACATGTCTGGATTTTAGCGGCAAAACATTAAAACACTACTGTCTATAAGTCGTACACACACCATTCTTTTTTTTTTAATCGTATCACCCCAAGCAAGGTGGTACCGCAGAGGGATACATAACATTAAAAGTTAGATAGGAGGAAAGTGATGAAAAAGACGAACCAGTTACAGGGGGTGTCAGAGAAAGAGCAAAAAATAAAAAAGGACGGGAACACAGGTGTGAAGACAGTTGCGAAGGTAGAGAGAAAGAAAAAGAACAAGATATACAGGGTGATGTATAAAAAGAAAACGAGCCAAGTAGATAGGAGATGAGTAATGACATTGCATTTAAATTCCAGGAAGTTGTAGCCGCCAGGAAAGCAAGTATATGAAAGGGAGTTCCACAGGCGGGAAGTGCGAGAAAAGAAGCTGATGGAGTAGAATTGGCGGCTGCATTTGGTTATAACCTTCTACCCAACTTAATTGATCTCATTAGATGACCCCATTATTCTTATATCTTTATCTATTTATTTATTTTATATTTTTAAATTTCCTTATTTATATACATTACCAAATAAATCAACTACCTTTTACTGCTTGATGATAGTGCTTTAACGCCGAAACTTTATAGTTATTGTTGCAGCTATAATAATAATAATTAACATATATTTTTGCTCGACTTTTGTATTGAGTATTTTTTAAAAGTAAATATCTAACTGTGGAATGAACTTCCATTAGTAACCATTACTTATATATATATATATAACTCCTGACACGCTCAGGTGGGTGTTTGGCTTATTTTGTTTTGTCTTTTTTTCATATGTCTTAATGTAAAATACTCAATAGTAGGTACATCAATATATAAGTTGCCGTCATTGTAGACGGTATACCGATATAAATATTTTGCCGTCATTTTTGACGGCATGAGCCCACTCGTAAAAAATAGTTAACGATCGGTCCGTCATACACTTTCTGCGGGTGATACTTTATGCACGCATATCTGAGCTTTTTGTGAGTGACTTACATGTGCTTGTGTCATTTAAAGTATAAACAAGCACACAAACACGCTCAAACAGCCACATATGCAAACACCGTTTGAGTGAGACTGAAATAAGATTGGGAATAATATTCCCCATCCACTTAGTTTGAACGAATTCTACCTTGAGCTGAGTAATAATAACATTAAGTTTGAGAAAAAAGCAAAACAAAAAACAAAAAACATCCCCCAGAAAAAGAATAATGCAGTAGTGGCAGTGACAAGCATAAAACATTAGATTGTTTTAATTTGACATTAAGGAAATTATTCAGTAAGTACAATTAATTTTGAAAATTTATTCTCAATGTTGGAGATATTTTTTAAGTTTCTGTCTTATTTATTTTTATCCAAATATCATAGTAACTTTTTTTTTTTAATCATCTCACCCCAAGCAAGGCATTCCACTGCCACTATTGCGCATGGGGCTACACAGGGGAAGTTAAAGAGAAGGAGTGGTTAGACATAGGAAATGTCAGGAGGAAGTTGTCAGATGAGTAAGGATAGCGAGGATGAGGGTTGGGCAGATGGGAAGAGTGTTTGATAGAATGGGAGCAGGTTAGTGTGTTAGGAGGTGTCTATTGACCTTACATTTAAACTCCTGGAGATTGTAGCCGTCGGAGAAGCAATCGTGTGGAAGAGAATTCCACTTGAATTCAACTTGAAGCAGGTTTGTCATTAAATTAAAATATACATGCGTACAGAATCGCACGCAAGCATACAAACAGCTACAATTTAAATAACATTTAAATGGGCATATGTGTCTTCTTCAATGTGTCATATCCCTTTAGAACGTTGGCGATCATGGATCTTCGAATCTTGCCATAGCATCTGAATGTCGTAGCAGGAATAGGGTCTCATCAGACTTCAATGTGACGTGTTTTTTCAGGATATAGGCGATCATGGCTTTCCGTATGTTCTTCTCTGTTGCCCTTAGATATGAGACATGATGAATTAATATTTTCATGTTGTTTTGCTACAAAATATCTTTCCCCTAGCATCCGAATGTCGACGAAGAAGAAAGGGACTCATCAGATTTCTTCTTCTATGTGCTATTTCCCTCCAGAACGTCAACTATTAGGTTGTCACAAAAATTCGTAAGCACTTGCAAAAAATTGAAATTTTACTCGCAAAAACAACAACAAGTATTGCTCAAAATAAAGACCAACTCAACATGCACGATTCCTTCAAAGTTCCACCAAACGCACAGCATGACTTTCTTGTCGAATCGATCTTGTTTCGGAACCGACGGTGCCTCTTGCCCTTTCTAAACCCATCACTTGTCTCGATTGTGCTGGACCAGATAGACCCATTTCGCAAGTGTTTACGAACTTTTGGGACAACCTAATATCATACCTTTCCTACAATTTCCTATCCTTTATAGCCCTTACTAAAGTTTAGTCTTTTTACTATATCACTTAATTCCTTGCTCTGTCAAACATTCAAAGAATCTCATTAGGTAAGCTATGCGCTGTTTTTATTCTGTCCCTCTTTAGTTTGTCTTGTGAGTGTCAAATTTTCGAAGGACTGTTTTTTCATTATATGTCCTATCAATTTCAGCTGTCTTTTTTCTGAAACTATGTATAAGTGTCCTTTCTCGTTTCAATTTTCTATAAAATTTCGTCGGTGCTCCCATGTTCAGGCCAGTTAATTTTTGTTTTCGTCTGTTGCTTCAAGTCGCTTTTTCCTCTTCTATGGGATGGTCCAGCATTCTCTGCCATATAGTAGTACTGATATTATAGAACAGTTCAATACACTTTGTTTTCAATTACATTTTCATGTTTCTTAACGCTTTGCTTAACTTTTGGAATGCAAATTTTGCTACCTCAATGTGCCTTCGTATTTAGGCGTCGCCTTTCCAATCTTCTGTTAAACACTTGATAGATTTTTAAAATTTTTTTCACTTGGTATTTCTAATTTGTGATTCCATGTCGGGTTATTCCGTTTTGCTGAGAACGATTGTCATGTGTGTTAATTTTCCCTTTTCTCTGGCAACAATTCGTGGGTAACTTCTAAGTGGCTTTTTCTGTCTTTTAACAGAATATTTTTCTGAAGAATTTAGATTTGGAAACTTGACCATCCTGCTGTCACCCACACTAGTATAATTTAGGAAAACAAAAGAAAAGAAAAAACAGAAAAATATATATTTTTTTTAAATCTAAAAATAAAGATAATATCTTTCTGATGAGTTTGTAACCTTCAAGAAGAAAAAATATTAGAATTTTGACAAATGTAAAGATCTGCTTAAAGAGTTCTTATGTTCGCCGTACGAAGAGAAGGGGTGTGTTTCGCTACAATATGCATGGCATTGGTGGGTCTTAGACGTGAAGGTTAGAACTGATGTATCTTAGATATGTAGTTCGTCTGAATACTTTCCGTGAAAGTAGCGTGAGGCATGCAACGTTTTGTCCGTTAGATCAGGGTTGTAAGGTGAAAAATAATTAACCCCCCTCCTACAATCCCGGGAGACGCTGTCTAAACTATCGAAACTAGAAAATGAAGACTGAGCAGTTCTTACCGATATGTGATAGTCAAATTAAGTGCCATACATGATACACGCTTGGGCAATCATGTCTCGAAAGAGCCACGACTAACTGGGCGGAAGATTATCCCGCAGTAGGTTGCCAGCCAAGGCTATAGAACCCAATCTATCCTTGTTATTTAACCCATAACTGGAGGGAAGAGACGGATTAATACGTTTCCCAAGGGTATTCGCGCGTAAATGAATGCAATGAATTCAACTAGAATTTTGAACTCGTCTCTCCAATTTCTTGTTCCGAGCCGATATCAACTGCACTACAGCGCACATCCTTATGTGATATTAGTAATCCATTTTCAGTCGGATCTCGCTCTTGTTAAAGTAGAAGATAGCAGTTGAAGCCAGGTACTTACTGAAGCAGTACAGGGAACTGACCATTCTTCCAGTATGCATTTTATGTAAGAGTTCAACTCGAGCTATTTTGTGGACTTAGTCGCTCCAGTAACTGGGATTCACTGAGAATAGACCCGATCGTCGTGATAGTTGAAAATTCGGCGTCCGCTTGGGGATGATGGCTGTTTGCTTAACAAATATCACAGACAAGTAAACACATTAGTTTTTATTTATCAGACTTCTTTGCGTGAAAAGAATAGAAAGCTAAATTTTTTGTATGGAAACACGGCTGAATTTTTTTTAATTTTATCTGAACACTGTTACTACAATGAATCCAGCAGATAGTTTTAGTCAGTGAGTTAAATTTAGAAATAACAGAATTAGCTGTATAAATAATGAGAATAAAAAAATCCAGTGAAATTAAGGAGGAACTTTCTGTTTAATCTGTGGAAAGGAAGACGACTTGAAATAATCAGAATTGAATACAATGCAAAAAAAGAAAAAAAAATGATTCGAAATAGACCAGCACACTTATTTTCTTCTTTAATGATGACAATGTAGTCTCCCCTCACCCATCAAAAGAAAAAAAAAGAAAAAGAAAGATAAAATGAATAACCACACTGAATATTTCCCGCCTACTTTACGAAGTCCATCTTCTAGGGAGAACTTTTACAATGCAAAAATGTCATTATCTGTAATTTAGACTCATATTAACATGGTGTCCAAGAATAAATAAGATGAAGTTTTCTTAATTTCTTTTCCCCAGTTGTGTGAGACTTATTTTACACGGCAAATAAAACATTTTAGTTTGCAACATGTTAATGCGACTTTTTAAACGTTATATTTTACAAGCATTGTTACTTTTTACAAAATATCAAGCCTACATTCAATGGCATACTCTTTTAAAAAATAGCAAATATATTAAAATATGCATTGGTTGATTAAAAAATATTTCGTTTGCATTTTCGGTACAAAAATACAAATAGAAGTTACAGACCGGGAAAGATTCCGATAAATGTGAATTTGCTTAAATATGGTGTCTAAGTCTTATTTCGTAATTGTGGTTTCCTGTGACTTAATCGGTAAGGTACACTTGGCATAAAATCATGTTTTCTGATTGAAAAAACAATGGAATTCAGATTCGATTACTACGGGAGGAATATTTTTTTAGCAAGAATTCTTGAACTCTTGGACAACAGACTCTGATACCCCGCTAAAAACACTACAGCAATGTCCAATGAAATACGTAAACCCATTCAATATAAAGTTTATATTCAATAAAAGTATTGTATTTGACAGAAAACGAGAATACAGTATCTGAGGTAAAGTTTTTTTGGTGTGAAATATTGATCTCTAGTCTGGTAAATATTAATTTCACTATTTCAAAGTTTAAACTATAGGTGTCTACTGAAATATATGTACTCATTAAATACAACGTTTATATCCATAAGAAATAACGTTCTGTTAAAAAAGCCATTAACTATTTAAATTATAATTAATAGATATATTATCTAAAACTCAGAATTTTTTTTTAATTTGACTACACTGATAAACCTAACTATTAGATTGTGCGGAAAATAATGTCCGTTTTAGAATAAACATGTGTTATAATGTTATAATAGATGCTCAAAAATATGTTCTTCTTTATGTGCTTTTCAGAACGGAATCGATCATGGACCTCTACTTGTCCCTATTCATTGTTGCTCTTAACATTTTTCCTCTTGGCATCTCTCCCAAACCCCGTTCCGCCACCCACTTGCTCAAGCCCATCAAGTATGTTTTGCGTTGCTTTTCCTGTTTCTCTTTTCCGCTATCCGTTGTGTGAGTATTAAATTCTCCAAGCCCTCCTTCCTTATTGCATGACCCAGAAACGTTCGTATCTTTCTGACGCTAAGTATAAATTTTCTTTTCGTTTTCATCCTCTCTAAAACCTTGTTTATATGTTCGGTCCATGGTATCCTCAGAATCCTTCTGAAGAAGCTCATTTCTGTTGCTTCGAGTCTTTTCTTCATCGTTGAGGAGATTGTCTAGCATTCGCTGTTATACAGGAGGGCAGATATCACATAGCAGTCCAGTGCTCTTTTCTTTGTTTTCAAGGAAATCTTCTCTTCAATACTCTGCTCAGCCTTTGGAACGCATCCTTCGCCATGCCTCATTCCTAATTATTAAGATGTCCTCATTGTTATTTTTATATCAATCTCATTCAGTATTGAACTTAAAACATTATATATTCTTCATCTTGAACATTGAAAAAATAGTAATGCATTTACTTCTGGCCATAATATTTTCAAATTGCTGTCAACATTAACGGAAAACGGCTTGATAGATCCATTTTTGATTGGATATTGTAGTGCTGATTTTTAAAGTTCCTCATTGAGGATACGAGTCTTGAAGATCAATGCTGCAGAAGACGTCATCTGTAACTGATTTTCAAAATCTGAAAGCACTAGTCAAACAAAACCCACGCCAAAGTGTCATAGAAATATTTCAAATATTGTGTGTCAGCATTTGAACAATATCGAACCATTTATTGGCAAAGTGAGGAAACTCGATTAATAACTTCTACATGAATTCCAGGAACGTCAAAGAGTTCAACGTTTTTAAGTGTGTTCTATGTTGCATCTACGAAATTTGAATGATCCATTTCTTGAATGAATAGTGATTTGTGATGAGAAATGGATAATTTATGACAATCGTGATTGATCAGCTCAATGAGCTGATCAGGACGAATCGCCCAAAACATTTTACGAAATTAGCCAACAGGAGATTATGGTGAATGACTGTTGGTCCCCCTTTGTCGTTATCCATTCCAGCTTTCTGAAATCTAGTCGGAGCATCACTGCCGAATGTGCTTCCAGCAACTGGATGAAATGCACATTCTGTTAAACCAGATGTTCTTAAACGTTTTTTTTTTTAGGGTGCATTTCCAGAACGAAAATTTGCTCGTACCTCATCAAATTTTATATGACAAAAATTAAATAAAAAACCCCGCAAAATCAAAAATTTAATGTTTAAAGGAAGATAACCATGAATTTGAAGCCAGAACATTATTATTGATAACTCTCTCCATCAATTTGCGGACCACGATTTGGGATTTTCTGAAAACTGTTCTTATATCTTTGATTGTCTTTCAATGATTCTACCTCACCTACTGTCCCCTGCCGCCAAAACTATAAGGTGTACCACACCCTTTGGGAACGACAGTGTTAACCAAAATGCGATCAGCAGTAGCTAATTGATAAGATCAACTTCTTCTTCATGACAATCCTCGGCTATAAGTTTGCCATAACTACACTGCAGAAGCTCAACGATTTCATGTACAAGACATTCTATATCTCCCATATTATTTACATTGTTTGGACTGTTGTTCTCATCTTTGAAATTTTGAGCAGAACACTTTGTTTCGATCAGTGAGGTAGATTGTTCTCGTTCCATGAGTCATTTCACTTCCAAATGTCTTAGCTATCTTCATTTCACTTAACTCTCTAAGTTTTTGTTTGCCACTCTTCTCGCCAGGTATTTCTTTGGGTTTAGTCACTACAATACTTTTATCCACTGGGGCATATATTCTTGAGAACACCAGTGATTAAAAAAAGGGTTCGGTTCAAGTTTCCAATCACTTAAAGAAGATCGGAGCGGACAACGGCAGAAATGCCATGAATGGGATAATAAAGAAGAGGACAAGAGTCTGAACAATGTAAATAATGTAAATACCTTATCTCAGAAATATAGAAAAATATCTTCTATGTTACTGTGGTCTATCATTCAGTCCAAGGCTTTATGGTATTATAGTCATGGCATAAATAACATTCTAACTCAATAGTAGAAATGTTTTGGTACTTAAGATTTCTTTTTAATTGATTTAAACAATGTTTAAATATATTAATTCGGAAATAAAATTTAATTCTAAAATCTGACATTACTTTCCGAACAACTTAATACAACATATTTTTACTTTTTGCTAAGTCTTTCTGTTTTTTTATTTTTGCTAAGTTTTTCTGTTTTTTCTTTGCCTGTTAGCAATAATCTCAATTCTTATTTGTCTATTTGTTGATGCAATTTTATTAGATTCATTTTACGGATTTCGTCTGTTAACGATTTCTCTCCCCTTGGCTTGATGATGTCGACTAGTTTAATGGTTTTTTAATTACTCTTCTCATCTCTTTTTTTATAAACTAACCGAAACCTTATGAACTTAGATGAGTAAATAACAAATAAAAACAATAGAAATGTTATTGCTTATCCTCAACAAGTCGTCTCAAACATTTAGAGAAGTCAGCGTTTTCGAAATTTGTGATTCACAACTGATAAACCCGGTTAAACATTGTACAGCAGCGGACTACGCTGAGTTGCAAAGTATTTAATGCAATAAACAGGTAATGAATATGTATATACCTTGATTTCCTCTCACTGAAATGTGATTGGCTGGAGTCAGCCATAAATATAGACTAAGGCTAGGAGGTCCAGAGTGAGTGAGAGTGATCTACCAGTCTTCCGCTAGAGATCTTCCCCTAAAGGTCTATTGGTCTGCCGCTATCGGATTACGATTATTGACTACGCCTACGTCTCAGGATAGTGCATACGATGATTACATCTATGTACTAGATTGACCTACCTGGTTACATTTGCTTTAACCACATAACAACCTCGTATTGATATATATCCCTTTCCGGGACATGTCAGTATTAGCTGTGGTTTCGATCCTCATTGAGTACCTCATACTTGTGATCTAGCAGTTTTGTTTTCCTGAAGGTTTTCCAGTCACGAGGTTAAATAGTAGAACTTGTATCTGAAAACATCACTGTTATTCTAATGAAAACGTTAACAATATTCATATAATATAAAATATGTTTTAGTTTTAAATAACCCACATGGGTTGATAAACAGTAAAAATCAAATCTTAAAATGTATTTTTCATTTTCCTTCAGTTCAAACAATCAATTTTTATTAATCATTTCACTTCAAGCAAGGCAATAAAGTCACACAGAGACGAGGGAGAAACTTCTTGTGTCTTAGTGGCTTTATATACGAAAGAATATGAAAGAAAGGAAACATTATTAAGGAGAGGGAACAATAGAAGAACAAACATTTAAAGTACCGAAGGCAACGAATTACGTTGCATTTAAATTTAATTTAAGTTGAACGGAAAGGAAGAAGCGAGTGTTGCGAGAGAAGAAAATGCTAACATAGAACTTGCAGTTACATCTGTCCATTTCAACTGCTAAGTGTTATGTCAGTTAAGTTCTATACGGGAAACACGCTTTGGGCGATCATGTCTTGAAAAAGATATGACTGACTGGGCAGAAGATTGTTCCACAGTAGGTTGCCATTGCTTTTTGCGGTAGACTGATTGCCGACTAAGGCTATAGAACCCAATCTTCCCTATTATTTAACCCATAACTGGAGAGAAGAGGCGCATTAATACCTTTCCCAAGGGTATTTGTGCATAAGTGAATGCAAGGAATTCAACTGGAATTTGAACTCGGCTCCCCGATTAGTCGCTCCGAGTCGATATTCCACTGCACCACAACGCAAATTGATGAGATCTTGCTTAAATATCATGTTTAAAACATACATTTAAATCGGATTAAATTATTTGTTTGCAATAATCGCGACTACATATTTCGTCTTTCTCTCGTAACTGCTTTATTTCATTAGATCACATGCCTTTCAGACACTTCTCATTTGCATCATCGTCATTTTTTTCAGACTAGCAGATATGACATCTAAACTTGCATTCATATTTGCCATAAAACTTATCTTTGAATATTACATAAAATAGCGCATATGTAAATATATGTGCTATTTTATGTAATTTGATGTTTCAAATTGAACCGAAGATTGTGAAAGATTATAAGTGAATGTAGTTTTGTAGAGTGATGTTTATATTGAATTATTACATATATCAAGAAATATATTTTTTCGATATAAAACATTTTATTAACTCATAATAACTTACACTAAAACTTCCACATGTTGAATTGTAACCAGGCATAAAGTACTTGAACCAGTAATTTTTAAAAGAAAAGTCAGGATCTAAGTTATTATAGTAGTAATGGTTTCATTAAGAACGTTGTCAGCCACTGAGTTGCTGGTACCTGAACTTTAAAGCAAATGAATTAAGGATGTAGAATTGTCTAACAATGTGTGTGTAAATTAATATTAATATTAAAAATTAAGGAAATAAATTCTCATTGAGGTGCCGTGGCTTCCCTCTGTCTTTTCTATAAATATTTTCATGGCAACTGATCTGAGGAAATATTTTTCTGGTTTCCCGAATTCTCAACAACAACAAACAAGGATCTGCAATGTGAGCGGCCCTGACTTTGCATTCGACTTTAATTACGTCCTCGCTGACGTGACGTAACTTTCCTCTGTCTTTCCTACAAATATTTTCATGGCAACTGTTCTGACAACCTATTTTTATTGGTGCCGTCATCACGTAAGTTTAAGCGGGCTACTAGATTGGCATCTAAGTCCTACCATTTTACTCTTGAAATAGCTAAATACTAATCTATGTCTACTCTAACAGTTTCTTTTCTCGCACTTTCGGCCATTGACACTCTCTTCCGTTTATTGCTCTCCTGATAACTACAATCTTCAAAATTTTAAATGCAACGTCAATCATCATCTTCTTTTTTCTAGAATCCCATTTATTTTTTATTCTTTCCTTAATCTTCCCTATACACTATTTTCTCTCATTTTCACTTCCTGTAAACCCTTGCATACTAGAAGAATTCTAGCCTTTATTGGGGGTGAAATCATTAATAAAATCTAAATAATAAATAACTCTACATGTTAGAAATATATGGTCTTTCTTAAGTATAACTTATAGGTTCATTTGAGGGTCGTAACTTGTCCTGAATGGCACTGTTCATAGCAAAAATGTAAAAATAAGGATATAGCGTAGTTAGCCCATTTTCATTCGCCCGTGAATTAATGAATCAGACATTAGCGTTAAGACGAGAGAATTTCCTTGTAAAACATGGTTTCTACCCAACTAATATTTTCAGTGTTTTTTTTGTTTCCTTTTAGAGAACTATTTTAGAGACAATAAGAATTTACTAAAAAAACGTTTTACTAATTAATCCATAGCTGGGGAAAAAGTAAACTAATACCTTTCCTAAAGGTATTTGCATCAACGATATAGATATAATTTATGTATATGTTGATATTATCACCTAAAAGTATATTAATATCAGTCAGTTAAGTGCCATAGGTGATTCGCACTTCAGGCAATCATGTCTTCTTCTGGGCAGTAGGTTGCCATTGCTTTCAGCGGTAGTCTGGTTGCCAACCAAGCTTATGAAACCGAAGTTCGAAGTCCAGTTGAATTCGTTATGTTCACTTACGCGCAAACACCCTTGGGAAAGGTATTAATCCGTGTCTTCCCTCCAGTTATGGGATAAATAACAGGATAGATTGGATTCTGGCAACCAGTCTACCGCAGAAAGTAATGGCAACATACTGTGGGATAATATTCTGCTAAGTCTTTTGAGATATGGTCACCGAAGCGTGTATCACGTATTGCACTTAACTAACTGAACAGGGAAAATATGTTTCGGTGGGGTAAAAGTAACTGATGTAGATATGTCTGGTTAGGACCGATAAAACTTCAGACATTTATCTGAATTTTGTACTGCAGGTATAATAATATTGTTCGGAATAACCACGCCCTCAAAAGAAAAGAACAACAATAAGAAAGCTTTACACGCTACTGCATATCTAAGTTATTTTGAAAATTTTAAGCGCTTGTTCCTTTATAGCACAAAGTCTCCTGATCTACCTTGAAAGCATCTGGAAAATCGCATATCATATATATATATATATATATATATAGGGCATGATGGGTAAATTGTCGCCATTTTATATTTTTTATTTCGCACATGCGCGTTCTTTGTTTTTGATTTTGTCGTCTGCATGATATTGTAGGGTAAGTTTAGCGTCGGATGTGAAAGAAAGAGCACCATAACTCAATTCACTTCGCCATAAATATGTGGAAATGTATTTAATTCATTGTTTCACGCCAGATACTCCAATATGAACATTTGAGAGTAAGTGTCAATCTCAGGACTGCAGGGGTTTCGGAAAGATTTGGATGAGTCTAATGGTGATTCCAAAGGTGTTTGGAGTAATCATTAGTAAGAGAGACTTCAGGCTCAGAATAAGGGACCTACATCAAGTGCATTGAGGAGGTAGTGCTGCCCAGTGTCAGAAGCGTGGCTGCTGAAAGACCCTATCTCTGGCAAAAGGACTCTGCACCATACTAGAGAAAAGCATGAGGGCCCAATTATCGTTGTTAAAACAACTTCTGCAACCACATCACCGCTTACATCTCATCAGAATTCAAACCTCTTGATTATTATGTATGAGGCGCAGTTGAGCGAGGAACCATCAAAACTGCTTGTAACACCAAAGATGAACTGAAGGCAAGGATTATGGCAGCATTTAGCAACTTAAACAAGAAGACTGTACAGAAGAAAGGCAGCTTAGCATTCAATATAATTTTGTGTAATTTTGGTAAATATATGTTAAAATGTGATGCCAGGGTTATTTTAATTTTGCGTAATTAATTTTGGGATGTACGTTGTGGTATAGTGGATATCGGCTCGGAACGAGAAATCGGGGAGCCGAGTTCGAATTCCAGTCGAATTCCTTGCATTCACTTACGCGCAAATGCCCTTCGGAAAGGTATTAATCCGTCTCTTCCCTCCTGTTATGGGTTAAATAATAGGACAGATTGGGTTCTATAGCCTTGGTCGGCAACCAGTCTACCGCAGAAAGCAATGGCAACCTACTGCGGGATAATCTTCTGCCCAGTCAGTCATGTCTGTTTCGAGAGATGATCGCCCAAGCGTGTCTCACGTATGGCACTTAACTAACTGAATTTAAACGACGATTCATCCATCGTACCTTTTATATATATATATATATATATATATATATATATATATATATATATTAAGCAAGCTAAGCTTCGTAATGACATATAGCTACGTTTACAGTACATTAGAGAAGTGTTAACTGAAAAATAAGGGACATTCGTTCAGATAGAGACATAACAATTTGATCTTATCTCTACCAAGCATTCCCTTTTTCCTTTTAGTATACTTTAAATTGTATTGTCTGTTGATACGTGGCTATTTGTAAATCATGGTTATTGAGACCGCAGAAAATTAGCGAATATCTCTAAAGGAAAATTCCCTTATGAAAGCGTATTTTCCCTGAAAACGATATATTTGCCATCTGTTTCTTGTCGTTATTCTTCGAACTAAAGTGCCTAAGGATATTTTACTTTTACTAATTGAACTAGAGAATAACATATGCTATTGTGCACATGCCTATAGCGTCTGATAGAACAGCCATTCTTAATGCCTTTTGCATTCACAGGGCGCGATATCTAAATTTTCGCCATATATTTTTAATTTTGCTTATGTGCGTTATTTTCTTATATTTTGTCGACTGTACAGGATAATAAAGTCGGTTGGATGAATGTCTGTGATCAGAAGAGCACCATAACGCAGTTCACTTCGTCAGAAAATTGGAAACGTACTGTGCAATATTATCATTTCAGAGTATTTAGGTGTCAATGTGAGAATGGTGCAGAAAATTCGAAAAGAGTTGGATGATATATCCAGTTAACATAAGAGTGCTTGGAATGATCACTCGTAATGGCAAAGTTATACCAACATTCATCTTTCCACAGAACCTCAGATTCAATACGGAGGCCTATACCAAGTGCCTTGAGAAGGTGGTGCTGACCTGGATCAAGAGGGTGGCTGCTAGAAGACTCCATATTTGGCAACAGGACTCTGCACAATGTCACGCAAGTATGAAAACCTTGTCATGGCTGTTCAATTTCTGCAACCACACCATCCCTTACATCTTGTCAGCTATTACCTCAGACTCCAAACTCCTTGATTATTTTGTGTCGGGCACAGTTGAGTGAGAGACCAACAAAACTTTTTGTAACAACAAAGATGAACTGAAATCAAGGATTATGACAGCATTCACCAACTCAAACAAGGTAGTCAATAAAGAGAGATGACTCCAAGGTCATCTGCAGGTCGTGGTTGAAGTTATTTTATTGAATAACTTATTTATTGAATTTATTTTATTGAATAATTTATTTATTGAATAAATTTAAGTATTAGTATTTTACGTTATATTTGTGTAATTTTCCTTTTTGCCTTATTTAGACGACAACTCATTTATTGAACCCTGTATATGCATTATTATTCTTATTCCTAGCAGTATAACCTGGCGTTGCTCGGGTGTAATGAAAACTTTAAAACTAATCCATGGTCCTGGAACTCAGACTCTTCGAACGTTGGCACGAAATATTTAAAAGCAATAGTTGTTTCCAGTTAAAGCGAAACCGTAGACTGAAAGAAAAATGAATGGATGTAAGTCAAATTTTGATTTCCCGGTATCGATATCAAATAAGTTTTTTTTCGTCGTAAACTGAATTTTGAAGGCTAAATAAGTCCTCTGAGTAAATGGTATCATGGCTGAGGCTAAGAACTACAATTATACCTCCTTAGAGCCAAACCAAGAATTGCTTCATTATTTTTATTTTAATTAGAATAATTTATTAAATACTACCAGTATAGCCCGGCGTTGCTCGGGTGTAATGAAAGCTTTAAAACTAATCCATGGTCCTTGAGCTCAGACTTAGCCTAAAGAATATTTGTGCGAAGTTTGGTGAGAATCGGATAAAAATTGTGGATTTGTATAAAGGACATACAGACAGATAAACAGACACACATACAAACATCTTGACTTATATATTATCGCTTTTCTGCACTATTGTAAGAACTGCAACCTTGAAACTTCTGAATATCGGTTCTTATGTCTTTGTCTATGAGTGTATCGAATTCCTTCTATAACCCGATTTTTTCGATTATCGATATTTATCGGGGGTACGTCGACACAAAACCTAGCTAAGAACACTCGCAGACTCTTATAGTACAACTGTGTAAATTTTCAAGAAAATCGGTTCAGCCGTTTTAGAGTCTATAGGTAATGGACACACACACACAGACACCTACACACACACAAAGTTCCATTTATAAATAAGTTTAGATAGATAGACTATTAGTAATGGTATTAGTAGTAAAAATAGTTTCTTTAGCTCCTGAACGTTGACTTGTATTTTTAAAATTTTTTTGCTTAATGTCTTCTTCAGTGTGATTTGTTAGCACATTCTTATAGAAATGTAATTTTTCCTGACGAAAATATATTTTCATCTTTTTCTCGTCTTCCTCTTCTTATTTTTATTATTAATATTATTATTGTGTGTGGTATCATTTTGCCAGAGACTAATTTTAAGTATTTAATTACTTTGCTCCTATCGTGGTCTCGCATAAAAAGTGCGCTGTTGGAGAGTTATCTATTCACATTTGAGATGTTTCATTTAAATAGAAAGGGCTTTGCGGATGATACATTCAGAAATGAATATTTTGTAGTTTCGAGCTGTTGTAGCATCCGGCAATTTTACTCGTATGATTTTCGGTAACCGTCTTTGTCATACCCAATGCGCCTATTACAACAGGAATAAGCGCAGTTTTAAGTTTCCACACTTTTGTTACTTCGATTTTCAGGTCCTTATAATTTGACAGTTTTGAAATTATTTTTTAGAAACACTGGAATCCTGTGAGCAGGTCAGATCAATTGTATCCAGGACTTCAATACCACAGTTCGAACAGATGCCAATAAATATACTATTTTTAAGCCATTGAAGTATTTGGCAAAAATCGATATCTGCTTCATCCAGACACTTTGGTTACTTTCCATACAAGGGTTTATATTTCTATTTATTTTCAAGAGTTTTCATATGGACAGCTTTTGCCAATAATTTAATTTTCGTTGCTGCAGCGGTGGTAGATTCAGGATATATGTTGTCTTGACTATTTATGTCATCTAAGGCGTTTAATATTTCTTGATTTTGTTTAATGATGGAAGCATTCTTAAAATTCTATTGTTTGAGTGCAGCCATCAGATACTTACGTCGTGTCGTTTCTAAGTGTTCTACTAGGCTTGTGATAGATGTTTTAAAATATATTATTAACTAAATGAGTGACTGTCCACTAACTTTTCTTGGGAGGTATTTGATATCAAGATAAGCTTTAGGGTAGTGCATGTGATGTTTAATCAATAGTTTGCGTATTTTGGAATCAATGCCTGATTTATCACTAAAGGTCGATTTTATAACGTCAACGTTGTAGCCAACGAATTTATTGCGTCTATTATATTAGGTGAATTCAGTTATGACTTAAGTAGCAAAATGGCTAACGGTAGAATTCTTTTTTTTTATGCTTTCCTTCATTTTTTAGTGTTGTATACCATTTCTTTCTTGAACCACTTCCCTCTTGAAGCATTTATTGAATTATTATTATTATTATTATTATTAGTTTAATGAGCTCCTGAATATGGTCTTCTTATTCCAACTTTATTTTTTACTTTCGTTTTCAGTCACATCTAATATATATTTCTTTGTTTAAAAATTTCACTTCATGACCCCAAATGATACAGATATACTAGACACATGCATCACAATCATATAGCGACAGGCTTTGACTGTCATGTCAATAAAAAGCTATATTATGTTTTTGTGATCTCTGAAAAAGATGTTTGTGCGATTAGCTTTCATCATTTTGTCTGTGGGTATTGATTGCAAAATCCTATAAAATTGTTACAGATTCTATTTCTGTAACCGGGTCTGGTTGGTGTTCATACCAATTTTTACTGCTTCGTTATGTATTTTCCAATGCAGATATTGAACCACTCTTGTATTCAGTTGGTGCCAATACCATGCAACCTGACAAGATGGTCAACTGTTTCTGGATATCTATCACAGAATCTGCTTTTTGGGCTAACACAATTTTTCAGTGTACACTAACTGTATACTCATATATATATATATATATATATATATATATATATATATATATATATATATATCCGCAGACAGATCTGTTTCGCTGTATCACAGCTCATCATTACGGTTAGACTCCTATTGCTTTTTAACCCAGGATTGAAACCCGACCGAATTGGCGCCAGTCGGCGATTCTACCTCTTGGCTATGGGCGTTTAGAAGAAGGCAGACTTTTTAGCGCATATATTATCATTATCAATATCAATAGCCAGAGTGCTCTAATTCAATTTACTGAATGAGCGATGCGTACATGCCAGAGTAGCAACTGTTTTTCCGTATATTAAAACAGAAACAGCGGTTGTTCCAACGAGAGAAATCGGTACAGAAATGAACCTTTTGTTTAAAGTGTAAATATATTGATATTATTATTATTAATAAGATTACTTTCTTTTTCTATGATATATTAAGTGTCCATAATGGTATTTGTGCCGCTAAACGTGTTTGGAGTCTAAAGTTGACTTTCTTTAGGCAAATAAACTTGTGACTTTATATATCGAGACCCGTTTGTTCTTCTGATGGGCGAAATATGGTGTATATCTAGATAAGAGGTCGTTAAGTTAGTCAGAAAGTTTATATGCGTGCGTGTTTGTTGAGTTTTTTCGCACTAACTTCTTGACCCTCTTCCGCTTAGGAAATCAGTCACCTTTCGTTGACCAGAATTTTTTTTTACACTGACTTGCGAATTTTGATTTCGTCTTTATGCTCTAAAATTGTTTTTAGAAATTTGGATTCCATTCTACTGGTCATTAAGTTTTTACTATTTTTTGCAATGGTTGGCGAAATTTTTTATTGTTTATTTTTTAGCGCTTTTCAATTTTTTCATGCTATTTTGTTGATGGAAAATTTATATTTTTAAAATATTACTTCCTGCATCATATAATGGCATATAGATGGCGCCACTAATAAAAATTCATATTATTTTTATGAATTAGTTACCTTTAAATGGCACGTGACAAAATTTGGGCCCAATCGGATTATTAGTTAAAAAAATACAGTTATTTAAGTAAAGCTCACGTTGCAAATTTTTAAAACAATGGAAAATTCTGAATTTCGTGTGTTGATAAAGTATTGCTTTCTGATTGGAAAATACTGTTCAAGTAAAGCAAAGAATTGATAAGTGTTATTCGGTCTCTGCTCTGTCATAAAAAATGTTAGGAGGTAGTATGCTGACTTTAAACGCGGTCGTACAGACACAAATTTTGGAACGCTCACGTCACTGAAAATCGGCAGTTGTCCTGGAAAACAGCACCCTCCATCGACAAACTCGTTTTTGCTGATCGTAAATTAAAGTGGCGTGAAATAGCAGAGGAGTTGAACATATCAGAAGGCAATGTATTCATCGTTTTGCATGAACATATATCATTGAGAAAAATGTGTTCAAAGTGTTCAAGAAGAAGTTTTAGCATAAATATGTGAAAACGAATAAAACATGGATCCACCACTTCACTCCGGAGTCAAATCGGCTGTCAGCTGAGTGGAGAGCAGCAGGTGAAATCTGTCCAAAGCGACCAAGGACGTAAACAAAATTTTGGCCTCCGTATTTTGAGATGTTCAAGGTATTTTGTTAATCGATTACCTTGAGAATGGAAGAATCATTAATAGTGGATATTATGTAGCATTATTGGTAAGTTTGAAGAAAGAAATTGCCAAAAAACCGGCCACAAATGAAGAAGAAAAAGTGCTTATTCACCAAGACTACCTACTGTGTCACAACCCGATCGCAACGATAGCAAAACTACATGAATTGCACTTCGAATTGCTTCCGCATCGACACTATTCTCCAGATCTGGCTTCCAGCAAATAACTGGTTGTTTACAGACCTCAAAATAATGGTCCAGGTAAAGAATTTTGGCTCCAATGAAGAAGTGATATCGTAAAATGAGGCGTATTTTGAGGCCAAAGACAAATCGTTTTACAAAAAAAAAAAAAATGCATTAAATTGTTAGAGAAGCATTGGAAACAGTGTATAACTTTAGAAGAAGACTATGTTGATGAATAAAGTCGGATTTTGCCTAAAAGTTGTTATTTTATTAGTTAGGCCCGGGATTTATTGAGTGATGTATTATTTATTAATATAGGTCTGTTATACAGAATCGAGCATTGTTTGATTAAAACCAGAAAAATATTTTATATTTGTGCGTACTATATATCATAACAGTTAATGAAACTGGACTACATACGGCAATGATCAACGCAGAATACAGTTAGTTTAAAAGGATAAACTCCATAACCTATACCAAATATTGATCTCTATAAAAGGAAGATTATTTTGCGTGTGCGACAGACTCGTCGGTGCATTATACATGTCAAGTTTTTGAAGCGAAATGAAACACTAAATGTATATTTATACTGCTAGTAGTTGCAACTCGATCATAAGAATATAATTGAAAAGCGTCATGCGCTCGTGAATATAAAAAAAATACCGTGCTCCTCCATGACAACACAAGTCCGCATATAGTAAGGATAACACAGGGCAAAATGTGGAACTCTGTTAGTCTGTTCTATTCTGCCCGCCATATTCACGTGACCTTCCACCAACCGATTCTTAACTTTTTCGATCGTTGTAAAACGCTTTAATGATAAAAGATTTTCCGTCTTCTGTTGAAACTCTCCCTAGATATTTTAATTTTTGAACTTGTTTAATTGTATATCTCTAAACAGTATTAGGTTTTTATTTAATTTGCTATGTTATCCCAAATAATGATAGATATATATATAAAATAATTTAGAGGGAATAAATATTTAAAAATTGATAAGAAAATCAGAGGGTTTGCGAGAAATAAAGAAAGAGAGAGAAAGAGAGGGAGATAAATAAAATGAGCCGGAAAGAGATTAAGAGAGAGAGAGAGAGAGAGAGAAAGAGAGAGAGAGAAAGAGAGAGAGAGAGTTGAGATTCAGGCTGAGAGAAAAAGAAAAATATAGTGAATCAATTGGCGATTAAAATAAAAACTAAGACATCGAATTTATCAAGAGAAATAGAGAGTGAAAGATGTTCAAGAAAAACGCTGAGAGAGAGAGAGAGAGAGAGAGAGAGAGAGAGAGAGAGAGAGAGAGAGAGAGAAACAAACAAAGCAATTAAGAGAAAGAAAGAAAGAAAGGAATTAAGAAAGAAAGAAACTCATTAAAGTAGAAAAGAGGAAGTGAAAGAGAAACATTGAGAGATAGAGAATGACAAACGTTTAGAAGAGAGCGATAGAAAGAAAATTGTTATGAGAGAGAGAGAGAGAGGAGGGAGAGAGAGAAAGAAAGAAAGAAACAAAGAGTGTGATAGGACAAGAGTAAGAGTGATTAAGCGAGAGGAACAAAAATGAGAAGAACGATGAAGAGAAAAAGAGAGATATTAAGAGAAAGTGAGAGTAAAGGAAACCCTGATAGAAAAATAGAATCTGGCTTACCATTTGAAAGTGGCATACAAAATACTGTCACTAGCATAGTATGTGGCCTTAATATTATAAGAGAGTATCATAACTATCTAGTAAGAGATAGTTACAGAAATGTTTGTTTGAATTAATGGATGCTGTTTCAGATGGATGTGCGTTGTGGTGCAGTGGAGCCGAGTTCAAATTTCAATTGAATTCCTTGCATTCACTTACGTGCAAATACCCTTGGGAAAGGTATTAACCCGTCTCTTCCTTCCAGTTATGGGTGAAATAACAGGACAGATTGGGTTCTATAGCCTTGGCAGGCAACCAGTCTACCGCAGAAAGCAATGGCAACCTACCGTTGGATAATCTTCTGCCCAGTCAGTCATGTCTCTTTCGAGACATAATCGCCTAAGCGTGTTTCACGTATGGCACTTAACTGACTTTCTGTTTCAGTATGTTTAGTGACAGGCAGTTAAAGAACTGCTAGTAACAAACGAATTAAATTTAAATAAATGTAAAAAAAGTTCAATAAACAGCCGAATACTTATTTCTGTATAGAGTCAAAAAAGAGCTGATAACAATTAAATGAATTGAAATTAAATAAATTTAAAAAATAGTGGTATCAATAAACAGTATCAATAAAATATACTCTTGCTGAAATAGGAGACATTCAAACCGGATAGTCGCATACCAGAATCAAAGAGGTAGGCCATAAACTATACTTATCCTGAGAAGACTTTAGTGTGAAGTGAGAAGGCAGGACAATAAAGGACAAAGTTTCAGGAAAACAGAAAAATACGATTGGAGTTGCATTAACGTTTTTAAAAAAATCATCGAAGCAAGAAATTAGAAGGTATTTTCGCAGATGACAAAAGAAACTATTAAAATCGAACAGTTCAACTGGCTAGTTTAACGGTAAATTTGGTTTGGTTTAGTTTGTTTAATAGCATGTTATTAACATCTTATGGCTCATATAAAATCGAAATTTTATTTTCTTGGAAGCTTTGTTATTTTTTTTGTTTTTTACTATTAAAACCCATTACTGTTTCATTTCATTTTATTAGAATTTATTACTGGAAAATTTTTACTATTAAAAATCTATTGCTAGAAACTTTTACTAAAAAGGTTTTTATACTTTTACAGTGTTTTGGAACAGTTTTGGGGGTCCCTATTTCCACATAGCTTACAGATTAAAGAAATGAAAGTGGAAATCTGCCATGTAATAGGTATACATGACAGTATATGTTTGCAACAACTTTGTATTTTGTATGAATTTGAAAGTATCCTAGTTTGTATTTTGTAATTATGTATATATTTTAATACATATATTTTTACGTGTATATGTGTGCACTTAGTTATATGTATGTTTCATGCATATGGGTGTGTCTAATCATATATACGCTTTTCGTGTATATGGTTGTGTTAATTTTGTATTAAGAATGTAATAGATTGTACCCTCTTTTATTGCTCATTAAACTCATATATAGGCATGTTGATATCAGAACCCACATGATATATGCCAGTATATTTATATAGCTATTTTTCATGATGTAGGTAATTTTGAAATAGACCCACTCGTTGTGTGTGTAAAAGCAGACACTTATGTATATATATTGTTTTTGTATATATACATATAAAACTAGTATTGAGTACATCGACGTAGAAAGGTGAGAGTGTACTTAGATAAGAAATTTATATGTATACGTTGATTTTTTGTATGCATATATGCTTATATGCATATACAGGCAGGAGTGTGTATATGTATGCATTCGTGTAAAATCTTCTATACAATAAAAACGGAAGCTGATGATAGTTCGCCTGAATTAGGTCAATACTTTCGATTTATCATGAAATAACGTGTCTGCCTTAATTTTTTCTTATTTTTGCTCTATATGTATTTATATACATATATATTTAGAGCTCTCTTAGAGAGTTATCCTACGACTGTATGTACAGGATACTCCTTTGGATTCTTCTATATCTACACCGCATGCTGATATATATATATATATATATATGTATATATGTCAGTAATAATTATGCACGTATAAGTCCGGTCTTCATAAATATATATGTGAGTGTGTGAACACAATATTTATATGTGAATATGGATGGATATGTGCATGTGTGCATATATAGTTATACGCATAGACGTATTTGTATGTACATATGTGCAAGTATAGACATAAGAGTATGCGGATGTACGTGTGTATGCATAAGTATGTTCATATGCAGGGTTAGATGTGTATACGTATTCATGTACTTGTTAGTAGGCGTTTACTGGTTTTATGGTCACTCTTTCTGACCAATGAAATTTTTCTCCCTAGGCCTTAATGATGCTTACCCGAGATAAGGCCAAAGTTTCTATTCTGTGTCATCTTACTTGATTTCCCTTTTGTTTAAAACATGTTTATACCAAGTGAAACGAATAAAGTGTGGTCTGAAGAAATGAACCAATTAATTGATGGAAATGAATTATAATTTATAACCACTATAAATGATGTGTTGTGTTTTTCTTCATCTATCTATCTATCTATCTATCTATCTATCTATCTATCTCTTTAAAATTAATTATAACATTCATTTACAACTTTTGCTTTAATATTGCTTAAAAATTATTTTATTAAAATTAATAACCCACATAATACTTATTTGATTTTCATATCTCCAATATAAATTAGTATACCATACTTACTTTATTCTAATTTTAACCTAAAAATCCAGCCCTTTTAAAAGATGAAGGAGGACAAAATCAAATTTTAAACACCTAAAAGAATAATGTATGTTCCTAGTATGTATCTTACCCAGACAAAATAAAAGAAATGTCATGTTTTGACATTAAGTTACATTGATCTCCACGCAACCCAAATTTTCAACTGCATAGTTCAACCTTATTCTCACTTTTGATTGAACAGTATTGATACATCTACAATCATTGTTTAACTTCCTCCAATCACTCCTTAATTTTCTGAATAACCATGAATTCATCTTATATTTTCTAAAATAAATAATTTTCACCATTTATTTCTAAAATATCACCTGAAGAAGAACAATATTTTTCTGATGTATAAATTTTTTTGTTTAGTGATATAATAGTTTTATAAACTATTATAATAACAAAATTACAATATATATATATATATATATATATATATATATATATATATATATATATATATATATATACACTAACTGTTCATTTGGGTTTCGTTTTAAAATTCTGTAGCTTTTATTCCCAGACCCAAGACAACTTGTACATATGAAAACTAGTAAAGACTACAAAGAGACATTCAGGTATTTAGGTTGGTATAGTAAAAATGGTATGTAAGAATGTTTTGCTTTGTTGTAAGGAATACTGTGTTAGTAATCGTGATGGGCTAAGTTTAAGATAAGACTGATTGACATTGTGTCCCATTTTTGTATTATTCAAAATAAATTAATTTCTGCTAGGGAACGTAGACTTTATGTATTTAAGCGCAGTGACAATATTTTTCGGACACTTTGAAAAAAGTACCTCAAGGTGGTTACTAGTGCCAAAAACTTTTGAGATTGTAAGTGCGTAGTTGAGGAGTGAAAATCCACTACTAGTGTAATCATTTATTTTTGTTTGGCTTTGATAATTTTAGTTTTTTGTGATTTTTGCGAAAACTTGCGCGACACTATTTTTCGGACATGACAAAAAATCCTATTTTATTAAGAGCTAAATTCATGTATATGTTGCTGTATGCAAATTTTCTGCTTGTACACTTAGCTGTCATCATTAGAATCAATTATCTGTTCTATTTTACTGGCAAAACAATTAAGTTTAATGAGATAAAATGCATTCAAAAAAAGTCGTTTGTTTGGCACGGAAGAAGCGGGATGATGGCCTCAGCATCAGAAGGATCGCCATGGATTTGAAGCTCTCGAAATCGACAGTCGAATACATGCTGAAGACAAACACCGAGCGGAAAAAGAAGAGAGGACGGAAAAGATCAATTGGCAAGAGGACTGAAAGGAGAATGAAGAGGACTATGACACGGCTTTTGACATCTGGAGAAAAAGTTACAGCAAGAAAAGTGAAGGAGAAATGTGAATTGGATGTAAACGTCCGAACAGTATAAAGAACGCTGCATAGGATTGGTTTGAAGTATGCAAAGGCTAAGAAAAAAATTACACTAACAAATAAACACAAAGGAGCAAGACTGGAGTGTGCTAAAAGGTGGTTAACAAAGCATGTTGACTTTAAGAAGGTTATATTTACTGATGAGAAGCGTTTCAAGTTTGATGGGCCCGATGGATGGTGTACTTGGTCGAGAAGGGGTGAGCCTGCTGTACTGAACAAACGACAGATGGGAGGAGGAGGAGTCATGGTTTGGGGTATGATCTTTGCTAATGGAAATATATTGTTGCAGTGGCTGAAAGAACGACAGAACAGCAAAAACAGTTGCTGGATGAGAAAGCCCTACCAGGAATATGAAGAGAGATAGGGAATGATTTCGTTCTACAGCAAGACAATTTCAGCATCCATGTGTCAAATCTCATGAAAGAATGGATGGCTAAAGTGAATATGACTACTTTGGAATGGCCTGCAAAAAGCCCAGATCTAAATTTAATAGAAAATGTTTGGGAAATGCTTGCGCAACTTGTCTATGATGGACCTGAAATAACGAAAGAGGCTCAACTATGGGAACGGATACTAGATGCCAAAAAACAACTAATAGAAACACATAGAGATGTTATTGTGCATATGTTTGATCATTATGAAGAGAGATTGATAAAAGTTATTGAGAAGAAAGGTGATATTACAGACTATTAACAGTTTTTCAACGATGTCCGAAAAATAATGTCGCGGGTGTTTTGTAAAAAATGATGAAAAATAAATATTTTTCCTTACCTAATCGATTTTCTTCCATTTTTATTACAGGTATTGTCTTTATATGTTTATGCTATTCTATTGAAGGCATTTCGCCACTCTATGGTACTCGGAAAGTCGAATACTAAAGAGTCCGAAAAATATTGTCGGGCCCCTGTAGATTGGTCTCAAGGTCTCACCATTTTATAGTAGTAACGGCTGGATGTAACCGTAAGTTCTATGCTAACATTTTCTACTATCGCGCTTCCGCTTGTGGAACTCTCTTCCTGCACCACTTTGATCTTCAAAAAATTAAATGCAATATCTATAGTTATCTACTATGTATTTCTTCTTCTTCTTCTTTTATTAATTTTTACCTTCTTTTTTTTTTCTACACTGAGCAATTCCTTTTGTCTTAATTGCATTAGTGTTTGCACAGAGTGAAATGATTAAGACAAATGAAGCTACTCTATGAAATATGTAAGGTAAAAGAAGCGGCAAATGCGTGCTTCTGAAAAATATTGCGGAGAGTAGAGATAAGAACGATATAGAAGCAATTACTTTGGAGAAATAAAAGAAAAAGAGCACTTTGAACATACAACGGTTCATACGAAAGTTGGTTTTTAACTTTTTCATAAATACAATGCAAAATATAACATTTTCTACGTGTTTTTATGACAGATAAAATCTGTAATACTCTGAATTCCTTAAGAATTTTAAAAGCAGTTGAAACACTCTAGTTTTAAATTTCTTGAACTGAAATGGTGGCAAATGTTAACACAAAAATAAAGAATGTGTTTTATAGAATACCTGAAGCAACACGCACTTTTAGAAAAATGCAGTGTCGTTTAAAAAAACAAATTTCATAATAGCTTAAATAATTCAAATATGAATGAAGCATTGTATTAGAGCATTGTAGTGTAGTGGATATTGACTCGGAACGGGAAATCGAAGAACAGAGTTCAAGTTCCAGCTGAATTCGTTGCATTCACCTGCGCGAAAATATCCTTGGGAAAGTTATTAATCTGTCTCTTTCATCCTGCTATGGATCAAATAACAGGACAGATATATCCTTGGTTGGCGACCAGGTTTTCGCAGAAAGTAATGGCAACCTACTACAGAAAAATCTTCTGCCCGTCAGTCATGTCTCTTTCAAGACATGATCGCCCTAGTGTGTATCACGTATAGCATTTAACTGAGTGATATTTGGGACGTTGTAATTTTAACCTGGACGGCCAAGAGATGGTAAGAGACGCAAATATATTATTTATAGATTGCTAAATATGATATCATTATGTTGAAGAAATGTTAAACGAAAATTGAAAGAAAACGTTTCCATTTTGATAGATACATATGGGAAAAGAATATATATCAGATCGAATTTTTGAAAATCAATGACACGGTGGAAAAATCTTTTCATTCATAGTACTTGTTTTTTTGGAATTCATTGGACTAATGTGATGTGTGTGTTGATGTTATTACAGATGCACATGAAGGAGAGGGGCCGCTGAAGTTATTATTTTGTAAGCATGTATTTTGGTATAAAATCCGACGGATTTCATTTAGTTTATTTTTCTTTCTTTTATAGTTTTATCGCTTTTGTTAATAAATATCCCAAATTTTGATGACAAATGATATACCAAGAAAGATTAAATATTGTAAGAATATGGACGCAAATTAATTTATTAGCAAAAGTAAAAAAAGAAACTGAATCAAATTTGCTGGATTATATATCAAATATATATTGAAAAAATGAATTTAAATTTAAAATTCAGTGCCCTTTCACCTCCATGCGAACGTGTAATAACATCAACGTATACATATTTATATTAAAAACACTGAAAATTCTTTACGTGTCTTTTTGAAGATAATATATATATTAAATATATTCCCAAAAATATTTAAAAAACATGTAATTTTTAAAAATTATTTAAAGAGACATTTTTGCTAAATTTCTTACGATGAATTTCAGTTTACAGAGAAAGAAGAGGAAGTATTCAATTGAAGACGGTCCTATAACTGTTTATTTTTTGGTTCACGGCTGCAGAAAATTAAGACTACAACTATAAAAATAAAAAATAAAAAATAAAGATGAATACTTGTTCAGTGACATACTAAGAACTGTATCTGACATTTAAGTCAAATCTTTGGGCAAATAATTATTCAATTCCATTTTAGCAACAGAAATGATCAACGCGTTACACAAAGATTTGACTCTACGCAATGAGCTCACGAAATGATTTTGTAAATTAGTAATTTAAATAACGCTTTCCAATGTTTATTGATACGCAGAGAATGCAATAAATGATTAGTTTGTAACAACCGAAATGCTGATGTCAATAAAACGTGTTTTAATTGAGTCTTTTCTCTTCAAACTGACACAGGCAAATGTTAGATTGAATAGAAATTTCCACTGTTGGTCGTTTGTACCTGTGATTCACTATGTTAAGCGGTGCTTCTATTTTTCAGGATTTACAAAGTAGAGGTGAAATCTGAACGTCTCACTGGTTTTGGATTCGGCATTCTCCTTCTATATTGGTTGCTAACTAATGCTAGAGTGTTCCTTCTGATGGATCTAGTTGTGTTTCTTCGCCTTGATGACACGACTGACAGTTGAAGAGCTGACATCAACAATATCGGCGATCTCTCTGTATTGCTTGTCAGTGTATTTATACAGTGTTACAATTTTCGTACGCTTCCTTGGAGTAACGTTCATTGCAGACAATGGCCTCAGTACAACTAATAGACAGTCGAGACAACGTCTAAACATGATAAAAATCTGATGCAATCACGGATGACACAATATTTTTCAGGCCAAACAAATTTCATCATACACACCGAAAATAGATTCATATTGCGGCGCACTGCTGCAAATGACCTAATTTGAGGAAAACATACAAAATTTCTTACACTCTGTCACTCCAGTGGGTCTAAAACTGACCGTATATCAAAAGGAAGCAATTGTTTCAATTATTTTACACAAGAATGTATATTTTTATCTGTATTAAGGGTTTCATGGATATCTTTATATCCAAACTTTCATGGATTTTTTAGGGAATTATATATATCATTTCATCATAAGCAAGGCTAGACCACCACTCAGTCAGTTGTGCCATACGTGATACACGCTTTGGGCAATCATGTCTCAAAAGATACATGACTAACTGGGCAAAAGATTATCCCGCAGTAGGTTGCCATTGCTTTCTGTGGTAGACTGGTTGCCAGCCAAGGCAATAGAACCCAATCTGTCTTGTTATTTAACCTATAACTGTAGGGAAGAGACAGATTAATACCTTTCCCAAGGGTATTTGCGCGTAAGTGAATACAACGGATTCAACTGGAATTCAATCTAATTGAATTTCTTTACTGTACAGAAAAATACTGGGAACAAATGTATTGATGAAAGAATAAACGATGAATGGGAATGAAGAAGATAGATGATTGTAACTGACATTGCATTTAAATTTTTGAAGATGTATATAGTAATAATAATAAATATGATTTACGCGAAACTTAACCAGTCGAACAGTAAATCATAGGAAGATATCGCGTTTAAGGCGAGCTTATTTTTGTAAATAATGGGCTAAAAAACAGAGCATTAATAGCCAATAGTAAAAACTTAATTATAGACGTCAAAGAAGTTTTTGCTTTTCATGTAACATATTCTTCTATGTAAATATGTTTATATACTATTATAGTAATTATTAGTGTATAAAGCGCAAACTTGTAATATGCAAATTTCTCTAACATTTTTGTAGACGTCAATACAAAGATTAGCTTTCCTAGTGACGATATATATATATATATATATATATATATATATATATATATATATATATGAAAATAAAAAACACATATATTACAGCCCACTGTTTAAGCATTTACTTTTATAAAGAATGCTCGATACAGAGTAGAGCTTAATATTGTAATTTTGTTATTAATATGGTTTATAAATGCATTATATCACCACACAAAAATTTCCAATACTGTTCCTCTTCAGGTGATATGTTAAACTAAATGGTGAAAATGAGTAGTTTTGAAAATATAAGATAAATTCATGGTTATTTAGAAAACTAGGGAATGATAGTTGGAGAAAATGCTTTAGGTGTGTCAATATTGTTTAATCAAAAATGAGAATTAGATAACCATAGAGTTTAACATTTAACATTTGCGAATCAAATATTGAAACTCCATGGTTACCTAATTCTCATTTTTTATTAACCCATATTGACACATAAAGCATATTCTCCAACTACCACACCCTAATTTTCTAAATAACCATGAATTTATCTTATATTTTCAAAATAAATCGTTTTCACTATTCATCTTAACATATCACCTGAAGAAGAACAATAAGGTTTTGAAACATGTGAACTTTTTGTATTGATATAATGCTTTTATAAACCATTGTAATAACAAAATTACGATATATATATATATATATATATATATATATATATATATATATATATATATATATATATATATAAGTTTTTAGAATTCCTTCATGTGTAGTGCAAAATCACGAGATGTTAAAATGAAGGGAATTCAACCGTTTTCTTTGAATTCTTTATTATGTATGTTAGTCTGTTTTAGTATAATTTCCATAAGTACACCGGAGAAAAAAGTAGAAATCTAAAAAAACGTATAAATGAACACATCACTAATATTAATCTAACAAATGCATTAGTGATTCACAGAAATAAATTCAACCACAATTTCTATTTTAAAAATGCCACACTAATATATATATATATATATATATATATATATATATATATATATATATATATGCAAGTGTAATTACTATATAAAATTAACAATATTTCAAAGTAAAATCTATTGACGATTTATAATTATTTACTTCAAATTTTATTGATGCTACGTTATTTATTCAGAGGCTATTTTGGTGGAATAAACTGCTGAACGTAATACAATAAATCAGAAGAAATGAAAGAAATTACATGTGGTACAACAATTGTAGATGAAGTTTTACTTGTTATTTGTTAAGCAGAAGTAAACTTTCAGTTTACGTGTGAGTCAAAGAGACGAGTGACTTAAACTAAACATAAAATCATGAATTTGAAGTATCTAGTAAAAGAAAGTTTGTGCCATTGTTTTGTGATAGCCTACTTCTCACTATGCATCCCACTGTTTTCCTTGCTGTAACACGATTCAGCTGAACACAACTCAGCGGTATACGACTTTTGGCCGTAAAATCATTTTTATAGTTCAAAATCATGTCAGCTGGAGAAATATTTTAAATTCCATTTTTCAGTCTTTTATTTAGACTTTGGTATAAAATCTACACATGCAAGATGTTTTAGCTGAAAGTCCAGGGAATCCAACCAGACTGAGAAATATGTTTAGGTATTAAATCATATGAGCTGGATAAACCTTTTAAATTTGATTTCACAGTTTATTTTATTTAGGCTTCGATATAAAGTATGCATATTTAAGAAGTGCTAGCTGAATGTCCAGGCGATGTGAACAGGCGGAACAGCTTTTTCATCTCTTAAATTACGTAATTCCTGTTTATATTTGAAATTTTTGGAATTAGAAGTTTCTTTCCTTGAAAAAATAAAAAAATAAAAAAAATAAAAAGGACGAAAAAATCATGTTTAAAGTTTCTTGACTTTCAAAATACCATCACTTATCTATTTGAAATAAAACACTCAAATCTTTTAAAGGGAAGCTAAAAGCGTCTATTTTAACATACCAACATTCACCACGCAGTCTCTGTATAACGTTCATAGGAATATTGATAAATGAAGGTCGTTAGGGCGCTTTGCGAGTGTATTTGAGTTTAGAAAAATAAGAATTTTCTTTGTTAGCGATTAAAATAGCCGCCAGGCATAAAATAGGCATAGCCAACTAGATATTTTTCTTCCCATCCCCATCACCACCAGAATCTTGTCTGACCAAAAGTTTATACAGGACAATTTCACATCTTGGTGCCTATTAACACAACTGAAAAGCGATTTGTTCGCTTTTTGGCATACCTTTATGTGGTATCAAAATTATTACTTGATGGAGATGAAATTTAATAAGTAAGCGATTCCTTTTCTGCTGATGAAAACCTTTTTTTCTGAAAAATTTTTCTGAACTGAAAATGCATTCTTTAAGTTATTGGGGTACTTTTTTATGATAAGTTATTTTAATCTGATAACGTTTAGGGTTGGGTCTACTTGCTTCTGGTATCTCACTGTTAAATGGTTATTTTGGCATATTTTAAGCAAAATAGAATTTATTTGTACGGAGAAAACGTAATGTGGTGGAGCAAAATAGGCTTGACTTTCAGATTCAACGCGAAAAAATATCACAGAAGCATGTGTCCATTGCCCGACAACATTTAATTAAAAAAAAAGAAATGTCGACCGGTGTTATTTTTTGCGACGTTTCCAAAGCAAAGCTTGCCAATGAAAAACTAAACGAAATAATTATAAATTATTGTAGAATATTGGATATCATTGTATAAATTACTAGCAGTATATCCCGGCGTTGCTCGGGTGTAATGAAAGCTTTAAAATTAATCCATGGTCTTGGAGCTCAGACTCTGCGTAAAGAATATTTGTGTGAAGTTTGGTGAAAATCGGATAAAAATTGTGGATATGTATGAAGGACATACAGACAGATAAACAGACACACATACAAACATCTTGCCTTATATATATATATATATATATATATATTATCGATTTTCTGCACTATTGTAAGAACTGCAACCTTGAAACTTCTGAATATCGTTTCTTATGTCTTTGTCTATGAATGTATAAAATTTGATTAAAATCCGATCACCCCTTCTATAACCTGATTTTTCCACTATCGATTTTCGATATTTGTCGGGGGTACTTCGACAGAAAGCCTAGCTAAGAACACTCGCAGACGCTTATAGTACAACTGTGTAAATTTTCAAGAAAATTGGTTCAGCCGTTTCGGAGTCCATAGGTAACGGACACACACACACACACACACACACACACACACACACACACACACACACACACACACACACACACACAGTTTCATTCATAAATAAGTTTAGATAGATAAATTAGGTGTGCAAAAAGACCGCTGGACAATGTTTTTCATGAAAACTAATACAAGAGCCAGAAATCTTTCCGCCTGTAATCTTCTTTATTCTTTTATGTGCCGTGTTACTTCAGGACGTTAGCGACCATGAAGGTTTACATTTTCCTATCCCATGTTGCACTAAAGGTTTGTCGTCTTACTATTTCTTCTTAATTATGTTACTTCATACATTTACATGAACTCATTAGGTATGTTACTCACTGCTTCGCTCTTCGCCTCATGTTATCAATATATCCTGTTAGTATAAAATTCTCCAAACTTACTTTCCTTAATATGTATTACTGAAATTTTTCCTGTAGGTTTCTAGACTCAAGTGTTCGTTTCATTTTTGTATGGCCCTGTTAAACCCAGAGTGCACAACCTGAACGCTTAAAACTGTTAACTAGTTTCGTGGGTGGGAAGAGTCTGATAATGTGTGTCGTGGCTTGGTAATTCAAGGTGTCAAGTGTTTCGTGTTAGCGGTAGAGTCTGAATATGGCACCATTCTGTAAGGGAATAGACCCCCTTTGCTGCAAGACACTGCTTGCTAGTGGTGTATGTTTCTGCTGGTCTGCTTATATCATAAGTAACGCTGGTCAACACGACTTTTAGGGCCAAGGGAGGAAAAAACGTATTTATCTAATTTGATGGTGCTGATTCCGAAAATGACCTTAGATTTTCATTGTTACCTACTGCTTTTGCTGTACTGAAATTGCTCATCTTTGGCAAAAAGATCAATTTACAATCTTGGATGATCGCAACATTTAGTTAATAAAGGTCGTAAAAACACCATAAATTTTTAGGTAGGCCAATTTATGTCAGCAACCTGAAATAAACTACATCTTTAAAGAAGAATGTGTTTTTGAATAAAAAATTTAAATAAGAAGTACCAAACTTTTCTATTTTATCGCTAAAATGCAAATTAACTAATAAACTTTATCAGTAATACATTAATATTAACGTTATTATTAAAGTTAATTTTTACATAGCCATCTAGATAAATTTTGGGATAATTGTAGCAATGTGAATGATGAGCGAGGAGAACAATTCCGTTAGGATATCAAAACAATGGACGAGCGCTAACAGGAACGATGGGATAAACAAATGATATCTGAATACTTCTGGAGTATCAAAAGGGACCTAAATAACATTGAAAATCGAAAACCATCAAGAAAGAGAACATTTTTACAATAGTTCTTATGTTAATAAAGGTTTTATTTCTGCTGTTATGATTTGATGAAGATACTTATCGGTCTTGATATATATTCAATCGTGCTATTTTTATAATTTTAATGTTTGATTGATATTGAAAAAATACCGTTTCTCAATAAACAGATCTTTGTTAGTTTAAATACGAATAGAGAAGGATTTTAATTTAAGAAATATTTTCATCAATTAATATCATATATGCAGAAAACAAATGGAAAAATGCTTTTTTTCAAAAATGAGGAAAAAACGGTAGCCTTCCAAGAAAAATGTAGTTATCAGAACCAACGCCCTCAAATTAGCTAAAAAATGTTTGGTTTCTTGACACCATTTTTTTTGTTGACCAGTGTGATCAGTGACAGCTACGTTTCCCTACTTTCAGTTTGTACAAAATTTATTGACACCATTCATCCCAGATATGATGTGTACATTGCAGCAGGAAAACGCGCTAAATTGCTTTGATTTAGTTTGTGAAGCATTCTAGAAATTTCCGACGAATCTTTTAACAATTATTTCCGCTCGATTTAATTCAAACATTGATGGGACGTGTTCGAAAAGTCTATGCATATGCAAAATCCTGTACCAACAGAGGTAACGAATCATAGGCGGAAGTTGAAATAGCATTATTCAACATCTCTCCTTTTACAAGCTTTAGGGGTTGATTCCTAAACCCAAAACAAGGACAAAAGTCCATATAAACATGCCCGCAAACACTTCGTTTTTTAGTTATCAAGTTTAAAGAAAGTTTACAGTAGATTGTAGAATTTGTCATTCGTGTACATTTGTAGCTAGTCTGTCTTCAACGATTAACGTGTGTAGTAGTGAGAGTAGCGAGAAGTGCTCGGTTTAACAATGACAGGATATTCGTATCCTGAGCAGGCATATATGATTTTTACATATGCGCGAATGGTAATGAGCGTGAGGCTGCACGGCTGGAAGAGATGGATTTACAAATTTACCCGGTGAACATTTGTGGTTTTATCGGAATCCACATGGCACAATAAAACCTAGACACCAGTATCAGATAACGCTTACTGTGTGAGATGCAAATGTCTGTCACTGTTTTGTAGGTCCACATATTCTCCTCGCACTTCTTAGAGTTGTTTACAGAGACATTATTTCAAACAAATTTCCAGACCTGCTGGAGGGAGTATCCCTGCTAATACGAAGACGCATTAGTCATTTTGACGTAGTTTAATGGTTAGCAAGCTTGTTTCGTTAGATCTATTAGGAGGCATAGTAAAGTAATGGATAGCGGCTCGAAGATCCAAATTTGAATTTCAGTCTAATATATTACGTTCACTACTTACGTGGTACCCTTTGGAAAGGTATGAATGCAGAAAAGACTGGGTTCTATAATCTTGGTTGGCAATCAGTAGGAATTGCAGACCTAATGCTGGAAAATCTCCGAACCACAAGCGGCTTTTATGAAACCACACACACACACACAAAAAAAAAAAAGAATGAAAATTCTTCTAGGGAAGAGGTCATCTCAACCCATCCAGGCTGAATGCCATCACAAGTAAAAGTAAGTTTGTGATTTAATTATGACTGAATAGTGAGTTCGATCCTCACTGTGTGATCCACACTTTCAGCCTTGTGCAACGTCTAAGCTTTACTTAGGAACTCATTTTTGGGTACTTTAACGTGGTTAGCAATCTTGTCTCGCTAACTTAAACACGACTGAATAGTGAATTCGATCTTCAATTCATGCTCAATGCTTTCAGCCTTTGCCGCATTAGTGCATATTTGGTGCTTAGTTCTGTCTTAACGGTGTGCCATGTGGAAGAAGTCGGCATTGAACAATCATGAAAGAGTTGGCATGTCTTAAAATCGTTTAATATCTATTTTTCTCTTGTATTATAAGCCTGTTTTAGGCTCAAGCGTTAAAGAGGGTTTCAAATTCAGCAAAGAGGACAATCGTTTTTAAGTTCAAATTTTAGTGGAGGACGTTATGAGCGCCTTATCACAGATTGGGCTCTCTAGCACTTGTTTATAACTAGTCTAGGGGAAGAACAACTATGAATTCAATACCAATCTGTACAGTCATTGGCTTAGGCAAGAAAACTTGTGCTAAACACATCACCGCTTTTACGATTGCAGTACATGTACTATCCCAACGAACATTTTACGATACTCATGATGTGACTAAATGTTTCATCATTACACTACGAAAGAGAATTTTGATTAAAATTCTTATTAAGGCATGCATGCTCATAAACAGTTTATTCGAGATCTAAATCTAAACTTATTTCTAAATGGAACTTTGTGTGTATGTAGTATGTGTGTGTGTCTGTGTGTGTGTGTCCGTTACATATAGACTCCGAAACGGCTGAACCGATTTTCTTGAAAATTTACACAGTTGTACTATAAGCGTCTGCGAGTGTTTTTAGCTAGATATTGTGTTAAAGTACCCCCGATAAATATCGAAAATCGATAATCGGAAAAATCGGGTTATAGAAGGAATGGTCCGATTTTAAGCAAATTTGATACACTCATTGACAAAGACATAAGAAACGATATTCAAAAGTTTCAAGGTTGCAGTTCTCACAATAGTGCAGAAAATCGATAATATATATATATATATATATATATATATATATATATATATATATATAAGGCAATATATTTGTGTGTGTGTCTGTTTATTTGCCTGTATATCTGTATTTTTTTCAGCCCTTTTATTTTAGTTTTCGCTTCGGGTTTGACTCTAAGTAGGTATAACTGTAGTTCTTAGTCTCAACCATGATACCATTTACGCAGAGGACTTATTTAGCCTTCAAAATTCAGTTTACGATAAAAAATACTTATTTGATATCGATACCAGGAAATCAAAATTTGACTTACATCCATTTATTTTTCTTTTAGTCTACGGTTCCGCTTTAGCTAGAAACAACTATTGCTTTTTAGTCTTTCGTGCCAACGTTCAAAAAGTCTGAGCTTCAGGGCCATGGATTAGTTTTAAAGCTTTCATTACACCCGAGCAACGCCGGGCTATACTTCTATTATTTAATACTATAAAATTACAGTGGGGGAAAATCTGGCTGATCACTATAATCCTCGAACACTAAACTCATGACGTTCCATTATCACTGAGTGAGCCCTTCATTTTCGCTTATTGTGATGAACGGGAGTTCTCTCGGGGAGACACCATACCTGGGGCGCCCATTCGGATTTAAGTTCAACCCAGACTTCAAGATGAACCCGTTTATACCATCAATCGCTAAAGATGTTGGGAAAAATGTCGGTTCTACGTACGTTTCTACGAAAAATGTCGGTTCTACGTACCTGACTCTTTCTGTTATCTTCTGCCTTTACGAAAGCCAGATCAGGTCGAAAATTGAGTAATGCGTTCATATATGGACGACAGTTTCTCTATTGCTACGAACCCAAATATGTGGCGAAAACTGGTCAAGTACTCAGCTGTGAATTGACCCAACGATTACGCCCCACTCCGATCACGAGATTAACGAATTTGCTGATTATTGTAATCTCAATAATATAATGTAAGTATCGCAGTTTCTGATTTTTAGCCAGGCATTTTTAAGCCACTGATGGGTTTTGTGTTTATCTACATCGCCATCCTTACCGTGTTAAAGCTTTTGTTACTAAGTGATGTAATGAATATGCATACACTTTGGGTCCCCCTAACAGTAATGTGATTGGCTGCTGTCATCCATAAATACAGAGTATGGCGGGGACGCATAGGACTACGCCTATTGGAACGCCTATTGACTACACCTATTGCATAAGCCTATTCATAAGCATACCGCATACGACTACAACGAGTACCGGTCCATTACGGCTACTGGCTAGATTGTCATACCCGGTCATATTTGCCGAAACCACTTAGCTACGTCGAATAATATAGATATCCCTTTATATTACTAAGTGTGTATTCTAAATGAAATTTTGTAGCATCTTTTTAATGGTCTTAGGTGTATATTTTTTTAATATCTGGTGGGGTTTCTTGCACAGTTAATTTGTGTTCATTTAAGATTGTCATTTCTTTCCGAGCGACCTTGAATTTTTGTCTATCGCGATGAATGGGTGCTCTCTCTGAAGACACCACAGCTTGAGCGCCTATTCAGATTTAAACTCTACCCAGACTTCAAATGGAATTCTTTCATACGACCCATCGCCAAAGATGCTGAAAAAATGGTCGATTTCTTGTACTGCTCCAATAAGAATAGGCTTTGTCTTGCTATCCTCTGATGTATATCATAAAAATATGTATGATATGATTATGATTTAAAGTGTTCCGTATCAGGGATAGATTGTATTTAAAATATTTTGAATTGGTGTACCTGTTCATATTAAGGATGATAGTACGTAACAACATCCTTCTCTTATCATTTCCCCAACACCTGCTGTATCTTGTTCTCCTCCCTTTTCACTCTACTCTCAAGCGACTCTCTTCACATCAGTATCCCCAACATTCCCTTGCCCATTCTCTGTAATCGGTTCCCCTTTCTGTTAGCTTTCCTCTGATGTAACCTTTCACTCTCTTCTTATGCACCCCCACTGCAGAATACTGTTGTCATGTCTGGTCAGGCAGTCCTGCTGTTCATCTCAGTGTTCTCGATATGCTCAAAAGGAGAATCTGTAACGTGATAGGTCCCGATCTGGCAGCTTGACTTCAGCCACTTTCTCACCGGCGGGATGTGGCTTCCCTCTATCTCTTATTTCATGACTTCTCCTCCGACGAACTCAGGTCACTCGTGCCCCTGCCACAACAATTTACTCGTGCAACCAGACTGACAACATAGATCAACCAAATGCAGCCGACAATTCTAATCTATCAGCTTCTTTTCTCGCACTTCCTGCCTGTGGAACTCTCTTTCCTATACTAGCTTTCCTGACGGCTACAACATCCAGGAATTTAAATGCAATTTTCATTCCCATCTCTTATTCACTTGACTCCAGTTCTTTCTCCATCATCCCGTATATCTTGTTCTTTTCCTTTCTTTCTACCTTCGCAACTGTCTTCACACATGTGTTCCCATCCTTATCTTAAGAGAAGGATGGAAACACCCTCTGTAATTGGTTCGTCTTTCCTTTCACTTATTTTCTGCCTAAACTGTTACTCTCTTATGTAACCCCCTGCGCATCAGTGACGGTTCCACCTTGCTTGAGTTAACCGATTTAAAAAATGATTAAAAATATAATGAATGATAAGACTTTTTCTCCATCAAACCTTTATTCGGGCCAGTAGCAAAACTTAGCTGTTTCATAGTGTATGCTGAAAAAATGATCAATTCTCTGTATCGTTTCAGTAGGTACTTGACTTCCCCTGATATCCTCTATCTTTACTGCTGTTATATATGGACAGGAGCTGCCCAGTCTACACTTTCCAGTCTCGATGGAGTTTGAAAGCGTCTACGTGTCCTTAAGAGTGACGAATTATTTTCCATCATACAACTCCTTTCCTTTCTCACAGACGAAACGTCGCAAGCTTCTTCCTTCTCTATCGGTATTTCCATGGAAAGTGCTCAGATGAACTCCCTTTCTTAACCATAAGCTCCACACGAGCAGCCACTTCCCACGAACCGCTACTTTGTGGAACCAACTCCCAACAGGACTCTTCCCCGATTGTTGCAAGCTTAACCTCTTCAATTCTACAGTACCTGATAAACTGCGCCGCTCACCTTTTATCAACCATCTACCTTGATTTGCTCTTGCAGCTTGAACAGAGTTAACGTTATTTTGTAATATTTATCCTAATATTTTTCCTTTTTACTCATCTTTCATCATCCCACCTTTTTTAAAATCTTTTCAAAGCAACAGAAATAGTTCTACAGAAGGCTGTTGGGAATACCGTGGACTGAATATTTGAGCAACATCGTGGTTTTAGAGAAAATACAAGCAAAAATGAAACTTATAATTGACATCAAGAAGTGAAAGTTTAAATTTCTTTGGAACATAATGAGGAAGGTACACTTGAAAAATCTTATACTCGCAGGACAAGGCCCGTGGGACAAAAATCTGTTATGAGCTACAAAAGCGAGGAAATTGCGGAGAGCTATGAGCGTCTACATTCTGATGGGATAAATCACATAGAAACAGAAGTAGCAAACCCCTAGCAACGTGGGTTTTTCTCTCGAAGGACAATATATTGAACTAATAAAGGAAGTGTAAGATATCGTCAGGTTAAAGCAAACCGTTTTATAATAAATGTTACTTGATTTTTGTTGTTGGAAGAATCAGTGAAAGATAAAAAATGAAATATTCACAAAAAATAAATAAATAGAAATAAAAATAAAAGAATAAAATTAATGCTGACTTTTCTGTGGATTATACTGAGAAAGCACGATAATTATTTTTTCTTTTACTTTACTCATACCCGGAGGTAAATTCGTAACTGTCAGCTAAAAGAATTAATCCAATGAAATTCGAAAAAACTAAAAATAATAAAAAACAATTATAAGATTGTTTTATAGGAACTCATGCCGCTTTAAGCAATAAATAAAAATAAAAAATAAACCTCATTGGTGTAGCATTCTCACTTAAAACGCTGTCAAGCAAACGTAAAAATTTACATTGAATTTAAAATAAAATGACTTGTCGAAAATTATTTTGCATATTGTCACGAATTTTGTATTCAGCAGCGGAAATTTCTTGAGAGTAGATTTTTTTTTCAGATCACCCTAAAACCATCATCTACATGTAAATTCAAATAAGAGATGATCAAAACATTCCAATTCATTTGAATGATTCAAGTGGTTAGATTTTCTTAATGGCATAAACAGAATTGAAGTAAAATAAAACTTTAAAAAAAGAAAAAAATTAACTGTATTTTTTAGCAAAATGTTCATAGACTTTGTTCACTATATTTATTGCTAATAATTTTCCCCTTCCAACAAAAGAATATTTTTTTATATATTATATCAGGTCTCTACAAAGTCTCGTCAGATGTGTATAACGGCGTAGAAAATAAAATACCTATGCACGGGTTCAAACTGGGTGGTCGTTTCGTTCACTTTCAAACGAATACACTTGGGGAAAAGGTATGAATCAATTTCGTATTCTCTTGTATGTAATAAATAGCATAAAAAGACTTAACTCAGTCAAATCAGTCTAGCAAATACTCTAAGAGAAAGGCAAGTCCGAATTCAAAACCAGTGGGATGTGGGGTCTGCCAAGTCCTAGCATATGACCTAGTTGCCATTAAGAGACAGCAGAAACCCATGGAGCACTTTGCCGTGGTGTATCGTTTAGCAAGCTTGCCTCACTATATTAATTATTATTATTTTTTTTTTTGTAATCATTTCACCCCGAGCAAGGCAGAAACGCCACTGATGTGCAAGGGTTTACATGAATGTAGAAAGATTAATTAGAAAAGAGTGAGGAGTACAAGCTAGTTAGAAAGGAACAATAGAAAGCTGAGAAAGCAGGTGCAATGACAGATACATGGGTGGAGAGAAAGTGAAGATTATACAGGGTAGGGGAGAGAGCTAGAGTCCAGTGGTTAGCAGGTGAGTATTAACTTTGCATTTAAATTATGACTGAGTTGTGAGTTCAATCTTCACTGGGTGCTCCAAAATTTTGGCCTTGTGCCACATTTAAGAGACGATTAGAAAATGACCACAACAGCAACACCTAACGTGGTAAGAATGTCGCCCGATATAGGTCTACTGGTCCGATGTGAGGAGCAGTATGTTTTGGCCGATCATTTATTCTGAATTTAGTAGTTCTGAAAATGCAAAACAATGGAGTATTACATATACGATAATTTGAACCGGTACTATCTTTTGTCAGGATCAAAATGTAGAATATGTTTTTTCTTTCCACATCATAATATATCATAATGTATAATTTTATCATTAATTTTAAACTTAAAATATAACCTCAAAAAAACAAACTAAAAAACAAACAAAAAACAAATTTAGAATACTGTCTTTGAATCAACCCATAACTTGATTTAAATATTTCTTCACAACTTTACGGTCTGTCCGTCACTCTCTATTGGGAGAGAAATTGTTTTCTCAGATAAAAGTTGATTATCACTTGAATTGGCATCCACCAAATGAACAAGACTTCAATCTTTTTGGGGTAAATAAATTCACTACTTCTTTAATTCTCCTCTCACCTTTATTCTGATAAGGAATATTTCGACTGAATTAATGATGTAGTCATAATTAATATCATACAGTCATCTTAAGTAACCTCCCCTAACACAGTTACTGCAAAAAGAATATTTCACCAACCCTAGACCTTTAAACGTAGCCCTCGTGCAATTAATTTGTTTGTAAGGTAATGTTAAATCCAATGGGAATAGGAGATGTTGCATCCCCGAGCAACCTATATCACCAACTTCTCCCAGTGGGTCTTTGTCTTTATATATGAGTGAGCTTGTCTCGGTACCTGAGATCTAAGACTGGGAATAGGAGATGTTGCATCCCCGAGCAACCTATATCACCCACTTCTCCCAGTGGGTCTTTGTCTTTATATATGAGTGAGCTTGTCTCGGTACCTGAGATCTAAGACTGGCACGATGTTTCTGACTCACGGAGGAGTTCTGTTGATATGATTTCTGGATAGATGTGACACATAGATCCGGGGTATCACGTCTGCATCTTATGTTCATGATTATTTGACCCTTCATTAAAGGTTTTTGTGTAGGCATTTTTGAGTTTGGGCATTATCCATCTGATAATCAAAAATACGAAACTTTGAGTAACTTCTGAGTATTATGTTGTGGACGGTGCTGGACCGTGCTGTACTCCCCAGTGGGGCCTCTGAATGTCCTGATTACGTCTGTATCTCCGGATAATTCAATCCACGTTATAAATGCACACATTTTCGGTGGGTGTGATTGTCTCACAACCTAAACTTCTATCAAACACCCTGTTATCTACACATGAACGAAACTAAAATGAACAAAAATATCAAACCCAGTTTCACAAAAAAAAAAAAAAAAAAAATAGGTCAGAGGTTTACCATTTTCAACAGTTCGCAATCCCTGGTCACTGTTTGTAATTACTAAAAAGGACAAAATAAAATCTCCACGGCCAGAATGTTGGCTCCTATACTAAGGACAGATTTCCTTGTCAGCGAGACCCAAAATAAGATCCTGATCTACTGTATATATACTTCTGCGTGCTACTTATTCACATTAACAATCTGTATCGTCTTCAGGATGATGGAAGTGTCATGTTTGACCAAATATCCGAGATGATTAATAACATCTTTACATAATTTCTCTCGACTCGTTTAATGTTTGTGGTGATTTAAATATTCACCACAGACAGTAGTTAGTTCACTCGAAAAAAACTAAAGAACGTAGATTCTGCAGAGAATTCTTCATCGCCTATGAATTAATCTAGATCATTGAAGAATCAACCCAAATCCCTGATGTGAGAGGAAAGAAGGTGAAAAGTCTGAGGCATTCGCCTGACTTTTCTATGACACTGTCAGCCCTCTGCCTTCGGGTAGAGGGCGCTCTCTGCTTCCGAGCAGAGAGCACAAACCCAGTCGTGGTTCCGCCGAAGGGTAGAACCACGACTGGGGAAAAATAAACAGAGATTTTTTGGCCCGGCTATATGGCCGGGAATACCCACTATAAAATGACCATGTGTCACATCTGGCCTTGCGTGGGAAGGCTAGTAAATACGGAAAGAAGGTGAACCTTCTTGAACTCTTTCTCACATCCTGACCTGAAAAAAACCCTCAGGCATTTCAGACTATCCACTAGTCAAAATTAATGCCAGATCAAACACATTTTCTGTTTGATTGTTCTATATGACGATCTTTTCGGTACACGAAAGCAGACTGGAACAGATTCAAATATTATACTGCAGAAACCTCTCTCTTAAACTTTAAAGATTCTACCTCTAAAATTACTATAATTGTATCAGAATGCACGCTTACTGGAATGTATAGCTTCATACCCCAGAAGATTTCCATCAGAAACCGAGCAGCCAGTCTTGGTTCACCTTCGAATGTACTGTAGCCATAGCTCCCCATAACCACTACTACAATATCTAACACAAGGAATGATCTAGTATGACATTTGCTGCATTTGGAACTGTCTATAAGCACTGCATAATAATTCTAGAAAAATTAAAATTTTAGTTACACTTAAGGTCGAAACTAAACAAATTGGATCAAATGGGTTCTGAAGATCTCTAACCAAATTCTAAAGAAAGTCAAAGCATCAATGCCTACTATTATAAATTATCCCGAGGTCAGTACATCTTTGTCAGATAAGTCGAACCCCTTCGCTTCAATCTTTGCCTCAAACTCAACTTTAGCTGAAAAGGTCCATTTCTTCCTAACTTACCCCATCTCACTGAGCAATCTCACATTAATGTTTTCTTCATAGCCCAGTAAGTGTCAAAACGTATCAAGAGTTTTTACCTTAATAAAACAACTGGTCCAGACAAAATCCCAAATAGTCACGAGATGGCCAGTTTTCACTTTCCACTCTCAATAAAGTTCGAAAGCGTCTCAGAGTCGGTGTAAATGACGAATTATTTCCACTCTACAACCCCTTTTTACAAACTACACCTTTTCCCTGTCCAATTAATTTTTCGCCCATTGAAGTTAACATTTTGCCCATACAAATTAATCTTCTGACTACATAAATTAAGGTCCTGGGCATGACGGTAAATTGCATCCGACAGCAAGGACTCTGATTGGAATGTTGTGAAGAGCATGGAACCATGCTTAATTGCAGTTGTGCCCAGGTATACCCTGACCTGCAGTGGTAGAACCTGTTAGGCAAATAGTTAGCCCCAAAACTGGGGTCAAAATACTATGAAAGTATAAAAAGACTTTTATAAAAAAATGTACATTTTTAAAGGAAAAATATTACCAACAATACATTTTTGAAGAAAAAATTATTACGATAACACATTTTTGAAGGAAAAAATATTCTCAGCAAAACAACTTCGAAATCAAAACTAGAAGACATTTTCAGTTTAAAAAAAATAAAAATAAAAAAAAAAACAAAAAATTTCATTAAAATCTGACTAAATCTACCTTCTTACTATAACAAAACATTAAAAAACAATACCTCAAAACCCCACCTTTTGGCATTAAATAACCCACAGAGGTTGATATACTGTTAAACAAAACTGAAATTTAAATTAATCATCTACTCAGTCAAATTAATATCCGACCACTCAAATTAATCTTTTACTCAGTCAAATTAATCTCCTGATCACTCAAATTAATCTTTAATGCAGTCAAATTAATCTTCTTACTACTCAAATTAATCTTCTACCCAGTAAAATTAATCTTCGACCCAGTCGCATGGTTAAATTAACTTAATTCATTTATAACTTTACTGATTTAGAATTTTGAAATTATATTAAATAGTAATAACAATATTATATGACTGTGATTATATGACAGTACATTGGGGGGTGATGCTGATCTTGAAGGGATCGTTATACTTTGCTTGGTCCCCTATAGTTGCGTGCTTGACTCCATTGGGCTATTATGGTCATCCGTGAAGGCGCTTGTAAAAAGGCACTATGCGTCAACATTTGAACAGATGGTGCGGCAACCATCTGAGGGATTTTCGGAGGTGGAGCACAGACTGAGATATGTCAAAATTTTAATTGATGATGCGATTCCGATGGCAATCATGCCCAAGTGCTTCCCGTGGTACAACATGTGGTGCGTACTACTATGGATGTCTTGCAGGCGAGGATCTCCCAGTTGATGTGTAACTATCCGATGATTTGTAAATTTCCAATTGTTTTTATAATAAATTTAAAATTCAGTTAATATCAGCTTCTAAGTTTGGCTATTGGATTATGAATCATCGATACTTTGAAAAATTTAATTGTTATCTATTCATAGGATACATTCAGGGGTTTTACAATTTGTTTCAATAGCAATATTATTGTCAATTGGTTTTTCTGAATAAAATTTTTAATTAACGAACATCAGCTTTTCTAAATATGATTTTTTAATTAATGAACATCGATCATATCTAAATTAACAGATTGTAAATATTTTATATAAGGGAAAGAAAATGGAAAGACGAAAATTGTTGCATCCAGTGATTCGTATTAAGTTTAGCTTATTCGAGAATTTATTGGATACGTTTTATTTCTGGATGATTTATTGCTTTTTCCACAGCTAAAGTGTTCAGTAGACATGAAGTAGAAAGATTATGTTGAATCGGTTGCTAGGTCTCCTGCAATGAAAACCTGTTCCTGTTGTGCAAAACTATTTGTCCTCGCCAGAATCTTATGCATTAATAAGTCTACCATTCGTCTCTGCATTGAATATTGCCGCTACATCTCGTCTTTTGATTCTACTATGTTTTTATAAATTCTTGGTAAAATACAAAGCAGTATTAACAATATTATTGATCCTTACTTGATGTCTCAGCTTCAGTCACATTTCCGCCGTTGTAACATAGATTTCCTGTGTCTTCCATAAATATTTTCATGGTAAGTGTTCTGATCTTTCCTTTTCAGTAGATCGACTTTATGATTTTAAGCGCAGTGCTAGATTGGCGGCAAGGTCTCATAGTTTTACATTTAAAATAGCTGAGTGTAATCGTAAATTCTATGATAAGATTTTCTTCTCTCGCACTTCTCGCTTGTGGAAATCTCTTTTAACTTCTTACTTTCCTGTCAACTTTGAGCTCCAAAAATTTAAATTCAATTAAAAACGTTATCAACTATCATAATTCCTGTTCTTTGATTGTTCTCGCTTCTTAATAAGTTTTTTTCTTTTTTCTCATATTCTTTCAAATACATTAACGTCTTGCGTCTCTGCGGCTTTTGTAAAATGACTGCGTCTTTGTGGGTTTATTGGCTTGTGAAATAATAAAAACACTATTAAGAAGCCAATTGGAATTATTTGCAAGGAATTTTGGCAAAAAGATTAATTTTATTTATGCATGTTATTGCAAGAGACGCGAGGTGCATCAGCGGGCTGATCAGAAAAAATACCTCTTAGCCGTCAGGTGCATAACAATAGCTTGCAAAGTGTTACTGGATGCCTCTGACAAGTGATGGTCGAGTCAGCTGCGCACATTCTGCGATTGGAAAGAAGAAGAAGAAGAAGAAGAAGAAGAAGAAGAAGAAGAAGAAGAGCAGCCTTGTAGAAAGGGAGAATGTCGAATCCACGTTCGGAGAAAACACAAATCTACACATACTCCCGCCGACAAAACTTCAGAATTAAATTTTAAAAAATCATCTGACACATGATAATTTTAGTCTTGTGTTCTGATTACACGACAGCATTAGGTTTAGTGTCACCTTAATATGAAACACCGGTTCTCGTATGATTACTGAAGTTAAGCAACATCGAGCCAGGTGCCATAAGCTTGGATGTTGGAATGATGTAATGGATAATGGCTCGGAATTGTTAATCGGAATGCCGAGTTTAATTTCAAGTTTGGTTCATTATATTCACACAGATACTCTAGCGAAAGGCATGAATCCACTTCTTTGTTATGGGGTAATTAGTAAAAATTGTATCACTAAAATCATTAGTAAATATATAAAAATCATACAAAATATTTAAATTTCGGCATTAAATAACTCAAACAGATTGATATGACGCTAAGTTAAAACAACCAATCTTAGACAACATTATATGTGTTTTAAAAGTCTTTCGTCTGATATTACTCCCATTTTTCAAAATTATCACTCATTTTTTCTTCAAATCGATACTCTCTAACGTATTCTTTAAGTTTCTTTCCACAATTTAAAAAATGTTCGTGATTTCCTTAATTCAAAGTATTTTGTCAAAGTGAGACAAATTGTTCTCTCCACTATTAAAGAATTTTCGAGAATCCTTAAAGTCAAAGAATTTCCTCTAAGACAAACGAATTGATAAGTTTTTTCTGCTATTAAGTATTTTTTTCAGTCTATTACAATGAAATATTTTCTCTTGAAATTATAACAAATAGAACGTGTGTTAATATTTCTTAGCTTATTGATACATTCCATTTGCAAATTAAAAATACAAGACGTACATTATTTGTACAGTATAAGACTTTTTTAATGATTGATACTTAGTAATTATCTCGCCTTAGAAACGCAAAACTGTGATTTTGCCATTTGAAACAGAAATTGCCAAGTTAATTATTTTCAAGAAAACTAAAAACATTCTATTTAAATTTCTTTGATAAAAAGTTTTTTGATTTGTTTTCGACATGTTTCAATGGAGATTGCGCAATACGTTTTTTTTTAATCATATCACCCCAAGCAAGGCGATAACGCCACTGATGCGCAGGGGGCTACGTAGGAGTAAAAAGATTGGAAATGAGAAAGCCGGAAACCACATCCAAACCAGGAAACAAGGGATGAGCCTCTTCACCTGTTCAATAGACGTGGGTGGAGTGTGAACCGGGCGATAGTTTAGTCTATCTACTTCAATTGAAAAAATAAAGAAAAGAGTGAAAGGATTGGAAAAGAGAAAACCGGAAACCGCATCCTAAACAGGAAACAAGGGATCAGCCTCTTCACCTGTTCAATAGACGTGAGTGGAGTGTGAACCGGGCGATAGTTTAGTCTACTCCAATTGTATGGTTGTTTGTAAAATTACAACCCGTTTTTAATATTTCAAGAATTAATTCCATGGACTTGATATAGACTGGCATCGAAACAAAAGGGACTTTATTTTGCATGCGTTAATAAACACTTCTGTCGAGTTATTTGCAAGTGATTCACCATTGAGTGGACATGTATGTTATTACGATGCAGCAAAAGAAACTCTGAAAAATCCTTCGCATCAGTTGTGAGGAACGCATCACCAACAACGAAGTCTTCTCTCTGACATCTCCCACAACATCAATACTACTATCCTTCGACGTCGCCTCCACTGAGCGGGTCATGTGTTCAAAATGCAGTCTCCTCAACTCACCAGTGGCAACAGGATACGCGGAGGCCGAAAACGATGTTAAAGATCTCACACAGGCCAACATCGATTCTGAGATCTGAAAAGACAACCGTTGCTGAAAATTGGCCTTGCTTGTCTAGGACCATCCAGTGGGGAGACCGTGAGTTTAGTGTTCAACCGTCAACATAAAGTGGATCTGCGACGTGCTGTCAGGGGGTTTCGACTTCCCCAGCCACTTCACAGCTCTGTCACCGCCACCAGAGAGAAGAAATGGAATAAGGGTAGAGGATACAATCGGTTGTCGACTAGTATATTAACACATTACTTAATAACTCCCGAGCCTAACTAAAAAAACAACAACTTTTAAGCAAAATTCGAATTTATTCATAAACATAATATGTTCTAGGGTGATACACTGATTCCAACGCTTCTTTAACAATTTGATGCCTTTTTCATAAAACGATTTGTCTTTAGCCTCAAAATACGCCTCAGTTTCCGATATCACTTCTTCGTTGAAACCAAATCTCTTTCCCTGCAGCATTCTTTTGAGATCTGCAAACAGCCAGTAGTCGCTAGGGGCCTGATCTGGAGAATAGGGTGGATGCAGAAGCAAGTCGAAGTGCAATTAATGCAATTTTGCAATCGTCGCAATCGACTTGTTATACGACCTGGTGAAGGTATATTTAAAGCGAATATGAATCAATATGTGCATGAAATAATGGACATTTGTCTGCGGAAATTACTAAACTAATGGGGGACACTTTAAAGGGTGATTCAATGTGTAAAGCACAACGGAAACTTTGGTACCGTACTTTCTCAAGAATCCACAGAAAGAAATCGACATTCTGGGAGGCATTCAGCAAACAGGTAATCCGAAAATGTTCAACGTGAAAAGGTTGAGATCAAAGAAAATCGGCAATTGACAATGAGAGTGATTAAAAGAAGATTTGAGGATTTAATAGACCATCGGGAAAATGACCAACTATTTTGAAGCTCGACAACATCTTCTACACAACACGTGCATTTCTAAATCTAACTAGAGTACTGAGAGACAGAAACATCTCATTAGAGAAAAGAAAAAATCTGCTTGACTGCAATGCAATGTGATATCTGTCCTTCTGCATGGCAGCGAATATTGAATGATCTTTTCAAAGATAAAGGAGAAGCTCGAGGCAGCAGAAATGTGGTTCTACATAAGGATACTGAGAATACCATGGACCAAACACTTGAGCAACAACGAGGTGTTGGATGGGATGAAAACGAGAAGAAAGCTTATATTTGACATTAGGAAGAGACAGCTGAGGGTTCTGGAACACAGAATGAGGAAAGAGATTTTGGAGAATCTGATACTCCCCGGATAGACAGAGAGAAAGTGAGAGGGAAAGCAGCTCGAAGCGGGATTTGGGAGAGAAAGATATTAAGAGCGACAAGGGACAGGGGCAAAAGGAAGTCCATGACCGCCTACGTCCTGAAGGCACATGAAGAAGAAGAAAAAAGAAGAAGAGGAAAACCAAGAAAAAACAGCAGTTGCTTCTGAGCGTGTTGAATAAGACTTGGGGATTTAAAGGAGTAACAGGAAAATAACCAACTATTTCGAAAATCTCGAAACATTGTATGTACGTATATATATATATATATATATATATATATATATATATATATATACATATATATTATTGGTTTCATTCCCGAAACAAATAATTCACATCATGAACAGCTGAGCAAAGTTCAATAAGCCACAAAAGTATTTATCTAAAAACACTTGAATATATATATATATATATATATATATATATATGTGTGTGTGTGTGTGTGTGTGTGTGTGTGTGTGTGTGTGTGTGTGCGTATGTTTAAATATATCTAAAATGTTTTCAAGGGAATTGCTATCTGAAATTAAATCTAAGCTTATGTTGATTTCCAAGAGCTTGAATATGTACATCTTTCTAGTTTGACTGTCGAGAAACGAAGAGGATGATTGACTTTCCCACCTAAGGATATCTCTTGCGAATCTCGTGATGATCACTAATCTTGTGATCGTCACGAGATTAGCACGAAAAAAAAAATATAGAAAATAGTCACATGAAATATCACGAGACTATTTTTTGTCCCCGTGAATTTTTAGTTTATTTAAAGGGTTAGTCAAATGAAGATAACTTTTTAACTCTAGCAACGAAATTTCTTGCAGGTTTTGCTCTTCATAGCTGTCGTATAAATAAGATGTAAACTCTGCGGGTATTTACCAAATACAAATATACATGCTGAGTCAGCTTTTGAAACAAATATTTGATAACCATTCTAGTAGACACGCATACTTAGATAAATTCTGGAAGCAATATTTAGACAAGTCTATTTCCTTATTAATATTTTTTAATTTAGATTTTTATTTAAATATTTAGTTTGTTCTTTTATTATAGAATTTGCATTAACGACAAGATATCTACTAGTTAGTTCAAACTTGCATTATATAATTTTAGCTGCTGTTGATGTGATTTTTTAAAATTCTATCCAGTTATCCTGTTGATGTGATTTTCTAAAATTCTAATTATTTTCAGTAATTTGGCTATGAAAAATACTTCCTGTCTCATACAGGAAATCAAACACATGTTTGTCTTTGATTATAAGAAAATATGTTGTCTGATTTTTGAGACATTTCGCTTCCAAATAGGCGCAAATAAAATTGATGGAATCTTCATCTCTTTTATCATCTTGACGGAAGCAGAAATGAAAACAAACGAACAAAGTAGAGACGCGCCAAAGAAACATTCGTTAAATAACTGAAAGATAAAATGTTGCTGTACAGTATTAATTTTACAAACATCTTTGATTGTTTTTGGCTATGACTTCGTTTTAATTCCTGTTATTTGCCAGCAGAAAGATCATGAGAGTCTAATTAAAAGAAAATATTAATTATCTCGTCTTGCCACAGTTATTTTTATTGTTTTACATGAAAGCAATGTCTAACCAATAAGTCATTCATTCACAACTTTTCTTTATTATTATGGATATACAAACAAATTTTACTTGTTTACTGTTAAATTTTGTTAGTGAGTTCGAGCGCTTCTAAGAATATCATAGCTCAATTCTTGTTTTCTACTATCGATACTAATCAGGTTTCACCAGTTATCGTACGAAGTTAAGCAACATTGAGTCCGGTTAGTATTTAGATAACAAACTCCTTCTCAATACCAGATGATGTAAGCTTGGATGTGCAGATGGTGTAATGAATAATGGTTCGGAATTAGGAATCGAAGAGTTGAGCTCCATTTCAAGTCGGATTCGTTATATTCACTTAGGCGCAATGGAAATGTATAAACCCATCTCTCCCAGTTGTGGATTAATTACGAGCACTTTTATCGTTAAATGGTAATAGTCCACATAAAATTCTTACAATATGAAAATATTTTCTGGCTTTAAATAACCTGCAAATGATTGATAAGCCGTAAAACAAAATCACATTAATAAGGTTTAAAATTCGTTTAGCTTCAATTATTGTCTATTCTGTTTTTATTTAAAACTTTAGGAAAATATTTTAAAATGGTAATATGTCTTGTTAATACATAGAAATGTTAAACCAGTAAATAATAATAATCAAATTAAGCTCATCATATATTATAAAAAATTAAAACAATTCACCTCATATTCTATAATAACCCTACAACCACAAAACTAAATCCTCTACAGTAAACCAATGTTGTGCCTCAATTTACATACCCGTTTTTATATCTGGTACTAATAATAAACCCACTACATATGTTGGTTTTACTACAACCACACTGTCCCGTAGACTTACCTGCTACCTTTCTGATCATAGTTCAATTAAACAACAATTCTTAAAAAAACATAGCCATGTAGGTAATATTAAACAGACTTTGGTTAATAACACAACAATTCTCACACATAGAAACAGTAAAAAGAACCTTCATATATTGGAGGCCATCTACATTAGATCAAAGCAACCCACACTTAATAAAATAACAATCTGGTCACAACACATTACACTGCATGTAGACATATTTACCATTTCGCTCTCTCACGCGGTGTGACGTCTTGAACCGCATTACAAATTTAGAAACTTCATCTTCTATTCAGTGATTGTTATCGTCGCATAGCAAAGTTTTATGTAGACACAAGATAATATCATCTTTGTTGGTGGATGTCTTTATGCTAACGTCCCTGTAATCTCTCTGAAGATGGCTCATGTGCCGAAAGCTTAGAACCAGCGTAATAAAAAATATCTAAATGTTGAATAATTTTTGTCTTCATTTTCACCTGAAATTAAGCCCAAAATATGATCATTAGAACAACTCATGATTAAACATAATAGACATTCATTGTCTGTTATATTTAACAATATATATATTTTTTAATCGTTTCATCTCAATCAAGGCGGTACCGCCACTGATGCGCGGGGGGGGGATACATAAGAGTAAAAGTTTAGATAGGAGCAGAGTAAAGAGAAAGACGAACCAGTTACAATGGGTGTCAGAGAAAGGGCAAGAGAAGGATGGGAACACAGGTGTGAATGCAGTTGTGAAGGTAGAGATAAAGAAAAAGAACAAGATATACAGGGTATTGCAGAAGGAACTGGACTCATTTGAATAGAAGATGGGTATTGACAATGCATTTAAATTCCTGCAGGTTGTAGCCGTCACGAAAGCAAGTATATGGAAGGGAGTCCCACAGGCGGGAAGTGTGAGTAAAGAAGCTAATGGAGTAGAATGCTCGGCTGCATTTGGTTGATCTAACTGTAAATGGGTGGGACATTGTCACCAGTCTGGTTGCACAAGTAAATTCTTATGGCAGGGGCACAAGTGTCTTAAGTTCGTCGGAGCAGAAGCTATGAAAATATTTATAGAATAGACAAAGGGAAGTCGCATAACGCTGGGGAGAAAGTGGCTAGATTTGAGCCGAGAAGTCGGGACAGATAACATTACAGATTCTCCTCTGGAGCCTCTCGAGAACACTGAGATGAACAGAAGAGGCGCCTGACCATATATGACAGCAGTCTTCTATGCACGGCCAGATGGTTGATTTGTATACGTGCAAGATGGATTCACACGGAAAAAACCTGGCCCGACACATTGACCTAACTTTCCTAGCAGTGGATTTAGCTATTGATTTCACTTGAGATCGGAAGATAGCTAAGGCCGAGGAGGCGCAGTATATTGATCTCAGGGAGATTTGCTTGATCCATGCTTATGGGGGGGCGCAGGAGAAGTTGCCTCTGATGATAGACAGCAGTTTCGTTTTAGAAGCATTGAAATTTACAAACCACTTCTTACCCCATTCTACCACTAAGTGTCGGTCCCTCTCAAGATCAGCAGCGTGGTTATGTTTGTCCGGCTCGCCGGATTTCTTACTGATGCGGGAGTAAATTGTGGTGTCATATGCGTAGATGCCTACTTGGAAGTTGATCCCGTCTGGGAGATCATTTATGAAGATCAGGAAGAAGGTCGGGCCTAGGATAGAGTCCTGGGCGGACACCAGTGTTCGTGCAGTAGGATGTGGAAACATACCCATTCAAGACTACCTGTTTTTTTGACAGATGTACTTTCGAATTTCTGAAATTAATTTTGTATAAATCAATGAAAATTATTTACAAGTAGACAGTTGGATTTTTATATTTATTTGTGACATTTAGAGAACTCCCTTTTATCGCAATTTAGAGATATTATGACGTCCATGGATTAAATAGCAGCATATGCTTGGCTCTCTAATCTTGAGCGCATCCAATCTGTAAGAGCGTTTTGTCTGCATTTAAAACCGCGGAGAAGACAACACGTAAACACTTCTTTATATTTCATAAGAATTCATGACATGGTGTGCAATTGCAAGAGTGTGCATTTCCAAAAAATTAGTTGTTCTTTTTTTATATACAAAACTTAAATAAAAGAACTACTGTAATTTTTTCAGAATTCGATACTCACGATTCTGGTTTCGTGAAAAAAAATATTTGTCTTCTTTACTTTTTCTTTTTAGAACATAGGCGGTCATGGATCTTCACGATTTCCTGCCCTTTGTACACCTTTAATATTTTTTTGTTATTTCTCTTAAAAACCTTATTCCACCATCCATTTATTGAAGCTTCCTAAATAGGTTATGCATGATTTTCCTCTGCCACTCTTGCCTTCAATCTGTCCTGTGAGTATTAGATTCTCCAGTCCTTCTTGTTTTCATTATGTAGCATAGAAATTTAAACTGTCTCTTCCTGGTGTTAAGTATAAGTTCTACTACATTTCGGCATCTTTGGCGAGGCTTCAAGAGTCCTTCCTCCCAGAAATTAGTAACTTTCTAGTTTAACAATTGGTCTAAAAATAATGACAATCTGAAAATGCTATTCAGTTGAGTACAAACGGGTAAGGCAGAACAGTCCATGCAATTTTTATCAGTTAAGGTCTGGCGTTTTCCTGAGAGAAAACTACACCGATCCAGGTGGTTATTTTCTGACGCTTTGCGCCAACTGCGGCTTTTTAATCGGATCAATCGGGAAAAGTACTCATCTGATTTTTAAAAGAAGATTGTCACACACAATGTCCGTCTAATGTCACCAGATACACAGCACTGGTTTTTTCGAATGCAAACCGGCTTTTAAAGTGGTTAGAGGTTACTTATTTTGTTTTCTTCCAGATCTTTTTCGCTTCACACTGTTGTAAAGAACCAATTTTTAATTGCCTGAGATCGTTATTTTCAAAATAGCTTGAAAATTCGATCGATTAAATTTGTTTTTTGAAGTCGTAAGTTACTCAAACATTGTAATAATTTACATGTAGAGTATCTCTGCCGTGTTCTGTATTGCGTAAGTATGATTATACTTAAGTATCGTTCCCATTTGGTCATCGTCAACGAATACAAAATTGCTAGAAAGTTCTCTGCTAAATAAACATTTTCAAGTTTGAACATGTGAATCACTTAGGAGCAATCATTTTAGCTACGGCACCATTTCCATAAACGACACATACCTATTTTGCTTCCTGAACAGCGATTTTTCCTTTAATGAAATAAAAGAGCATCAAATGACGAAAAGTCGTATAAGTTTTCATCCATTTGTTTCACATAGTAAAAAGATTTTAAATTCACATTCCACACGTGACTTGTATGGAAAGATTCGTAGGTCACTTACAAAGAAAGTTGGTTGACTGTGTTGTGCGAGACAATTTTTTCTAGAAACTATTTTCCATAGGTTCAAGTCTACTATTCAACTATGCTTAGAATATTGTTGTCTCATGTGGTCTGGTACCCCTGCTATTTACCTTGAGCTTCTTTATAAGATCCAAATAAGAATCTGCAATATTATTGGTCCTTATCTAGCGGATCGGCTTCAGTTACTTTCACACCGCCCAAAGGTAGCTTCTCTGTGTTTTTTATAAATAGTTTCATGGTAATTTTTTGGAAGAGCTCTTCACTATGGTACCAAGACTTTTTGAATTCAAGCCCGTAAGCAGTACACATCAGTTTTCAGCTGAGTAGATGTAGCAGTAAATTTTATTCTAACAGGTTCTTTTTCTTAACTTCTCGTTTGTGAAACGCTCATCTTGATACATGCTCTTCGGCCAATTTTAATCTATAAAAATTTAAATGAAATTGTCAGTCGATATCTACTGTCCACGTGATTACATTTTTTCTTCCCGATCATAAGTAATGTTTCTGTTCTTAATTCTTCCTCACCAGTAACCCCCTGTGTCATAGTGGCTTTATTACCTTGCTTGGGGTGAAATCGATTAAAGAAAAAGAGATATGTTTTTTAATGCATACATATAAATGATTCCCTTCACATGTGTAGAGAAATAACGTGCTCAAACGCGCCCAACTGATAAAAGATATTTTGTTCAAACGCTGTATTTCTACTTAAATCTTTATGTATGAGTACGTGTCTACATGATGTATTGAGCTTCTCTATTCCGCTCTCCTACGAGCGACTGCAGTAAGAAGACAAGAATTCAAAAAAGAAATTATCCGTGTTTTCAGAAATGGGTAATGTTTCCTCATATACATTGCTTCCGACTTCCGTGCTTTTCGTTTTGGGTATAACATTTTAGAAATGAAAAGCACGTGGCACTGAAAGTATTTCATATCTTATATAGCATGAATTTTCATGAAGCATTTGAAGACACAAACAAATATTAATAATTTTTTTTTTTATAAAATCATATCTTTTTTTCTTTAACTATGTACCCTGTTCATTCAAATGGCTCCTATTCTTTTTCGTTTTCCGTCTTATTGAAACCAGTTCTGTTATTGTCCTCTCTACTTAATAATGTTTATTTTCATTTCAAACGCTTTCACTCTCAGCAACCTTTTGCATCTTGTGACTTTAACGCCTTGCTTGTGGGGAAGTGATTAAACAAGTTTTCTTCTTCTATGCGTCATTTTCTTAAGGACGGAGTCGATTAATGCTTTCTAAATGTTCCTATCTATTATTCCTTTACATAAGTTCTGTCGTCTTACCATTCCTCCCAGTCTCAATTCTTGAATCCATTCAAGCAAAATTGTTAGGTTACTTACTGTTTCACTCTGTCCCTCTTAACTTCAGTATGTTCTGTGAGTGTCAAATTATTTACACCTATTTTACTCACTATGTTTTCAATTAAAAAAAGTAAAATATCTCTTTTTGCTTCTGATTAAAAGTTTTTTTGTTTTCATTTTCCTTAAATAATCCTTACTATCATCCTTAGTAACCTTTCGTAGAAATATATCTTTGTTGCCTAAAATCTCTCTTCATCTATCAAAAGATTGTCCAGCATTCATGGCTATTTTAAGTCGATTGAAATTACATAACAGTTCAGACATTCACAACATTCATAAAATATTCATATCCCCCAAAAAATTCATAATTAGGACCTCCAAAATGTCATACACACAATCGATATTCCTACTAGCACTTATAGGGGCATTAAAGCCAACACCAACGACTGTTTCATGTTTCAACGCAATCTTCAGGCCATGTAGCTTATGTTTTGTGTCGACTAGTTATATATGCTGGTCAGTGGTGTATAGAATGGGTAGGTTGCTATATTGTATTATCGTGAAAAGTTATTGGGCGAACATTAGCAGTTACTTTTCCTATTATTCTAGAGTATTCAGAAATCATTGTGGAAAGTCATGCGGTTATATTTGCATACGCTCTGTTTCTGATATTGAGCACTTTTACCTAAAAACTATATTTTTATCACACACACACACACACACACACACACACACACACACACACACACACACACATATTCTACTCCGATCAACTTAGCTCACTGGTGCCCACTATATATGAATTTACTCGAGCCACAAGATTAACAACTAGGTCCTCCCCATTTTTACTGTGAAACCAATAAAATGTAAACGCAAATTCTACTCCATCAGCTCCTTTTCTCGCACTTCCCGCCTGTGGAATTCCCCTCCGTTTACTTGCTTCCCCGACAGCTACAATCTCCAAGAATTTAAATGTAAAGTCAATAGTGATCTCCTATCTCACTGGCTCGCATCCTCTCTCTCTCCTGCTCCTTTCTCCGTCCACTCTACTCTCATCAGTATTCTTATCCTTTTCTTACCTACTTTCTGACACCCCTATAACCTGTCACTCTTTCTCATAACTTTCTTCATATGTAATCCCCTGCACAACAGTGGCAGTAAAATGCCTTGCTTGGGGCGATATGATTATAAAAAAAACACAGGGCACGACGAGTAAATTATCACCATTGTATATTTTTATTTCACGTATGAGCATTGTTTGTTTTTGATTTTGTCGATTGCACAATAGAGTAAGGTGAGTTCGTCTCTGTCTGTGAGAAAAAGATCACCATGACGAAATTCACCCCGTTAGAAATTTAGAAACGGCATGGTGTATTGCTTTGAACTCGTGCCGGAAGTTCCTGTACGAACACTTCAGTGTGTTTGGTTGAGAATCGGCAAGAGTAGGATGAGTCTAATGGTGATTACGAAGGTGTTTCGTTTCATTACTAGTAATGGACACGTTATACCTCTATTCATATTTCTGTAGAGCCTTAAATTCAACAGGAAGGTCTACATCAAGCGCCTTGAGAAGGTAGTGCAGCCCTAGGTCAAGAGGGTGGCTGTCTGGTAACAGAATTCTGCACCATGCCACACAAGCTCCAATACGAACATTTCAAGGTGTTTGAGTGACAATCTGAGAAGAGTGCAGTGTCAACATCATAGTGTATGAAGTGATCACTAGTGATAGCAAAGTTATACCTCTGTTCATCTTCTCATAGTGTCCCAGACCCAGCAAGGAGGCCCACATCAAGCACCTTGAGAAGGTAGTGCTGGCCTGGATCCAACTAGAAGTCCTTATGTCTTGCAATATGACCACGAAAGCAGGAGAACACAGTCATGGCTGTCAAACAATTTCTGTGGCCACATCTCCTCTTACATTGCGCCACACTCACGATTATGTGTGGAACACACATGAGCAAGAGACCAACAAAATATTTTATAACACTGAAGATAAACCAAAGGCACAGATTATGACAATATTCACCAACTTAAACAAGGAGACCATCCAGAAGAGTTGTAAGAGATCCCGAATTTTTTTTGATAGCCGTAGTTGAAGGCAATGGCCATTATATCAAATAAATTTACTTTCTATTATTTCAAGACATTTGTGTGTAATTTTGGTAAATATATCTGTTAAAACTACATGTCTATGTTATTGTACTTCTTGCGTAATTCAGACGACAGGTTATCCACCTCACCTATATATATATATATATATAGTCATCCGCAGACAGATCTGTTTCGCTGTATCTTAGCTCATCAGTTCCGGTTAGACTCTGATTACTTTTAATCCAGGATTGAAACCCGACCGAATTGGCGTCAGTCGGCAATTCTACCTCTGAGCTATGGGCGCCCGGTATATATATATATATATATAGGCAGTATATCTTCATTCAAACATGTTTCATTGGCTAATATAGACTCATATCTATTTATTTTAATAATCCTTTCCACTTCTCTAATAAGTTTCTTGGTGTTAAGATAAACATTTAGGAAGGTGCGGTATTTTTTCAAAGCACTTTCCATCTTCTCCTAGATCATCTTCAGAAGTTCATTACAAGTGTAGAATTATTGGAACTTTGGTCCTTTATTATCATTAATGTTTCTTTATATCTTCAAATACTTAACAAAAATTCTTATTATATATAAAAAAAATTTCAGCGTCTTGTATTTTTCCTTTGTTTGATTTCATTGTATTACTGGTTGTAACCAAAACGAAGAGAAACAGAAAAAAGAAAACTTAGATTTTCGTTATTGTTTTTCTGCAAAACCTAGCTGAGGGAAAATTCTAAGCAAATAATACAATAATTGGTAAAACAAGTTGCAATAAAATTCACTTTTTGACCATTAAAAAAACATTCATAAACACATTCATAAACCGGACAAATAAGTCGTTCATCAACTGAGTGTTTCAACTGAAGAGTTATTCGCTGTCCGTCATTAAAAAGTAGACTTGCTAGATAAAATGTTTAATATCTGTGTTTAGAAATTTTAACGTCTGTTTTCGCGAAATAGAAATTTTAAATCTTTTCCTTTCTGCTAGCTTCTTAAAATAATGACCAGCATTCATATTTAAAATTTTCATCAAATATTTAACGACGCGACAGTAGAATTTCTACGAATATTTTATAAAACCTGCCTAATATTACATACATAGCTATGTTTTTCTAAGAAATGTTGTTTAATTGAACTATGATCAGAAAGGTAGCAGGTAAATCTACCGGAGAGTGTAGTTGTAGTAAAACCAATAGTAAACCTGAACGGGTATGTAAATTGACACAATACATTGGTTTTCTGTAGAGGGTTTTATTTGTGTGGTTATAGGGTTATTAGAGACTTTGAGGTTAATTGTTTTAAGTTTTTATAATATATGATGAGATGAATTTGATTATTATTATTATTTATTGGTTTAACATTTCTACGTATTAACAAGACATATTACCAATTTAAAATCTTTTCCTAAAGTTTTAAATAAAAATCGAATAGACAACAATTGAAGCTTAACGAATTTAAACCTTATTAGTTTGAATGATTTGTTTGTTTTTTACGGCTTCTCAGTCTTTTGCAGGTTATTTAAAGCCAGAAAATAGTTTCACATTGTAAGAATTTTATGTAGATTTTAACCATTTACCGATAAAAGTGCTCGTAATTAACCCACAATTGGGGAGAGGAGAGCTGGGTTTATACCTTTCCATATAGCGCCTAAGTGAATATAACGAACGCGACTCGAAATGGAATTCAACGCTTCGATTCTTAATTTCGAACGGTTATTCATTACAAAAAATATTCGTAGAATTTTAGTAAAAGTAGCCATGGGATTACTTAATCCCTAGCTCAAGAATTAAGATTAATCTTAAAATAACAATAGGAAGACCGTGAAATTGCAATGGGTTAAAACTAGTTTATATTACTTTAGTTTGAGATTAATTTATGTATGACTAACAGCATAGCCCTACGTTGCTCGGGGATTTTATTAGTTGTGTTGAATTGGTAAGGTCGTCAAGAGTTTATTCAGAAAGCTCTACTATGAGGTTGCTGTGACGCGTAATTTTAAAAAATTCGAATTAAGTAGATTCATGCTTAGTCCATTTTTTCATCAAACAATCCTGCACATATACAAGCCTACCATCCGCCCTTGCTTTGAGTATTGCTGCCATATCTGGTCCACTGCTCCTGCTATACACTTAGGTGTCCTCGACCGAATTCAACGGAGAATCTGCAATGTGATCGATCCCGACTTAGCAATTAGGATACTGTCGCTTTCTCACCGACGCAGTGTGGCTTCCCTGTGTCTCTTCTACAAATACTTTCGCGGCTTCTGCTCCAATGAACTTAGCTTACTAGTACCCCCTATATATGAATTTACTCGAGCCACAAGATTAACAACTAGGTCCCACCCTTTTACTGTGAAGCCAATAAATTGTAAACGCAAATTCTACTCCAGCAGCTTCTTTTCTCGAACTTCCCGCCTGTGGAATCCTCTTCCGCATACTTGCTTTCCTGACAGCTACAATCTCCAAAAATTTAAATGTAAAGTCAATAGTCATCTCCTGTCACACTAACTTACATCCTCTCTCTCTCATGCTTTTCTACATCCACCCCACTCTCGTCAGTACTCTCTTCCCTCTCCTACTCTCTTTCTGACACCCCCTGCAACCTCTCACTCCTCATAACATTCCTTCTCGTCCACCCACTCTCATCAGTAACCTCTTCCCTCTCCTACTCTCTTCCTGACACCCTCTGCAACGTCTCACTCTTCATAACATATTCCTATGTAACCCCCTGCACAACAGTGGCAGTAAAATACCTTTCTTGGGGCGACACGATTAAAAAAAAACGAAAACAAAAAAACAACAAACAAACCGGGAATGATGTATGTACAACTGGAAGAAGAAGCGGGGCGTTACGGGAGTCAGTGATGTGATACAATGACTTTGTGACGCAAAAGAAGTGGATGCATTGTCCCTGCAACATCAGAGATACGGGAGCTGATATGGTGTTATAGAAAGATGCGTTAGAGTTATCGGGACTACCGGAACTGATACGTAAGTTACCGAGAGATACCGAAGTTACCCAGAGATTACCGCATCAGAAGTCAGACTAGCTCTGAGTTCCACTCAGCTAGAATACTATACACGGATATACTATTTCCACCGACTTTACTTCAAGACTTGCATATATTTATTTCTTACTAATAATATTTCTGGGTTTACTAACCTCAGTTCAAGTTTGTATATTACGTTCAATATAACCTATTTTTCGATCTCAATATCTGTTTCTGTTGTTCATTATTTCGTGCGGTTCCTCAACCGGAATCCACAACAATTAGCATTTTGTAGAAAACGTGAAATTGTTATGGCATATGATAAGGTAGAAGTTGCAAAAATTTTGAAAGATACCGTTTGTTTTCATAGACAGCCCCAGCATATGAAACGACCAGCTTCAGCTAAAACCACACCCATCAACAATCATCACTCGAGTTAACAAACCAAAAATTCTTCTCCTATTGGATCTACACATGAAACTGAAGATAATGTGTTCATTTAAACGTCCAATTCGTCATCTTTGTCTTCATCGATTTTTTCAGACCTTGATCTACAAGATTTTGGTTGAATTCGCATAAGGCGTCTCTGAGTAGAAGAGTTCGTAAATTCTGAGCGTTTTGGTGATTTCTACCGTACCTTGAAAGTTGGTTCGAAACTTTTTGCGTGCATCATGGTTCATGTCATGATCGACAAGTCACCCAATTTTGGTTGAAATCAAACTAAGGGTTTTGGAGGAGTAGGGTTCCTTAGAATGGAGCCTCACGAACACAGACAGACATATCCATTTATATATTTACAGTTATATAGAAAATACTACTAAAAAGTTGCAAGTTTAAAAATGTATTTCTTGACACAATTTATTTATTTCTATTATTATATATGTATATATATTTGATATTTCAGACCGGCCTCGGCCTTTTATCAGAAACAAATGATTTTAAAATTTAAACTAGAAGCGTTCGTCGCGAGAGCGTACGTCGAGAGATGTTTACATCACGTGACGTAGAAAGCGATAGAGTTTTTTTAATAATATAAACCTATCTCTAATGATACTTTTAAATGTTGTCTTAAAGAAAAAATTTTTTAAGTGTATCTAAAAAATGTTTAACTATTGAAATATTTATAAAGATTTAAAACACCTAAGTCTCTATTTAACCCTAGCCTATATGTATTTAATTTTAAAATCCAGTATTTTTCTTTCTTTCTGCGTGAGTATGTAAAACTAAAATCGGAATCTATTAGTAAACATTTGCAGTTTTCTAATGTGCGTCCTGGTTGATTGAAGTTTCAGCTATGGGGGAATAAGGGTTGTTTTGGCGTATGCTTAGTTTGTGATTATTGAAACGGAATCTAAAACTGTTTCCAGATTTATATATATATATATATATGTGTGTGTGTGTGTGTGTGTGTGTGTGTGTGTGTGTGTGTGTGTGTATTTTTAACCCGTTCTGAGTAAGCTTTATTGAACTAATCTTTCCTTTTGTAAAAATACAACTAATGGGAATGAGGAAAACTGGACATCATCTGCCTGATCATGAATTCAGCTAGCCACAATCATTGACCCAAAACAAACTGTTTAGTAATCCTCTCACCAAATTGCCACATTTTTTTTACCACTCTTACTACAACCACCGTAATAACGCAAACCTTCTACATTAAGGACTTTAGTCCTTAATGTACAAGTTGTCTCTGCGGTGTGGGGAATACAATAACAATATTTAAAAATGAAAACCCTCCAAATATGCATCATACCATATATTATTGTTTTCATCATTTCACCCCAAGCAAGGCGGGGCGGTCACCAGTACGCAGTGGGGGTTACATTGAGTGACTGGGTACAGGGGTTTTTAAGGAATGAATAAAAGATGAACAGCGTCCAAGATAACTGCAAATGGTAATTAACGTTGCATTAAAACTTTTGGAGATCGTAGATGTCAGGGAGGCAAGTAAACGGATGAGAGTTTCACAAGCGGGAAGTGCGAGGAAAGGAACTGTTGAAGTAGAAGCGAGGGTTACATTTAACTATTTGAACGGTAAAAGGGTGAGAACTACATGCCGCTCTAGTATCACGCTTAAATTTATGTGGACGAAGCACCAGAGACAAAAAAGCTCTTCAGAGAAGATGTCATGAAAATATTTGTAAAAAGATACTGGGAAGCCACGTTGCGTCGTTGAGAAAGTGACCGAAGTCGAATTGCTAAGTCAGGATCGATTGTATTGCAGATCTTTGGAATTTTTCGAGAACCTCGATATTTTGAATCATAGAATTTTCTTAATTTAAACTTTTTTTTATGTAAAACAATATAGTCATGAATGTATGGTCAGGATATGAATTTTATTGTAGTAAATTCGACCATAAGAGTTCTTATTTGCAAATTAATTTTATCAATTCTATCCAGTTAGTTTGGTTTTATCTTCCAAATGTTTTATTGTGTGTTACATAAATTCCAGCTTATAAAACTCGTCAATCGAGCACCAAGGTTGAAACCCGCCTTTTACAGTATATTGATATAGTCCTTCAGTTTCTCTAACTGGCATTAATAAAGATTAATCAGGGAGCAATATATATATATATATATATATATATTTATATATATATATATATTTTTTTTTTCTTTATGGCGGAGTATCGTATGTCTTGTCTTTATTCCGCGGATTTCTTTTTTTTTCCCCCTCTTATGCAACGCCTTAGTGCGCCGGATTGTAACGGAATTAGGTTCTGTTTGTTAATGGTTTTTCTTAAAGTTTATCTAAGTATAAATTTAAAACTTAGATACTTGCAGAATTTATTTAGTTATTATTTTGAATATATATATATATATAGGTGTCAGGTCGTAAACGGTGAGGATAATCCAACAAGATTACCTTAAAATAAAATATTAATTGGTAAATCCATATAGAGAGCTCGATGGGTGTTAACCAGAGCGATATAAAGTTTATAAAGGAAAACTAAACATGTCATATCAGTTATAAACTATAGCTCATTTCAATGAGTTTTATTAGCTCATGTCATCAGATCTTTTACAATATTTCCTCCATCTGGTTCAAAATTTCTGCCGGAATGAATCTTTTTCTTAAAATGAAGAGAGGGATGATAATAAAAATAATAATAATAAACATAAAATGACAAACAAACAAATAAATGACAATAAATATAAGGGGAAAGAGGAGAAGGAAGGAAAAGAAAAGAAAGAAAGGGAGGGAGGGAACAGGGAAGAAAGAAATAGAGACCAGTTCCAAATAATGGCGTTGTATCCGTTTGACGTTGTTCAGACCGTCTTGAAAGAGTTTGACCTCTGAAAAAAAAGAAACAATTCCTTTGGCTTTTGGCGTCTGTTTGACTCCATTAGGTCAACCTACTTACTTATATTAACTTCTCTCCACATATACATATGTGTACAGTCCCACATATACTTACAATGTGATTTCGATTAAGTTTACATATCCACTGTTTTCTTTTTTCTTTTTGGGTTCTAGCGTTCTCATACTCACACATATATACGCTTCATAAGCACAGGGTTTCCGAGCGCCCACGTAGTGCTGTATATATACGCACACACATATCACTGCTGAATAAATTTGTCGTATTCTCAATTCCGCATATACGAGATATATACGAGACGATTAAGTACATATTTATGCCCATATACCCAAATACAATTATATATATATATATATATATATATATGTGTGTGTGTGTGTGTGTGTGTGCATACGTACACAAACATGACCACATATACACGCACACATCTATATATATATAAGTTATAACTTATATAAGTGTACTAGTATTTTTCTATGTCTCCTAGAATCAGCAAACTATCATCGAGTAGTAAAGTATTTAATGAGAATAAGTCGCCTGACAACAACGCCCTAAAAAAGTGGGTTCAAGCAGGAACTGCATGACTTAGAGCTCCCCAAAAGTGCCAGAACCAAAGAACCTATAAATAGAAAAAGAAGAGTGATATGGTTTAACCTCCACCTTCTCTAAACTATCTAATATTAATATCGGGCAATACTTTCTAAAATTAGTTGATAAACTCTTTAAACAGAACAACCCACTAAGGAAAATCTGCAATAGAATGACATTAAAAATTAATTATTCATGTACCAACAACTTTAATAACATCATCAATTCTCATAATAATAATATGTTAAAGAAATTTCACAGACAGAAAGTGCAATCCTCTGTAACTGTAGAATAAAAAATAAATGCCTACTGGGAGACATATGTAAATCAGAAAAAGTAATATACTAAGCCACCATCTATCCTAGCGTAGACAAAAACCACAAAAAACATATATAGGAATTTCCGCCGGTCCATGGAAACAACGCCTATATAATCACACCCAATCTTACTCTAAACCCCACCTAAAATATCAAACCGCTCTCTCTTAATATTTCTGGGAATTGAAAAGCAAATTTTTCCCCTCAGATTGAATGGAAGATTATAGGGAAATCCCAAACACCCAATAGCTTTAGAGGTAGATGCAGCTTGTGCTTAGATGAAAAGATTAGAATTATCAAGTTCAGAGAATCTAGCCAGTTGTTAAACCAGAGAAACGATATAATTTACAAGTGGCGTCATAGAAATAAATTTAAACTATCCGACACATAAAATTCCGGAATCACCACCTTCCGACACCCTTACCAACCCTCCCACAAATGGATGGATCATTCGTTGGTAAAATGTGCAGGCCAATTAAAATGAGGTTAAGAACCCACCGTTCAATAGAAGGACACACCCATCTAGGCAAACGATGACTTTATATTATGATTAGTATACATAAATCTGAAAGAAATATCCTACCATGAACCATGTAATGAAAAATGCCCAATATATTGACTTCAACATAAACATTTCCCTTGGGAAATGAAGCACCTAAATATGAGGCGAGATATGTCTCTCTTATGCATGCTCCTAGAAAATTCGTGAAAATTCATATGTATTATGTATTATGTATTATTGTATGCATTATGGTACGTAAAATGGGGCACCTAAATAGATGTGTATTTCATAGGTAAAAACAAACTTAATTAGGTAAAATATATATTTTTCCATCGTGTGGGAACACCTAATTAAAGGCGAGGTATGTCAACTTTAGATAAAATCAATTATACAGGCTCGAACTATAACTTTCCTAGTGTGACAATTTTCTACTCATATATGGGTAGTTCAACAACCCAAATGAAGTAAAATGGTATAAATCGATATAAACAAGTAATATTTATTATGAATTAAAAAAATCAAAAAAGAAAATAACCACTTCATTTGGAAATTAAACGTACACAAATGCACAGCGTCTTTATACAGGGTCCTTATACATGGGGGCATAGAAAAATACTAGTACACTTATATAAGTTATAACTTATATATTTGGATGGGTGCGTGTATATGTGGTCATATTTGTGCACGTATTCACACACACACACACACACACACACACACACACACACACACACACATATATATATATATATATAATTGTATTAGGGTATATGGGCATAAATATGTACTTAATTGTCTCGTATATATCTCGTGTATATAAAAATATATTCGGGATTGAGAATACGACAAATTTATTCAGCAGTGATATGTGTGTGCGTATATATACACAGCACTACGTGGGGCGCGCGAAAACCCTATGCTTCTTCTTCTTCTTCTTCTATGTGCCCTGTCCCTTCAGGACGTAGGTAATCATGGCTCTCCACGTCTCCCTATCCCTTGTGGCTCTTAGTATGTTTGCTCCTGTTGCTTCTGGCAACCCCGTTCCGTCATCCACCTGATCAGGCCCTGCAAATATGTTATCCGCTGCCTTCCTCTGTCTCTCCTTCCTTCTATCTGACCAGTCAGTATCAGGTTCTTCAGGCTCTCCTTCCTCATTGCATGTCCCAGGAACTTCAGTTATCTCTTCCTGATGCTCAGCATCAATTTCCTTTTTGTTGCCATTCTTTCTAACACCTCGTTGTTGCTTGTATGCTCAGTCCACGATATCCGTAGCATCCTTCTGTAGAACCACATTTCGGCCGCTTCCAGTTTTGTCCTCATTTTCGATGATATTGTCCAGCATTCATTGCCGTATTGAAGAACTGACATCACGTAGCAGTCTAGTACTCTTTTCTTCGTTTCTATTGAGATTTTCCTGTGTGTTAGTATTTTGCTCATCTTCTGGAACGCGTCCTTTGCCATGCCAATTCGCCTTCGGATCTCCGTGTCGCACTTTCCATCTTCTGTTAGAACACTTCCTAGGTACTTAAATTCTTGTACTTGTTTGATTCTGTTATCCTCCACCTGTATTTGGCATTTTGGGTTGTATCTTTTGCTGATGACCATGCACTCAGTTTTCTTAAAGTTTATTTGTAGTCCCTTCTTGTCACTCTCCACTGCTACTTTCTGTATGAGGTCTTGTAGTTTCCTTTCCGTGTCCGCAATCAACACTGTATCCTCCGCATACCTTATGTTGTTCAGGTTGTGGCCTCCAATAACAAATCCTGGCGAGTCATCTAGGGCCCTCAAAATATTCTCGCTGTATAGGTTGAACAAATCCGGTGAAAAGACACATCCTTGTCTTACGCCTTTTTCTATCTTTGTGTATCTACTGAGGTCGTTACTTGTCCGTATGCAGGCCGTTTGCTGCCAGTAGAGATTCTTGATTATTCTTATGTCTTTGCCGAAAATGTCGGGGTTGCCTAGCATCTCCATCAATTCTTTGTGTCGTATTTTGTCGAATGCTTTCGCGTAATCAATGAAGCATAGGTACAAGTCTTTCTTCATTTGTAATGCCCTTTCAGAGAGCATCCTAATCATGAATATGGCGTTACTTGTTCCAGTGTCTTTAACGAACCCGCACTGTTCCTGCCCTATCTCTGGCCTGGTTCTGCTTCTCGCTCTATTCATCAGAATTCTGACAATCAGTTTTGTAATGTGACTCATTATGCTGATATTTCTGTGTAGTTCGCACTCGTTTGCGCCAGGTTTCTTCGGCAGCGCTATAAATATCGACTTGCATAGGTCGTCTGGTATTAATACGCTGCTATAAATTTTGTTTATTACGTCGGTAATCTTTTCTATGCCATATTCTTCTAAGGCTGTCAGCAGCTCTATCACTATGCCATCTGGACCAGGTGCTTTGTTTCTGTTCATTTTGGCCATTGCAGCTTCCACTTCGGATTTTAGTATTTCCGGTCCATCCATCTCCTTGTGTATTCTCGGTTGTTCTCTCTTGTCGCAAAAGAGATCCTTTATATATTCTTCACATCGCTGGAGTATTTCCTCTTTCTCTAATATGATTGTCCCTTCCTTGGATTTTATGCATCCTGTTGAGGAGCAGGTTTTTTGTCCTGTCAGTTCTCTTATCTCTTTATGCATCTCTGCTTTGTTGTTCCTGCTCAGTCTGTCTACTTCTGCACATTTGTTGTTGAGCCATTCCTCTTTGGCTTGTCTGCATTTTTTCCTTATCTCCCTGTGAAGTTTTTTATACTCTGCTCCGTGCCTTGGCGTTGTTTTTTTTGTCTCCTTTGCATATGAAACGTATATATGTGTGAGTATGAGAACGCTAGAACCCAAAAAGAAAAAAGAATACAGTGGATATGTAAACTTAATCGAAATCACATTGTAAGTATATGTGGGAATGTACATATATGTATATGTGGAGAGAAGTTAATATAAGTAAGTAGGTTGACCTAATGGAGTCAAACAGACGCCAAAAGCCAAAGGAATTGTTTTTTTTTTCAGAGGTCAAACTCTTTCAAGACGGTCTGAACAGCGTCAAACGGATACAACGCCATTATTTGGAACTGATCTCTATTTCTTTCTTCCCTGTTCCCTTCTTGCTTTTCCTTCCTTCTCCTCTTTCCTCTTATATTTATTGTCATTTATTTGTTTGTTTGTAATTTTATGTTTATTATTATTATTTTTATTATCATCCCTCTCTTCATTTTAAGAAAAAGATTCATTCCGGCCGAAATTTTGGACCAGATGGAGGAAATATTGTAAAAGATCTGATGATATGAGCGAATAAAACTCATTGAAATGAGCTATAGTTTATCACTGATATGACCTGTTGAGTTTTCCTTTATAAAATATATATATATATATAGCAGAAATTGTGTGAATTATTTTAGTGTGGACTAGTTCACTGTGCTGTATGGTTCACACTCATTTACAGGCGTTGGAGTCTCTATACATTAAACTTATGATCCCATCTCTCTGTAAGTAGAGAGAATGTCTGTTAGGTCTCCACATCATTACCATCTAGTGCTTGCCCCTCCGCCTCACACTTTTCTTGGCCCTTTTCATGTTTATCCTCAGCTTTTCAATATTTTAAAATATTAAAGAATTAAAACATTCCAGTTGACCCTGATGAAAAATGGGATTGAAACCGGTCGGTCCTTCTCTTTTTCTTATTTTTTATTTTTCATCATTTGTATGCTTGTAATTTACCTTGTTTCGTGTTCTTATATATATATATATATATATATATATATATATATATATATATATATATCTTAGATTATCTCTGTTCATTTAGCTGTAATTCATTTGTACGTTCTTTATTTTCTTAAATTTTATAATGAAAGCAAATTATATTTTCGTGTTACTCATCAATATTATTGTCCATAGTTTGACAGTGTTTGCAAATGCGCTGTTGAACGAATGAGTGAACTTTTGTCGTTGATTCATTCTAACGTAAATGTGATTTCCTGTTGACAGCATCGACAGAATGAAAGTTTCCTGCAATTAAAAATATTGAATTCTTTCAGAGTGAGCAGGAATTTCTTCTCGAGGCTGTAAATTGTATCATCTTATCAAATTTTATTGGCGCGAGTTGGTTCAGTGTAATCAAAGTGCATAATCAAACTATAGTGACTGAATACTATGCAGTAAAATGCATTACAATGGTTTTTGAGATTCAATGGGGTATTTAAAATTAAAACAGGATTGTTGTTTAGGAAGTATATTGGCGTGAATATTTACTATGGCAAACACTGTGTCAGACTCTGTTATTTTACTGTAATGTTTATCCTGCTCAAGGCTCAGGAGCCACTCGAGATATGGGACTATATTAAGGGGCAATTTAAATAAATAACAAGGGAAGATAAAGTTTGAATGGATATGTCATACTTTTCCTTAGAGATTAATATTACTTACTTCTATTATTTAGTAAATAGTATTAAAACAGGTCACCATGTAATGTTAAGACAGAACGTAGATATGAAATGAATGAATGAACACTTGTTCTAAGATACGTTTATGATAGACACAATAATACATATATATACATCCAACAAACAAGTGTCCACATGTAGAGAAATACGTAACTTTTTTATCTAACGCAAAGCAAAGTATCTGAAGGAACAAAAGGAAAGGTTTCCTACTAGCAGATACATCTGTTCGGCCATTGTTATGATTTGAGATTTAAAGTGGCCGAATTCATCTCTATCCCAAAAGAATACGGCAGGTTTCATCTATGTTTCAACGGGACGGTAGGAGTTTTATGTTCCAGCGGAACATGGCGGTAGGCAGATTCTGCCTGTGCCAAAGACCTAGACAGAGGGTAACAATATTCTTCCTCGGTTGCTGTTAACTGAACGAGTATGTGACTAGCGCTTCGGTCACTATTATGAGTGACGTCGCAAGCGGTCGTCGTGTGAACATTGCGATTTTATCTCGACCAAAGTGAGAGAAGTCATTTTTGTCTCCTTACAAGGTGAAATCTATACATGAACAGATTTAGTGACCGCGGAAATATCATCTGGGAGTCTGTTCCATGGGGCAGTAGGTCGCGGGAAAAGCTGTTATAGTGGTACAGTTAAAAAAAAAATCACCCCAAGCAAGGTGGTACCGCTACTGATGCGCAGGGCGTCTACATAAGAAAAAGTTTAAACAGAGGGAGAGCGAGAGAAAGATAAACCAGTTACTGGGGGTGTTAGAGAAAGGGTAAGAGAAGTATGGGAAAACCAGTGTGAAGACAGTTGCGAGGGTAAAGTGAGAAAGGAAAAGAACGAGATACACGTGTTGATGGTGAAAGGTCGAGAAAAAGAGTCAAGTGGACAAGAGATGGGGTTTTACGATGCATTTAAATTCTTGGAGATTATAGCTGTCAGGGAAGCAAGTATACAGAAAGGAGTTCGACAGACAGGAAGTACGAGAAAGGAAGCTGATTGAGTAGAAGTGGCGGCTGCATTTAGTTTATTTAACTGTAAATGGGTGGGACCTTCTTTCTAGTCTGGCTGCTCCAGTAAATTCTTGTAGAGGGGGCATCAGTGAGCTAATTTCGTTGGAGCAGAAGCCATGAAAATATTTATAGAATAGGTAGAGGGAAGCCACATCCCGCCGGTGAGAAAGTGGCTGGAGGCGAGCTGCTAGGTCAGAATCGATCACGTTACAAATTCTCCTTTGGCGCCTATTGAGAACCCTGAAATGAATGGCAGGGGTGCTCGATCAGATATGACAATAATATACAATGAACGGTCACATGGGTGATTTGTGTATGTGCAAAATGGACTCAGGCAGGAAAACTTCTTAGCCCTACACAGTAACAATCTTCCCAGCAGTCGATTTAGCTATTAATTCAATGTAATGGTTCTACTTGAGGTCGGAGGAGCGGGTGAGACCGAGGAGGTGCAGTGTATTGCTTTCAGGGAGATTCGCTTGGTCCATGCTGATGGGGGGGGGGGTGACTGTGGTGGCTGAATTATAGCAGCCTTGTTTTAGAAGCATTCAAATTTACAAGCCACTGCTGACCTCAGTCTGCCGCCTCGCCAGATTTCTTACTGAGAGGGGAGTAAAGAGTAATGTCATCATAGACGTTATCACGTCAGGGAGATCGTTTATGAAGATCAGAAAGAGCGTCGGGCCTAGGATAGAGCTCTGGGGGACAGCAGCGTTCATGTGGTAGGATGAGGAGGCATGTCCATTCAAGACGACATTCATCATGCGGTTAGATAGGAACGATTAGATCAAATCAAGCAAGCGTCTAGTGATATCACAACCTTGTAAGTTGCACAGAAGGCCAGCGTGCCAAACCCTATCAAAGGCTTTGGAGATATCTAGAGTAACAGCTAGAGTTTCGCCGGAATTATCGAGCATCGGCGGACTTTCTTCTCGCAGATATAATACGGTGGGTATGTGGGTGGTTTACTAAATGGCGGGTCCTAGCCGTGAAGTTTAGACGTAGTGTAACGAAGGAAAGTAGTTCATCCATGCACTTTCCATGTTAGTAGCGATAGAGCAGTGAGGAACCTGCCACATCCCGCTTGTGAAAGTGAGGTTGTTAAGGTGTAAAATAATTATTCTTCAACAAGTATTTCGCCTTTGAAATCTATTAAAAACTGAAAATGAAAACTGAACAGCTCGCGCCCATATATACCAACAGTATTTCATTTTGGGTTTGATATGATTCTTATAAAGTTAGAGAATTGCATGAACTGTTAGTACAGCAGCTGATAATTTTGCATTCATCTTTATCGATGGATCGTATATAAGAGTTCCAGTTGAGATCGGGTGTTAGTTTGAGGCCGAAACTTCTCTCAAGGTACGGACCACCACCCCTCGCGGAGACATCCGTTTATCGTGATGATAGGAAGTGAAAGGTTTAGGGAAGAAGATCCTGAAAGAAGGTATAGGTTTTATAAACCCAGGCCGGGTAAATACAGCTTGGTTTTCTGGACCTGTACCCAGGAAGGCTACCGGATGATGAATTGCCCGACGAAGCGGTTATGGCCGCCTGACTTCAATGATTATAAGTACACCAGGTGTGGTGAGAAGGGACACAGAGCTAGGTGGTGTTGACTTGGCAGGGTCACCCCACCATCGCGAATAAAAAAGAAACCGGAAGAATGGGAAGAAGTAAAAAGAGTCGCCCCAGTAGTTAGAGAGAGTGTGACCTGTATCAGAACGACTGGAATGATGTACTGGGCATACAGCCGTGAGGATCAATTTTGCAGCTAATTTTCCCATGAGAAGGTACTGGTATTGTGATGACCAGACCACCTAAAGAGAAGCTGTACTCGGCGACGGAGAACGAGAAAAATGTGAAGGTTCGCTTTTGGTTACTCAGTTGGAAGGGGCCGGAGTGGGAACCCCGTGTGGATGATCATGGAGATGTGCTTCTACAGAAGTCCATGGCAGATTGGCGGGAGAGACACGGTACTAGGAGACGAAAGAAAACTGCTAGTGTGTCTCATGTATTAGTAGAAGGAGGAGGGCTTTATTGTAATGAGTAGTAAGAACTGTAATAGATACTGGATCACAGATCTCGATGTTGAATAAGGACGATTGTGAGTTCTTGAGATGTAGGGGTAACTTGAAAGAGGCAGACATTGAAATTACTCAAGTGGTAGGAAACCTGATGGAGATGAATTGGATGGCAAACATCCCAACGGAAATAGAGGGACGAGCAGCATCCAGAGATTTGATGTAGCCTCAGGTTTGTGTGAAGAGGCGATTTTGGGACAAGACTAGCTTGATTGTCATGAAACCGGAATAGAGTTTAATCCCTCTGCTTTAGTAGTAAAAGATAGAAACGTACCACTGCTATCGGCAAAAGACAGGCCTGTTCCGAGGAGAGAGGTTAAAGTTATAAAGGTGAATAAGACAAGAAAAGAAGGGATGGGAACCCAATAATAAGATAATGAAGGCAGATAGGGACTCCGTAGCAGATGATTCAAGTGTGTGGTCGGAGGAAGACGAAATACCTCTCTCTCATCTCCAAGAACGACTAAGAGAAGAGAATAGGTGAGAGGCTGAACCAAGGTTATCTCACCCAAAAGCAAATAGCCCCAGTGGCAAAATCTATGCTTGTTGTTTGAAACTCCCTCAGTCGGGAGAGGAATCGAGTGAACGTAAGATGAAGTGTTAACTGAATGTGAAATGTCTTTCTCTCCGTTCCAAAAACTACCTGAAGAAAGTGTGAAGAGTCCATGTGTATGTCTGGAGCAACCCCTCAAAGAAGACTGAGAGGAAACCATGAGTGTCATTAAGAAAATAAGGTTATGAAAACGGTGGTCGATGTGTTCGGTGCTGGTGCGCAACAGCACCGAACTACTCATTATCTACCCTTTAATTTCTGAAAGGAACAGGTTGTTGGAGAATGGGAGGTGTGGCTAGCAGTTCACGAGGGGCGGACAAATTTGCCTGTCAATTCCATTTCTGGCAGCACACTGGTTGATAATGACACCAGTTGTGTGTCATTATCATTGATAATGACACACAACATTTGGGCAGGAGGGCAGTGCTTCAGTCTAAATTCAACTAGCTTATTAGAAGATGGGAATAGAAACTAAGAAATGTTTGTAAGTGGGAACGAACGGGCTGTAGATGCATAAAAGAACAAAAAAAATGCTACTATCAATGATAGTGATGATTATGAAGATGACAGTAGCTTGGAAACACATCCAGAATACGATTTTCAAGAAAATGAACGAAGTGGTAATAACTAGATCAAAGCGGTTGGTCACTTTCGTGATCGATCTAAACCCATATGAGCCATTGAAAAGCAAATTGAAGAGTGAAATAAAAGGATTAGGTCCAGTCAGGTCAAAAGTGGCCAAGAATTACCCCACTGAAACGGGATACCTTATTTGTTTTTGTACTCTTTAGAGTGGGGCGTAACTATGATGGAGGAGCAATGTAAAGAGAGGAGAAATTACTTGAAAGGAATTGCATTATTACAAAACAGAAGTAAAAATGTATTAGTCCCCTTTGTAGGGAAAGCATTGGATGTTTTATTAGAGACCGTAACAGAAGATGAGGTTAGAGGCATAAAATGAAAACTGGAAGAATTGGGGAGAAATCAAAGAGTCCTAGCCAAGGTGGCAGAAAATAGCGTATGTAACAAATTGAATGTAACAAGGCTAGAGCTAACGAAGAATGGAGTGAAAATAAGTTGGCTGACCACCAATTTAAGGGAGGTATGACAAGGAATAGCCAATATTACTAAGGCAGTGATGAACGAAGTACAAAAATGAAAAAGGTTTATACAATAGTATCATCAGATGGCAGCTATCCTGGACAAAATATGACAGGATAGTCAGTCCCTAACATTTTTATTAGAGCAAGTGACGGCTTAGCTAGACATGTTGTCCCTGGGTCAGTCAGTCAGTTAAAGTGCCATACGTGATACACGCTTGGGCGATCATGTCTCGACAGAGACATGACTGACTGGGCAGAAGATTATCCCGCAGTAGGTTGCCATTGCTTTCTGCGGTAGACTGGTTGTCGACCAAGGCTATAGAACCCAATATGTCCTGCTATTTAACCCATAACTGGAAGGAAGAGACGGATTAATACCTTTCCCAAGGGTATTTGCGCGTAAGTGAATACAATGGATTCAACTGGAATTCGAACTCGGAACCCTGGACATTTAAGGGAATGTTAATCAAGATACAAATGGAGTTATCTCACCATTTAAGGGTACCAGTGGAACCTTCTAAAGAATTATAGAAATATTATAGTGCCTTGGGTTTGTAACTTTGTTGGAGCATAACAAATTATTGGTTGTAGTGTCCATACCGTTACTAGACAGAGACATTTTGTTCGAGATATATCGAGTTATAAATTTATCTATTCCGTATCTCCGACCACAAGAAGGCCTGGGGGCAAAAGCCATACAGCAAGTTGAAACAAGGCATACAGATATCAATTTGACCCGGAAAAAAATCATAATGTTAGCAACAGAAGAAGCTAGAAAGTGTAGAAACGATGATATGGGAGCATTTACCTCACTGAGTCCTCTGTATGTGACCAGTGAACACCGGTCGTGTATATTCGAATTATTTAATGATAATAGAAAGGCAGTTGAGGAATATTTGAGATGTTAACCGATACTGTACTGCCGCAAGCAATCAGATGGAGTTTGGGTAGTAGTCGCTCAGAAACCCATTGATCTTTCCAGGGTGTATAAAGGAGAACCCACTAAAACACTGACGATGAAACCACCGTGATAAAATTACTTCTTGGGTGTTCCGCAATTGGTATGTCTTTCTCCCTACTTCCATATTACCAGGCTGAGGAGGAATTTGATGAAAAGACTCAATAATGGAGATGGTTGCAAAGTCTTAAATAATTGCACACAATTATGGGAGTTAGTAATGAACAAATACCCCATGGTCATGATAGAGCGAATAACGGAATTATTAAAGCCCATAGATAAAATTAAAAAGGATCAGTTAAATGTTTAATACTTTGGGAAAAGAAGATTTGAGTTGGAAGAATAGTAAAGTAATTCTGGTAAGCTGGTCAGTGGGGAGCAGTAGTTTACTGGTCGTTGTTGCGGTGGTAGTGGTAGTGTGGAAAATAAAAAAAATACAGAGAGACGGAAGAACGAGGTCTCGGTGAATGTACAGCAAAAAGAATAGGGAAATAACATCTAGCGATTCATATCTGAATAAAACAGATCCAACAGGGGAGAACGAGGTCCAATTGAACCTGACCACAGGATCTGAAGAAGAACCAACTCCTGTCAAGAAGTCACTGAAACCTCTCCTGAAAGAGAGGAGGTTGGTAACAAAATAGAAATAAACCAGAAGAGACACATATGTAACCACACCCGCACACACACCTGAAAAAAATATGAACAAGAGAAACATCATAAAATATCACACACACACACACACACACACACACACACACACACACACACACACATATATATATATATATATATATATATGTATATATAAAATAGAAGACAAAAGGACCTATTGTTATTCGTGTTAAAGAGATTTTTGCCGCATGAAAATTAAGAAAGAAAAGGAAAAAAATGCATGTTATTGGATGGAATTAAAGAAAGGACATTTTTACATTATTGCATGGAATTAAAAAAAGAAGATTTTTACGTTATTGGAATTAAAGGAAATAATTTTTTCATTTGCATAGGATTAGAAGAAGGACACTTTTATTGTGCATGGAAATTGTTGTCTTATTGTTGCTTAAAACTAATACGTTCAATGCATGATTGCATGAAATTTGTTTTTATTTTTGGTGGGTATACCCTTAAAATTAATAAGCATGCTAAATAGTGTAATTAGTAGTTATATTGACATTTATTTAATAAATGACAGGTGACATTGGGAGTGATATAACCCTAGTTCCAGATGGCTGATATTCATTTTTTATTACTTTTAAGGATAAGAAGGGATTTCTCTAAAATTAGAAAATACAATTGTTTTGTCGGGAATTAACTGAATTGATTGGATCTGTGTAAAAAATCATAGACATAATATTGTCGTCCTGTTTTGAGAAACTGTTTGGCCCAAGGTCAAAACAAAAAGTCAAACCAGATGGCTAACTCTCAAAAATAAAGTGATTGCTGCATGGCCTGGTATTTCTGTTTCTCCTGTACGCATACTAGTCATGGAACATTAACAGTAGGACTCCAAATGCTTCTTTCAGCTGTAGAGGTGAGATATTTCCGATAGATGAAGAGGCGCACAGAAGTATTAATCATCAGATAAATGGCGTTGATCTCCATAACGAAGAGGAAGCTGAAGAGGTATAGCCCCGTAAGCAGGTCGCCAATCTTCCCTAAGACCATCCTACAAGTAAAGGTAGAGGGTTTGGAGCGGAAGATAAGCGCAAAGAAAGAGATGGTCAAACAATGTCGCCGAATGTTTTGCCAGATCTAGGTTAGTGGATAAGTAATTGTTTTGTTAACGACTTTCTCTGACGAAGGCTGGCCCAAATGTTCCTAATTTATTTTTGTCCCTTCTTTTTAGCATTGAGATGTTTACTTACATCAGTTCTATTTAAAACGATCATTAATTATTATTTTTAGCACTAACAACAAAATACATTTGAAGGGACTAAATGGTAGAACGAAAATAGCGTAATATTAAAATATAAAATCGTCTTAATGAAAGCAACAAAATCAAATCAATTTGTAAAATAAAAATCAAATAAAATTGATAAATGGAACTGAAAAGACTAGAAATAAATCAGAAGCAAGAATTGCAATAGGAAATTGATGTTCTCCCAAAAGAAGGGGAAAAACAAAATTTCTCCTTTTGTCAGCGAATCGTAGCTTTACACCAGTAGATCGACTAGGATTTTTTTTTTTCACAAGAAAGCAATCCCTAGGTGTTGAATCTCAATTCACCGCGAAAGTTTGCGTTGTGTATAAAACTCCAAGTGTTGCTACCGGCGGAGAAAAATGTTTCATACAAAGGCAAGCATCAGATATCTGTATGCTTGTTGAAAATTTAAGTAGCTTCGAGGCAGAATTATACAATTCTCTTTAAAAGATTTTACCTCTTTTAAATTCTGGCTCTATTATTACTATTATTATTATTATTATTATTATATGTATTCATGGACAAGAGAAAGCAAGGAAGTCATTAAAAAACCCCTAAGTCTCTCAAGAACTCATTATAATGCGTTCAAATCCTTCATAAATTTACAAAGATTTGACTTCTTGAAAAGTAAGCCTGGCTTATTCACAATGGCTCGAGAATCCACTTTGAATATGGTGTATTCAATACAGCCAGATTGACGCATTCAAACTGTCATATCTGTTTTTATCTGAATTGAATTATAACTTTTTGGCTGCTTTAGCCACGAGAAAATATCACACACACAAATATATATACACACACACGTACACAAACAAGCACACACATACACACACACATATATATGCGCGCACACGCACACACAGACAAACAACCACATATATATATATAGACGCGCGCACACACACACGCACACAAACAAGCACACACACATTTGTACGCGCACATACATACGCACACAAACAAGTCCATACACAGAGAGCGAGATGGAAAGAGAGTTCTATGATAAAAAATTAGTAATTTTTCTCGAAATGTTAGAAACAGGATTTAGGTTTCATAGTGACTTATGGTAATAAGTATTTATATGCTTAGATAAATATATAGATAGTTTTCACATTGAAATAGATATATAGATAATTTTCACGCTGAAATATATATATATATATATATATATATATATATATATATATTATGAACTCTCCCGTCGATTTCGACGTATAAGAGTCTAACTCAGACTGCGACACAAAGAATTGTTTAGAGTGGTGAAGACTAGTGTAGCACTATCCACACTTTTGGAACTGCTGATGACAAACAATCGGTGCAGAAACTCGCCACAGATCGCATGAATAGCAAACCTCAGTTATTTAATCCATAACTGGAGAGAAGGAACAGATTAATATCTTTCCCAAGGGTACCACTGCGTAAGTGAATGAAGAGTGTTCGACTGAAATTGGAACTCGGCTCACTGATTTACCTTTCCAAGCCGACATCCACCGCACCACAACACACATCCGTCAATAAACGCTTACAGCACCTGGTATTCCTAAGCAGTCACCCATCTAAGACTCAACGTTGCTTAACTTCGGTAATCGAGCAGGAACCGGTGTATTCAACGTGACATGACCGTGCCATTTCGGTCGGGTTTCAATCCTGGGTAAAAAAGCAATCGGAGTCTAACCGTACTGAGGAGCTGTGATACGGCGAAACAGATCTGTCTGCGGATGACAATATATATATTGTCATCCGCAGATCTGTTTCGCCGTATCACAGATATATATATATATATATATATATATATATATATATATATATATTGTTTGTATTTTCTTTTGGGTATATCATGGCTTGATATACTACCGCTTCTGACATACACTCTCCACCCATAGAACACTCATTTTTTTATTCTGCAATTACATTTAGGTGTATTATGTCCAGCTGCATTCCTTATGTCTGGTAAATCCCGGACAACTTTAGAGTTGCCTTGGTTGGGAGTTGCAGAAGTTAGTCTGGCTCGACTAGGAGTTGTTTCTATGGAGTGTTGAACCAAATTGCTTTCTTTCTTCTGTTGGTCTTATTGGTATTACTATATTTCAAGGATTCGTCATAAAAAAGCAGCCTTTGAAGTCCGCTCTTAGAAACTAAGAAACCAGACAGCTCTATCAAAATATTTCTGGTCATTGAAAGACAATAATCTAAACCTCATATTTAATTGGAATATCATTAAAAAATCAAACACACCGACCAACGTCAAAGATTGCTGTCACTTATGCCTTGATGAAAAGATATCTATTGTAAAACACAAAAACCAATTGGATCTGCTGAATCTGAAGAGAGAATTAATTTTGAAATGTCGACACAGGAGCCGGTTTAAACTATGTTAAACTTTTAACCCTTCATTCATTCCTCTGAAGACTTTACACACATCACACTATTCTACGGAATACATATTGTTTAATTGTTATATATGTCGAAGGTTTTTTTTTTTTTATATACGGGTTTTTATATGCCTATGGTATTGCTTACATATTTGTTCATGCTGGTTTTTGAGTGTATATTTATATGTGTGTGCTCGTATGTGTGTATATGTATATATGTATCTGTGTACGTGTACATATATGGGTATACATATATACATGTATGCGGATATGTGTGTACGCATTTACGTGTGTGTGTGAGTTGTATGTGTACAAATATATGTTTTTACAGTACTAAAGTTATACGGTATTATAACTGTACTGTTGACCGAAAAATTTACCTATATTATGGTAGTATTATTTTTATTGTATTGTTAACCGAATAATTAGTATAATTTAGATTATATAGTGGTGTGGTGGTAATTATGATTAAAGCGAATTGATTAACTATTATATCTAATTTGTTTAATTTTTTAGGTTTTTAAAAAAAATTCAAATTTCTTATCCTTTCACTAGTTATATGTAAATTTAATCTTAAACTTAATAATTAAGTTTAAACAACTAAATTTAAAGAGAATAGTTAGGCTTACTTTTAAATAAAAAAAAAGAATTTTTAATTTCATATTGTAAGTTTTTTTTTTAATCATATCACCCCGAGCAAGGCGGTAACGCCACTGATGTGCAGGGGGCGACATAAGAGTGAAGAGATTGGAAAAGAGAAAACCGGAAACCGCATCCTAAACAGGAAACAATGGATGAGCCTCTTCACCTGTTCAATAGACGTGGGTGGAGTGTGCATCGGGCGATAGTTTAGTCTATCTACTCCAATTGAAAAAAAAAGTGAGAAGATTGGAAAAGAGAAAACCGGAAACCGCATCCTAAACAGGAAACAAAGGATGAGCCTCTTCACCTGTTCAAAATACATGGGTGGAGTTTTGAACCGGGCGATAGTTTAGTCTATCTACTCCAATTGAAAAAAAAGTGAGAAGATTGGAAAAGAGAAAAACCGGAAACCGCATCCTAAACAGGAAACAATGGATGAGCCTCTTCACCTGTTCAATAGACGTGGGTGGAGTGTGAATCAGGCGATAGTTTAGTCTATCTACTCTAATTGAAAAAAAGTGAGAGGATTGGAAAAAAGAAAACCGGAAACCGCATCCTAAACAGGAAACAAGGGATGAGCCTCTTCACCTGTTCAACAGATGTGGGTGGAGTGTGATCCGGGCGACAGTTTAGTCGATCTACTCCAATTGAAAAGTGACTATTATATTTGTTTTGTTGATTGTATAATTAGTATAATTTTGTTTGCATAGTGGTGTGAATATTTTGTGATCACAAAAGATTAACTATTATCTTTTAAATATATTTTTAATTTTTGTTGACTCCAATTTCTTTCACCGTTAATTTATATTATTTATTTATTCTTCTTTTCTCATTTTCTTATTTCATCTCTTCATTCTATTTTAAATTTATTCCTCTCTTCTTTCTCTTTCTTCTTCCTTTTTCCTTTACGCTTTAAGATACTTACCCTTTCTTTTTAACGCTCTCTCTCTCTCTCTCTGACTGTCTGTTTTTACCTAAACCACTTTCTTTAAGTTTCAAATCTACGGGTCTGCAATCCAACTGTCAGGTTGAATGCATCTTCGAACTTTTGTTGATACCCGCCGCTACGCGTGTCCTCTGATTATATGTTGCGTATATATATGCTTATGTATGAATATGTGTGTGTTCGCCGAACTGATGTATTTTTTCTTAAATTTTCTCTTTTAAGGGAGCGACCGTTATTTTTATTCGATTTTTAGGTATTTGTGAATCTCATTCGTGTAAAATTCTCTGTAAAATAAGGACGGAAGCTGATGATGGTTAGCTTGCAATAGGCATATACATCCAATTTACCATGAAATAACGTGTTTGTCTTAATTTTTCTCATATATATATAATGTTCATATTAAGATAGATGCTTTTTCACTTTGAATTGTGTATAAAATATTTCGCTGCAATATATATTTACGATAGGTAATTCCATAAGTCAAAATTTTAAAGAGCGCGAATGTGTCCTTTATAATTTGAGATGCATGCTGTGTTCTCTTTACAGACAATAGAGTTGGATTTTCGACACAGCCGTAGCTAGGAACATCTACTGAAACAACCAACATTTGTCGGTAAATCAATTCTACCTGTCACGGTTATCCTTTTATACGTTTGTTCCTCATAAAAGACACGTTCGTCTAGCGAATTGCAATTTGCCGTAGGCACAGCCTCTTGCAAAATGGTGTATTTTCTAATGATGAACACAGTCTCGCGTGATTAATTATTGAAAGCATTATATTCTTGAAGAGACAGAATACGATTTTCCATTTTCTCATTCTGTTCATTTTATAGTTCTGGCTCGGTGTCAAACTAATCGAAGGTATATTATTATGTTAAATATAACCCCTATCGTCTAACTCTCTCAGTACGGATAAGTAGTAAGTGCCAGCTGTGACAACCTAAATGAGGGATAGAGTTTTGAGATCATGCTCCATCGGAAAGCCTTTATCTCCATCCCCAACTAACTCGATGAAGCGGGGTTGAAAATTACGGTCATAGTGAAAACCAACGCGCTAGTAGTGTAGAGAAATTGGTCACCTCTTCTCTTCCTGACCAGAGAAGAAAGTCTCTAGAGTTCAGGATACAAGCGAACAAAATCCCTGAAGAGTTTTTGCTCAATGAACCGAGTCATTTGATCTGTTTCAATCTTTTCAGCAGCTGACCTCTAACTGTGAATGGTTCCCTGGTTTCTCACACTATTTTTTAATCAGTTTTGATTTCTCGGCATTCATTTCCATGCCATATCTAGATACAATTCCATCCAGATACCACACCAGGTTAGCAAGTTTGTCTTTCACTACAAGCCAGGTTTTCTATGTCATCTGAAAACTAATGTAATGGTTTTCACTCCAATTTTAAGTATCCCTATATTTCAAAGGCATGCTTCATTAGTCAACCGGTTCATATAACAACTTGTACATATGTATCCATCTTAGGCTATCTATCTATCTATCTATCTATCTATCTATCTATCTATCTATCTATCTATCTATCTAATTTTTATTTTGTTTCTATCCATCTCTTTTTTATCACCTGCTATTGGACTTGGAAAAATACTATTTTTCTGATGAGTTGATTCAAGAGAAAGATTTCATGAGGTACAGCCGGAAGTAGTTCTGAAAGAATGATTGCACTATGCTTACTTTTAGAGAAACGGATGTTATTACCAATGCCATTATTCATATCTATCTATCTATCTATCTATCTATCTATCTATCTATCTATCTATCTATCTATCTATCTATCTATCCCACTATCTATCTATCTATCTATCTATCTATCTATCTATCTATCTATCTATCTATCTATCTATCTATCTATCTATCTATCTATCTATCTATCTGTTTCTGTGTGTGTGTCTATTTGTACGTGGTATGTTTGTATGTAAAGACTGTCGAAAAGAGGTGAAGGTGAGTGTTACCCGGAATTCATAGTCTCATACTCTTCTTTCTTTGACGTTTGGTAGCAACTCGTATTTGGTCTATGTTTCCGGTTCGCCCCAGTCATGCTCACACAAAGATGCATCCACATACAGTTGGCTGCCATTCGATTTCGAGCAATTTCCTCGATTGATCTATCTTCAAACATGGTTAGCGCTTATATTTTTTTGTTAAATCCCACTAGGGCCGTCTATTCTCTTGCGCAGCTCTGTTAACGTTACCCCTTTTTATAGACGTTGTTACAAAGATATTTTAGCGAACTTTCAAATGTTGTTTTAGTCCACCAACTGAGGTAGATTCGTCTTTACTCTCTCTGACAACAGAAATATCTTATGATGTCTACTGAATGACCTCTGTCTGTGTGTGATGCATTTCTAGATTTTTTAAGCATGTCCAACTTTGACGTGATGATATTCAAGATATATCAAATTCTATGGTAAAAATGTCAAACATATATACATATGTTGTAGTAGGCCTTCATCGGTCATGGTTGACCATAGGTAGCATCCTAGTTGTCTGTTTGGCTAGAGCATCGATCGGCGTCTGTGACTGTAGAAGCCCATATGGGAGTAACAGTTTTTGTTGCAGAGGCTGCATTTATGTTTTGTTTCTGGCCTGTCGAAGCTGTCATTTTGCTTCCTGCGAACCTGCCTCCCCATAGCGACTTGTGTCAGTTGCTCCTCCCTTGATTTGGGTTGTTGGACCAGAGTTCCTCTACATTTGGTCCAGTTGCTCCTACGCTCTTCCATGACTCCGTGTTGATGCCTACAGCTTTTATATCTCGGTTTTTAATGTCACGATACCGCAGCTGTGGCCGCTCAGTGGGTCTTATACCAGAGGCAAACTCTCTATGCAGGAGGTCTTTTGAAATGGGACCGTCCGACATGCGGTGGACATGGCCTAGCCAGCGAAGCCTGAGCTGTTTAAAGAGTTTGAACATGGTAGACAGACCCGCGTGACACAGGGCCTCAGTGTTGGGCACCTTATATATATATATATATATATATATATATATATATATGTATGTGTGTGTGTAAATAGATTAATAGATGACATACAGTGGAAAGATTATATTGAATCCAGTGTTAGGTCATCTACTAAGAAAGCTGGTTCACTGTGAAGTGTTAGACATTTTTCTCTTCATTACTTATCATGCGTATCTATAAATTTAGAATTCGTCTATGCTTCGAATATTATTGCCACATATGGTCTGAAGTGCCAGCCACATATCTAGAGATCCGTTATAATATTAAGTTAGATTAGCTCACTGTGTCGTGTTAGACAATTTTTCTCTCCAGAATCTATCTTGCATATCTATATATGAAGTCTACCATTTGTATATGCTTAGAATATTGCTGCCTCATATTGTCCGTCTCATACGTTGCTGTAATTGTTGCGATGAATTTCGGGATGTTGAGCTTTCACGTCCTTTAGACGTTGTCAGTTCTTTTGTGCACAAAATTAGGAAGAAGTTGAAATCTTTCAGCTAGTATTCATCACCTGTAGTAAAGCACAATACACATGGACAACCTTTGGATAGCATCAAGACACCACATTTCGTAGAAAATATGCAGAACCTTATTAATGCTAATTCTAGGAAGTCTATAATGATCATTGCCAGAAACTTTTAAGTGTCCAAAGTTACGATCTACGATGTCACACGAGATGACATTCAGTACTTTTTTAATCATTTCACCCCAAGCAAAGCAGAACAGCCACCGATGCACAGCGTTTATAGAAAGAATTAAGCTACAGGTCTTGTCAAAGAAAGAGATAGATGGGAATCAAGATGAAAGACGATGACAATTCAAGTTGCATTTAAACATTAGAAGACTGTAGTTACCAAGGAAGCAAATAAACGAAAGGAAGTTCCACAGACGGGAAGTGCGAGGAAATAATCTTTTAGAGTAGAAGAGACGGTTAGCAATTTTAATGGTAAAAGGGTGGAACTTAGATGCTAATCTAGTAATACGCGTAAATTCATGTGGTTGAGGAGCCAGAAACAAAAGCTTGTCAGAGCAGTTAGCATAAAAATATTAAAAGAAAAAACAGATAGAAGCCACATCATGTCGATGAGAAAGTGATTGCAGGAGGGTGCCAAGTTAGAATTGACTACATTACAGACCCTCCTTTGAATTTTGTAGAGAAGCTCAAGGTGAATAGCAGAAGCACTGGACCAGATATGGCAACAATATCAATGCAAGGACGAACAGTAGATTTATAGATGTGCAATTCCTATGTGATGACGAAAAGGCAGCTCGTGTCGGCAAACGCACAAGAACAACGGTTGTTCCGAAAAAAAAATCGATTACGGAACTCGTTGAAACATTCAGAAGAACCTGACATGCTCTCTTTTTTGCTAGTCAAAGGGAAAAAATTCAGTGAGAATTGACGGGTTATGTGCCCGATGTTATGCACATCAAGTTTTGCGTTTCTGTGATGGTTTCAGGGTGCCAGCCGATTTCTTTCAACAGAATCTTCCGTTGAATGGTGTTGGCTGAGCTGTGGTGCTGGAAACAGTTGTGAAGCTCTGGATAGACCTTGTCTGTAACATCAGATTCTGCATTCATGCATGTAATTATCATTTGTACGTACAGCTTAGACCTGGTCATTGATATCTAGCAATGCATTCACGATCGATACAAAGACTCAAGCCTGGCATCATGGTAAAATCAAAAATAAATTACAACACCCGCTTATTTTTGTAGTTTGTGAATGGTGTAACCAAAACGCTATACAGGTTCATAATCCGTTCTGCTTCCACTCTTACTGCATGAAGTGATACATTCCTTTCAGAAGGATGATTAGAGCCACATAATATCCGTACTATTCAACATACCCTGGAAAGTGTTATGCAACATTACGCTCTGTCACGATCGTCAGACCTGACCTCATTGAATTTGTATAAATCATAACCGATAAAGCGACAATAGAATTAGCCTAATAACGTCTCTTGTCAGTTTCAATACGTGCAAAATAAGAAATAATAAGATGGTATCCTGCATTATATATTCGCGCAAGAAACTGCATTTATGCAGAAGCACGATGCGCAATGTATTATTATTGGGTTTGAATATTGTTGATACAGACCCTATTTTGGAACCTACTGCGCTTCGGTCTGCAAGAACACACACACACACACACACACACACACACACACACACACACACACACACACACAAATGTATATATATATATATATATATATATATATATATATATATATATTAGCCAAAAATACAAAAGAAAAAACGGCTTGAAGGTAAATCCCATAAGATCCTATTAATATTCAATATCTATACTAATCCAGTCAGTAAAACTCAATGTAATCAAATTAATTTATTTACAGAGTCAATTTAATACCTGTCTCATCAGACTAGCAACTAGGTCCCACCATTTTATAGTGAAACCGATAAAATGTAATCGCAATTTCTACACTAATAGCTTCTTTTCTCGCATTTCCTGCCTGTAGAATTTCCTTCCGTATAATTGCTTCACCGACAACTACAATCTCCAAAAATTTAAATGTAAGGTCAATAGTCATCTCCTATCTCACTAATTCGCATCCTTTCGTTCAAGCTCTTTTCTCCATCTATCCCACCCTCATCACACCAGTATTCTCATTCTTATATTACACTCCTCCTGACATCCCCTAATAACAACCCTTCTTTCTCATAATTTTTCCCCTTATGTAACCCCCTGCGCAACAGGGGCAATTAACCTGACTTGCTTTGGGTGAAATGATAAAAAAGCATTATGAGAAAATAAATTTATTTGTTTGCGTGTGCGTAAAAAAACGGAATTAAGAGTAGGGAAAAAGAAAAAGAAAAAAGAGACATATTGCTACGGGAACCTATTAGATCTGCCATGTAAGTGACAGCAACGAAAACAGATACAATAAATTAAAAATAAAAATAAGGAAGAAATAGGTCAGACAAAATTATGGCTTTTAAAGGCAACTGTGAAAGAGCCACGAATAATGTTAATACCAAAACAAACTGGTTAAATATAACTTAAGTTAAAAATTAAAAAGATAGAACTAGAAGGAATATAGATTTAAGAAAGGGAAGTTATAATATAATATAATTTAATTATACGGCTAATAAAAAGAAATGAAACAACGATTTTAAGGAATTTTAATTTTAGATTAATTATTAAGAATTTGAATCTCTGACCGTATTTGCATATGAATTCTTTTCTTAAGTTCAAAAGCAAATTTTACTTAGGATATTTTAATTTTTTCAACTATACATAGGTTGCATCTATTGCAAAGGTTATTAGAAGTCGGACAGAACTTATTAATCTCCAAATCATAACTGGGTTAAGTTTCTCCTCTTTTATTTCCAAAAATCTTTGGGAAAAGGGAACTTTAAATTATATATATATATATATATAGGGTTTATAAAATTTATTTTCACACCAAATCAAAGTTTAAAGAATGTTTTCGCTAGATAGCGCTGTGTACATTTGTGGCTAATCTATCTCAGCTTTTAACGTGTGTATTTAGTGTGGATGTGCGTTGTGGTGCAGTGGATATCAGCTCGGAACCAGAAATCGGGTAGCTGAGATCGAATTCCAGCTGAATTCATTGCATTCACTTACGCGCAAGTACCCTTTGGAAAGGTATTAATCCGTCTCTTTCCTCCAGTTATAGGTTAAATAACAGGACAGATTGGGTTCTATAGTCTTGGCTGGCAACCAGTCTACCGCAGAAAGTAATGGCAACCTACTGCGGGATAATCTTCTGCTCGGTCAGTCATGTTGCTTTCGAGACATGATCACCCAAAGCGTGTATCACGTATGGCACTTAACTGACAGACTGATTTGAGAGTTAACGTTCCGTTTAACAATGGCGTGATATTCATATCGTGAGCAGGCAGATATGATTTTTACATATGGCCGCGCGAAGGGCAATATGACCAGAGTCTATTTCAAATTGTGTTTCAAGATCGAATGCAGTCGAGTCATCCAACCACAAACTATTGTAATAAGTATTTTTGGATTGTATCTTGGATTCTTTAATTAACAGCGGCTATCGTAAGCACTAAACTGAATATATATATATATATATATATATATATATATATATATATATATATGTAAATTTTTTCTCTTGTTTTGGTGTGAGGAACTTGCCCTCAAAGTTGATTTATATCTGTTACCACCCTCCTAAACTTATTTAATTTTATGACATTTCGAGAAATTAATTTTTGATGGATATACTGTTTATATTAATTATAAAGACAAGTCATTGGAGAATTTAAAACATTTAATTCCTTTTCTCAAAACAGACGAGCATTTACAGAAAATATGCTCTGAATCGTAAAATCAAATTAAGACATTATTTAATTAGAAGTTAGAAAATACTTTTACTTTCATGAATAAGATATATTATGGACATTTTAGTTTTAAAAACATTTTTTCGATGAATAATTAATTTTTATAATAATTGTTTTCATTTATTATTTTAATTATATTTTTGATACCCTTTATATATATATATATATATATATATATATATATATATATATATTATAAATTATGTTTTAGAACATGTACACAATTTTTTCTATATATGTCCTCAAATATTCACAGCTCTATACATCATATATCGAGCACTGTTTTAAATTAATGTTTTGGACGGGAAAAAATTTTCTTTTCTCTCCTCATTTTATACTCATTCGGATAGAGAGTGAGAGAGAGAGAGAGAGAGAGAGAGAGGCGATTGAGAGAAAGATGGCGAAAAGTGAAAGAGAGAATTATGTTTACGAATCTTACAACATACTCAGCTAACAGCCACTTTCTGTCCTGAATGTGTTAACGTCTTTGTAATTTCTAATCGAGCGTGCATTTGATTGCTCTGGCCACTAGTTTGCGATGACTGCTATGAATTAAGCAGTTTGCTTTTGTTTATTCTATGAATTAGCCCGTGTGTCTAATTAGCGCGCCTAAGCAGGCCCCGTTTATTTGACACGTATACCTTGACGCCTTCGTTAACGTTTCTGTTTACATTACAAATGTACTCGAGCTATGATTAATACGAAGGCGTCATCGTTTGCGGTATATCACCTCGAACTCCTATCTATCTATCTGTATATTTACACTGACAGAAAATAAAATCGCGACACACCGAATAAGAAATCGTAGATAATATTCGAGATGAAACGACCTTGGTTTGAGCAGGAATGATTTTTCTAAAACTAATTATGATATATGAATATTTGCAACTTTTTATAGATCAATCAGTACGTTAAGTGCCTAACTGATATCATTTGGGCGATCATGTCTCTTTCGATTCATGACTGAATAGGCAGAAAATTTTCCTGCAGCAGATTGCCATTTCTTTCTGCGGGAGAATGGTTGCCAACCAAGGATATAGAGCCCAATCTGTTCTGCAGTTTAATCCATAGCTGGAGGGTGAAGAGATAAACTGATACCTTTCCCAAGAGAATTTGTGCGTAAATGAATGCAACTAATTCAAGTAAAAGTTGAACTTGGTTCTCTGGTTTCCATTCCGAGCTTATATCAATTGCACCACAACGAACGTGATAAGGTGTGTATAAATGATATCATATTAATCTATTCTAGACCCTACTTACTCCAAACTGACATTCCTGGGTACACGGGTTTTCTGATCAATGTTATGAACGCTGTGCGGTCAGATACTATTGCTCTTACATATATTAAATTTTGATTATAGGTCATAACATTCATTTGTACTACATCACTAATTCAGTTAAATACCATACGTGATACACGCTTGGGTGAAAATATTTCTTTCAGTTCAAGACTGATTAGACAAGAAAATTTTCATGCAGTAGTTTACCGTTCCTTCCTGCAGTACACTGGTTGCCGACCAAGACTACAGAATCCAGTCTCTCTTGTGATTTAACTCTGTACTACATGACCGTCCAGAGCTTCGTCGAAGCACTGCCGATACGTCACGCCCATCATCAGCATGTCAGTCAGTTAAGTGCCATACGTCGTATACGCTTGGGCGATCATATCTCGAAAGACGAGACTAATTTTTTTCCCACAGAAGATTGTGATTACTTTCTGCGGTAGACTGGTTATTAACCAAGGTTAAAAACCCAATTTGTTCTGCTAACCAGAGTGAAGAGACGTATTATTACCTTTTCCAAAGGTAATCGCTCGTAAGAGAATGCAACGAATTCAACTGGAATTCGAACTCGGCTCTCTGATTTCTCGTTCTGAGCCCATATCCACTGCATCAAAAGGCATATTGTAGGCGGCAAGAAAGCAAGACATTGGAAAGGAGTTAAATAGGCGAGTAGTGCAAGAAAATAAACTATTAGAGTAAAACTTGCGGTAATATCTTTTTAGTTTAACAGTAAAAAGGTGTGACAAGAAGAAGAAAAAGAAATTATGCAGGTAAAATGATCGCCTTCCTGTACCACGCCAGTAAGTACCTGACTCCTCATGCTATCGTCTACCTTTATAAGAGCCAGATCAGGCTGAAAATGGGGTACTGTTGCCATATTTTGGCGGGAGATTTGATAAAGTTCAAAAGCGTCCCCAATTTTCTTTTAGAGAAAAAAATATTTTCCTCTCTCCAAACTGTCTCTCTTTTTCACAGGCGAGATATGGCGGCTACTCACTGCTCTATCGCTACTTCCATGGAAAGTGATCGAACGAACTACATTTCTTGGTTCGGCCAGGTATGACATTTACTGCTAGGATTCACCCAGCTACTTAACTACGTAGCCATGCTACTTGCCTGCCTAGCAAATCACCCACATTCCATCCATATTCTATCGCCAAGAAGTAAGTTCATTCGAGCAGCTTTTTCCTGCGAACCGCTGCTCTGCGGTCACAGTATAAGATACGCCGATGAAACAATTCTGATAGCCGACACGGAAAGAAAACTACAAGGCCTCCTAAAGAAGGTAGATGAAGAAAATGGAAATAAAGAGACTACAAATCAACTACAAGAAAACCGAATGTATAGTCGTCATTAAACAGAGGAGCCCAAAATGCCAATTACAGGTTGGGTATACTAAAATCAAGCAGCTACAAAAATTTAAGTACTTGGAAAGTGTTCTAACAGAAAACGGAAAGTGCGACATTGAGATCCAAAGGCGAATTGGCACGACGAACGACGCATTCCAAAGGCTGAGCAGAGTATTAAGAGACAGGAAAGTTTCACTACAAACAAAGAAGAGAGAGTACTGGATTGCTATGTGATATCGGTTCTTCAATATGGCAGTGAATGCTGGACAATATCATCAAGAATGAAAGAAAAACTTGAAGCAAATGAAATTTGGTTCTACAGAAGGATGCTGCGGATATCATGGATCGAGCATGTGAGCAATGATAAGGTTCTGGAAAGGATGGAAACGAAAAGGAAACTAATACTGAGCATTAGGAAGAGACAACTAAAGTGCCTTAGAAATGTGATGACAAAGAATGCTTGGAGAATCTGATACTCACAGGTCAGATAGAAGGAAAGAGGGACAGGAGTAAGCAGCTGATGATTTATTTGATGGGCGTGAGCATGTGGATGGCAGAGCGGTGTTTGGGTTGGGTAACAGGAGAAAGTATGCTAAGAGCCACCAGGGATAGGAATATGAGGAAGGCCATGATCGCATACGTCCTGAAGAGACATGGCACATACAAGAAGAAGAATCGCACATAAACATTGTGCATTATAATGAATCTTCTTCTATGTGGCATGTTCCTTCAGGACGTAGGCGATCATGGCGTCCCAAGTTTCCTTATCCCTGGTGGCTCTGAGCACACCTTCTCTTGTTACACCATGCAATCCTCGTACCGTCATCCACCTGATTAGCTCCTTCAAATATGTTATCCGTTGCTTTCCTCTGGCTATTTTTCCCTCTATCTGGCCTGTTAGTATCAGATTCTCCAAGCCCTCCTTCCTCATTGCATGTCCCAGGAACTTCAGCTATCTCTTCCTGATGCTCACTATTCCTTTTTGTTTCCATCATTTCGAAGACCTCATTATTTTTCACATGCTCGATCCATAATATTCGCAGCATCCTTCTGTAGAACCACATTTTAGTTGCTTCAAGTTTTTCCTTCATACGTTGTTATAATATAACTGGAAATCGTCCTTTTAAAAGATATATCAGGATTACTATTTCTGGGATGGACATATTTTATTTATTGGCAATGTTCGTCTTTTAGGTGGCCGTAATTTAATTTATCATGATAATACCGAAATAAAAGCTATCTCACACATCCATAAGTGTGCCGTGTACCCGTGCATTAAATACTACTGTTACATTCAGTCTGGTGCTTCTGCTGTCTATTTAGAGATTCTTAAGAAAAGCCAAAAAAGAATCTGTTATGTTATAGGTCCATAAATGACATCTCGGCTTCAATCACTTTCCCACCCCCGAAACGCAGCTTCCCTGTACATTTTCTATAAATGTGTTCATGGTAATTCTTATAATTACGTTACTTGTATAGTACCTAGACTTTACGAATTTAAGTGCAGTCTGGCAGATAAGTCTCCTAATTTTACAATTGAGATGGGTAGATGTAACCGTAAGTTCTATCTTAGCATGTTATTCTCTTGTATTTCTCGCTTGTCGAATTCTCTTTCAAATTCTTTTTCCCACTCAACTTTGATTTTCAAAAATTTAAATGCAATGTCAATTGTTATCTCGTCTTCTTAGAGTTGTCTTTGATTGGTCTCACTCCTTAAGAATATTCTTTCTCATATTATTTCACATTCATAAACGTATTCCGTCATAGTAGCTTTATTGCCACGCTTGCGATAAAATGATAAAAATGTCGGTTTACAGTCATACGAGATGAGATATACATTGCTAAACTTGACACAAGATAAATATATAAGTAAAAAAATAAAACAGCAATCACACTTGTCAAAAGTCAATGAGCATAGTGTACGAACCTTCCTAATGCACGGTCTAAAGACAAACCTACCAACTCAGTAAAATACTCCAAGCCTAGATAAAGCACTTTCCACTGTATCGCTTGCCCTTAGTATGACCAGTGAGTGTCAAATTTTTTAAATTTTCTTTTCTCATTATGTGCCTGTGGAAATTTCAGTTGGGCAGAATATGGCCCTGAACAGACTTGTACTCTGAAGGGCAGGACTATTCAGGACAACATTCATTTGGTATACTTCATCGTAAAAAAAGTCGATATTGAAGGCATGGTAATCTTTTTAGATGAGTCCAAGGCATTCGATAAAGTTGACCATCGTTTTTTTGGCTGCTATTCTTTCGGCCGCCGGTTTTGGGCTGTACTTTCGCTACTGGATTCGAATTCTGTACGCGTCCTCCGGTGCGCTGGTGGGAGTGAATTGGATACGATTGCGTCCTTTTTATATTGTTCCACTCCATTAGTTAAAGTTGTCCGCTTTCGGCTCTGCTTATGTTCTTGCATTGGAACCTTTCCTAGGCAAGTTAAAAGCGAATCCGTTCTTACGCGGAAACTTCTTACCTGGTGCTGCCGTCTCGGTAAGTTACTCTGCCTATGCTGCAACGTTTTGGTTCTTGCGTTGAGCAGAGCCAAGATTGACAAAGTCAGCAAAGATATCAGAGAGTATGTGGTCTTGGAGAAAACTTTTCTTAAAGAGGAATGCAGAAGTGTGTTTTTCGCATATGTACTCAATTCTCCTTTACGGACTTTCTGTGCTTCCACTACTGTATGCCATACTAATGACATTAGTCAGGGTAAGCAAGTACCCCAAGGTGTGTCGGGAGATCTGTTACCTCTACCTTTCTGAAGGCTATCTAAGTATGTCTAGCGTTGATATTCGTCGATATATATATATATAGCTTCCTCTCTCGCACTTCCCGCCTGTGGAACTCGCTCCCGTATTCTTGCTTTCCTGACGGCTACAACCTCCAGAAATTTAAATGCAAAGTCAATACTCATCTACTAACCACTGGACTCTAGCTCTCTCCCCTCCCCTGTATAACCTTCCCTTTCTCTCCACCTATGTATCTGTCATCGCACCTGCTTTCTCAGCTTTCTATTGTTCCTTTCTAACTAGTTTGTACTCCTCACTCTTTTCTAATTAATCTTTTTACATTTATGTAACCCCCTGCACATCAGTGGCGTTTCCGCCTTGCTCGGGGTGAAATGATTATATATATATATATATATATATATATATATATATATGTTAAAATTGCAGTGAACGACTAATTATTATCTTGGGAGTCTGTTTCAAAACTTCTATTCTTATAGAATATGAAGGGAAAAGGAAAGATTAATTCAGTGTATATGACATGGCTGACTTTAGCTGTGAAGGTTTGAACTTGTGTAACTAAGTAATATAGCTTGTCAAAACATTTGCTATAGAAATAGCAATATAGTAGCGAGAACCATGCGACATTTCATCCGTGAAAAAAGTGGCAGTAGAATGGAAAATAATTCATCACAGTTCGTTAGTAATTATGAATTACTTTTGTAATTTCCAATGATTTTCAACCCTGAAGTTATCGATAATTTTCTTTATAAATTGGATTAGCCTTAAAGCCCATTTCAAAGCTCCCAAGGTTCAATGAGACTGTCAATCTGAAACTTAGAAATTCAGGGCATCTTAAATGCGCAGATAGAATCTGTTTTCATTCAGTAAGTACATTGTAATCAGTGTTTATCTTATACGAATTGGGTCTGAAAATGTCGTAGGTTGACTATAAATGAGTGATGCAGGAGCTGTGAAATTTCACATGCATTATTTTTTACTCTTCCCTTTAATAACTATATTGTGTCTTTCTAGGTAAACTGAAACCTGACTGTTCGTAGAAGATTTCAGCGATCTTTGGCAAAGTGTTCGAAGCCATTATTAACAGGCTCCTCTCGGACAAACAGTATGGTTTCTGCTTCACCAGGTCTACTGCTGATATGCTAACGACCATCACTGAGTATATATTCCAAGCTCTCGACAAGAATAGCGAAGCTCGAACCGTAACCTTGGATATTTACAAATCGTTCGGCAGAGTCCGGCATGCTGGCCTTCTAAGCAAACTCCGGAGCTATGATATAACTGGACACTTGTTTGACCTAATCCAGTCATTCCTCTTTAATCGCACATTGACGGTGGTATTAAACGTATTAAAACCAAAATATACTACAACCACGCTCTCCCTTAGATTTACCTATCACCTTTCTGATCAGAGTACAATTAAACAACATTTCTCAGAAAAACATAAACATGTAGGTAATATCAGGCAGATTTTAGTCAACAATACAATAATCCTTACACACAGTAAAAAGAACCTACAGATATTGGAGGTCATCTACATTAAATCCAAACAACCCACACTTAATAAAATCACGTTTAAATCTGGCCATAACACGTTACATTGCATTTGAATACATGGTTCGGTTGTCATTTCGCGCTATCACGCGGTGTGAAGTCATAGAACCGCATTGCGATTTTGCGAACTGCGTTTGTTATTTTTGATAACTTTTTCCGTTGCCTAGCGGAGTTTTATGTCGACACAAAATAAAATCGTCGCTGATGGTGGATGTTATTGTGTTACCGTCTTAATAATCTCTTTGAAGATGGCTCATGTGAGCCGAAATCCTAGAACAAACTTAATAAATAATTATCCAAATGTTGGAGAATTTTTGTCTATTTTCAACTGAAATTAAAGCCAAAATACGACATTTAGAACGGCTCATGATTAAACATAATAGACATTCATTGTCTCTTATATTTAACAGTAAATGTTTAGAAAAAAAGAAAATATATATATTCCGGCCAGAAAAAAGTGGATGTCTAGACACACTGATGAGCAGTGAAACAGCGAAAAAGTTTGTATGTGGGCGACTAATATATATATGTATATTTCCTCTTTACGGATTAAAATAAACTGATTTATATTGCATTTACTGTGTTTTACGAATTTTTTATTGACGTCATTGTTTCTCTTGTAATTCTTTTTTGTTTGTATTTAATGCTATTAAGATGAAGAGAGCCTCTTCTTTTTAATGATACTTTAACAGCGGCTTTCTCTCTATATCTAGAAAGTATCTTCATATTTATTATACTTAGCTATACAATGCTCATCTTTATGCTAAGATTTTGACGCCTAGATGTTAGATGTTACGTAATTGTAGAACACAAGCCATTTTATGGGAAAGACAAAACATCTACAAGCTTCAGTCAAATAATGGTTTGATAAACATCTGAGAAGGGACATTATCAGTATTACACATATTTCTCGGGGAAATATATAGAACTATATTACGTTCGGTTGAAATATGGATCAGCTAAAATCTCTTGATGAATTCAACGAGGATTAATCGGAGTAAGACATGAAATAATAATAAAATGATGATGATGGTGTCGTCACTCTATGGAAAATTTCAAATTATGTTTTGAAACAGTGTTTGAAATAGATTTTCTTTTTCAAAGCAAAAGAAAAAGTGTATTGAATAGTGCAGTGATTTGACATCAAATAATTTTCTCTTACTTGAGCCAGTAGATGAACCTGTATTCTTTTTTAGCCGATTTAAGCGATTTCCTAGGTTAAGAAATGAATACAATTTCGATTCCTGTCAAGGGGTATATTTCTTTCATTAAGACTTTCACTCTATAGGGTGAGGATCATTTTACATTTTAAAAACAGGCGCGTCTACGCAGAAACATTTAGTAACCACTAAATATAACGTTTATATTTATATTATGTAAGATCAAAAAAAAAAATCAGTAATGTTTTGTTAAACAAGTTCACCTCAAGTAAGGCCATAAAATCACTAAAACCCAAGGATTTACTTTGAGTTTTAGTAATTTTTCTGTTTTTTTAGTTCTAAGGAAGTTCTAAGAAGAGAGAACAATAGAAGAGTTATCACAAAGAGAGTATATAGTGATTGACATTGCATTTCAATTATTGAAGTTTAATATTGGCTAGATAGCACGGCGCCAGAAGAGAGTTCCACAGGCGAAAAAAATTACTATCAGCATAGAACTTACAGTTACATCTAGCCAACTCAAATGTAAAATGCTGTCAGTTCATCGCCAGTCTAATACAGTGATTAAATCCAATATAGCGAAGACCTCGTCCGAACAATTACCATAAATGTATTAGAAAAAGCACAGGAAGACAACATTGCGGAAGTAGGAAAGTAACTGTCAGCATCAATAATATTGCTGATTTTCATTTCGATTGTATCAAGAAATTCTAAATATATATCAGTAGCACCAGATCATCGGTGACATCAATATAATAAGCCTGGACGAATCATCTTCTATATGCCTCGTCCTTCCACTTCTCCCTATCTCTGGCGGATCTTAGCACGCTTTCTCCCGTAACACCACGCAACACCCGTTTTGTCATCCACCTGCTCAGGCTCTTCAAATATATTACCCACTGCTTTTCGTTGCCTCTTTTGTCTTCTATCTAGTCTGTTAGTATCAAGTTCTCCCATCCCTCCTTCCTCATTGCATGTCCCAGGAACTGTAGTTGTCTCTTCCTGTTACTCAATATTAATTTCCTTTTCGTTTCCATCCTTTCCAGAACATTAACATTACTCGCATGCTCGGTTCATGATATCCGCAGCACCCCTCTGTAGAACCACATTTTAGTTACTTCAGGTTTTTCTTTCGTCTTGGATCATATTGTCCAGCATTCACTGCCATATTGAAGAACCGGCATCACATAGTAATCTAGACTCGCGTCTTCGTTTCTAGTGAAAGTTTTCTTTCTCTTCTAGTCAGTTTCTCGAACGCGTTCTTCACCATGCCAATTCGCCTTGGGATCTCTGTGTCACACTTTAAGTCTTCTGTTGAAACACTTCCCAGGTATTTAAGTCTTGTACCTGCTTGATTTTAGTATCCCCCACCTGTATTTGGTATTTTGAACTGCTCTTTTTGCTGATGACCATGAATTCAGTTTTATTCAGCTACCTTCTGTAGAAGATTTTCTTGCAGTTTATCTGTATGAAGTCTTGTAGTTTCCTTTCTGTGTCTACAATCATCTCTGTATCATCTGCGTACTTATGTTCTTCAAATTGTGGCCTCCGATGACAGATCCTGGCATAACATCTAGGGTCCTCAAAATAGTCAAGTTGAACAGATCCGGAGAAAAGATACATCCTTGTCTTACGCCCCTTTCTATCTTTGTATATCTGCTGAATTCGTTACCTGTCCGTATGCAGGCAGTTTGCTGCCAGTAGATATTCTTGATTACTCTTATGTCTTTTCCAAATATGTCGAGGCTGCTGAGCATCTCCATCAATTCTTTGTAGCGTATTTTGTCAAACGTCTTTGCATAATCGACAAAACATAGGTACAAGCTCTTCGTCATTATTATTGCTCTTTCGGAGAGCGGCATAATAAATATGGCGTTCCTTGTTCTAGTGTCTTTAACGAACCCGCACTCGTAGACTTATAGATATGTAAGATATAAGTACGTAAGCTAGATGTGGTGTAATGAATATTGACTAAGAAATCGGAGACCCTAGTTCGATTTTTAGTCACGGTCGGTATTTATACGCAAATATACCTTTGGGAATAGGATGAATCCATCTCTTAAAAGAACAAACGGGAGTTTCCGGTAATGCTTTCATCAATGGAAACTATGCCGGATGCGGCTTTAGAAAAGAAATTATTTTATTCTATTAATAATTTATATGATTGTGTATGTTATTATGTCAGTAGCCTTTTGAAGAAAGCGCTATTATTCTATGTTAAAATATTTATGTGTCAATGTAATTTCAATACTAGTCAATACGTCTTAACCCAAATCTATCCATTAATCCTATTTATCGAATATTATACAGTGTAAACTTCATATGAAACTTCAGTATCTGACTGTCAGTTTTCACAATTATTGATCGAAACCCGTAAATACTTCTAAACTCCAATACGCATCGAAATATCATTATAGCTAGAATTCGTTCAATGAAAGTATGACAATGGGAGGTCGAAGGTTTCTAAAAGTCACGACTCGTGAAATCCACAGAATTCGAATGCATTATTATCATTATCATCACCTAAAGCCTGGAAGAGAAATTGGCACTAACCTTAGCGTTGATAAGAAATTTATATCGGTGTAAGCGATGACAGGAATCCATAAATTTCGGCTTTGGGGCTTCTTTGTAAGAAACAACAGAAGAAAGCTTTGTATGTGGTGAAATTTATGCTGCAAGATTTTATGATTTCTCTTGAATAAGAAAGGATTTGCATAGTATTTTGCTATTTTCCAGTGAAAAACTAATAAAGATGATAAAATGACGTGAGTTAATCCATTGGCCCGAAAGTTACTTAATGCCCAATCTACGACTATTTTCTCCTCACTAATCTTCACACACAGAAACCTCCAGACAAGTTTATTTGCAAAATACGTATATTAAGTAACAATCAAAGTTATGTTCAATTTAAACGTATTACTGTTTGTCATTTCAAAACATAGCGTTCTCTCTGATTTCTCTTTTGAAGTACGGATTTATTTTCAAAAATCAATTGCAAGAAGATGGAATGCATGACTTTCAGCACCCAAAACAGCATATTGTTTTATGTTTTGTTGATTGATTGGTTTTCTGCGGCTTCTCATCCAGTTTCAAGTTATTTAAAGGCAGAAAATACTTTTAGGTTTTTACATTTTGGGGGAGATAATAATGGTTTAGTGATACAAGTCTTACTAATTAACCTATAGTTGGGAGAAGAAGAGAGCGATTCAAATCTTTCCCGAGGGTATTAGCGCGTAAGTGAATATAACGAACCCAATTGGAATTAAAACTCGGTTTTCCGATTAACACTTGCGAGATATTATCCATTATAAAAAGATCAGGCACTAGAAACGTTCATATGAGGGTAGTAAAAATGGACAATGGGTCGAAATGAAAAATCGGAGTGCCGAGTTTTAATTCCAGTCGGGTTTGTTAAATTCACTTAGGCGTAAATACTCTTGGGAAGGATATACATTTAGTTCTTTTTCTGCCAGCTCTGTGTTAATTCGTATAAATTTTATTAGCAAATCAGTATTATCTTCAATAAATTCTTACAATCTAAAATATATATTCTGGCTTTAAGCAACTTGCAAATAATTGATAAAACCTTATAAACAAACCAATCAATCGATATTTTGCTACAAGAAGAATTTTGGCTTTTTGTGATTCCAATATATTACTCAATGATGGTGTTCCTCAAAAACTCACAATAATCAAATAAGTAACTTACGATAAGATTCAGCATAGTTCATCGCTTGATTGTTGTCACATCTTGGCTGGAGCTGCTGAATCGTTATTTTCGACGCTTGACAGATTTTAAAAGATTTTTAAACGGCCTCCTGGGAGATTAATTATTTTCAAACACTTTCTCACAGTCGAAACGTCGAAAGTTTATCGTCACTCTCGCTATTTCCATGGATATGTTGAGATGGACTACATTGCTTAGTTCATAGGGTTGAACCATACTCATTTCCTTCGTATTCCATTAGTAAGGAAGAAGTTCCACTCAGATAGCTTCTTCTTAAGAACCACTACTTTGTAAAAGAGATTCTCTAGATGATGCTTCCCTTAGCTGCTTCGTCTAATCGCAACTGTTACCTCTCCTACTCGTGCTCATATTTTATTTCCTCCTCTTACGTCCACACAACAATCTAATCCTACTTTGATTGGCTTCATATCTATACAAAAATTTCATCTTACCTTCAGCAGTTTTTGTGCCTTGTTTTGTGTGAAAAATTAATAATAAATAATAACGCATTACAACAAATTTACTCCAAATGAACAAAGCACATATGAATCTTCGTCTTGTTGCGTTGGCCTTTTTTTTAACCACATTGAACTTTATCGCAGTATTCGTCAGAATAAGAAGCCCATATACAGAACGTACACTCAGTGGTTCAATGGTGTAACAGTTAGTAAGCATGTCTCGCTAGAATCATTATAATTGAGTAGTGAGTTCCATTATAGTTGAGTAGTGAGCTATACTTAAAAAAATTACAACTTAGTGGTCGAAACAGAAAATATTAGGACATTCGCTACACCCTGTGCAAATTAATTGAAACAAAATGAATAATGTCTTTGTAGGATTTTTCAACACTTTCCCTGATTACGTATACGTCGTCTCCTGACGTTGCTTTTCTCTTCTGATCGCACTTTCCTTTAATTTTTGAACAGATGGATTCAGGTTGTTTTATTGTCTTCATGGCACGGCTGAGAGTTGAAAGGCTGGCACCAACAATATCCGAGATCTCTTTGTAAGGCTTGCCAGTCAGCGTTAAATTTTCGCACGCTTCTTTTGAATAACGTCCATCGCAGACAATAACCATAGAACAACTAATCGACAGTCGTCTGGATGTGATAAAAATCTGATGCAATCAAGGATGACGCAATATTTTTCAAGGACAAATTTCATCATACGCCCCGAAAATATATTCATATTACTGTACACCACTGCAAATGACCTAATATGAATAAAAATATAAATTGATTACACCCTGTTACTCCAGTGGGTTTAAAACTGATGATATAGTGAATAAAGGAAACTAAAGCAATTGTTGCAATTAATTTGCACAAGGGTGTACTTCCCAGAATGGAGAGTTTGTGGGCAGTTATGAACTGACATTGTCTTTCAATGTTTAGAAAATTCAGTTTCTGGCCATTGCACATATACAAGGTGTGCTAGGTAACACGAGATCATTTCGTGAATAATTAAACGAAAAAATGTAGTTATTGTTACGCGGCATGCGCAAAATGTTAATCTCATTTTCCTTTCAGAGTTTTTTTTAAAATCGTTTCACCCTAAGCAAGGCGGTACCGCCACTGGTGAGCAGCTACAGGGGGTAAAAGAGAAAGCGCACGAGAAGGATGTGAACACAGGGGTGAAGACAGTTGCAAAGTTAGAGAGAAAGGAAAAGAACAAGATATACGGGGTGATGTAGAAAGGACTGGAGTCAAGTGAATAAGAGATGGGAATTGACATTGCATTTAAATTCCTGGAGGTTATAGCCATCAGGAAAGCAAGTATATGGAAGGGAATTCTACAGGCGGGAAGTGCGAGAAAAGAAGTTCACAGAGTAGAATTGTCGCATGCATTTGGTTGATTTAACTTTAAAAATGTTAGGACTGTGTTGCCAGTCTGGTTGCACGAGTAAATTTTTGTGGAGGGGGCATCAGTGACCTAAGTTTGTCGGAGCAGAAGCCATGAAAATATTTGTAGAAGAGACAGACGGAAGCTACATCCCGCCGGTGAGAAAGTGGCTGGAGTCGAGCTGACAGGTCGGGACCAATTACATTACAGATTTTTGTTTGGAGCCTATCGAGAACACTGAGATAAACAGCAGGGGTGTCTGACTAGATATGGTAACAGTATTCTATGCACGGTCGGATGGTTGATTTGTATATGTGCAAATGGATTCAGTCAGAAAAAAAACTTTCTGTCCTGACACAGTGACCCAACCTTCCTAGCAGTGGATTTACGTGTTAACTTAATGTAATAATTCCACTTGAGGTCGGACGATAAGCTGAGGCAGAGGAGGCGCATGATATTGCTATCAGGTAGACTCGCTTGGTCTATCATTCTGGGGGTGCAAGGGTGATTGCCTCTGATGGTTGACAAATAGCAGTTTCGTTTTAGAAGCATATGAAATTTATGAGCCACTTTTTACCCCCAGTACACCACTGAGTGGAGGTCCTTTGCAAGATCAGCATCGAGGTTGTGTTTGTCAGCCTCGTCAGATTTGTTACTGATGTGGGAGTAAATGGTGGTGTCATCTGCGAAGATGCCTACTTGGGATTTGATCACGCCTGGGAGATCATTTATGAAGATTAGAAAGAACCGCGGGCCTAGGATAGAGCCCTGGGGGACAACAGCGTTCGTGCCGTAGGATGTGGAAGCATACCCATTCAAGAGGACCTTCATATTAGGAAAGATTGGATCAAATCAAGCAAGCCAAACCCTATTAATCGAGGACCTGGTATCTGTACTCCATGATGGTCGTTAGCATATAGGCAGTAGACCTGACAAAGCGAAATCCATACTGTCTGTTTGAGAGTAGTTTATGGGGAGTAAGATGTTGAACTATCTCAGCATTTATAATAGCCTCGAACACTTTTCCGAAAATTGGTAGGAAGCTGTTAGGGCGATAATTGGATGGGTCCGAGGTTTCCCTGTGGAACTACAGAAAAGGACTTCCAGCAGGCAGGAAAACAGGAAGCAGAAAGACAGTAATTATAGAGTTTAGAGAGGACAGAGGAGACTCCAGGGGCACATTTCTTCAGGACAATGACCAGGATTCCATTACCTCTTCTGGCTTTATGTGGGTCAAATTTTGATATTAACTTACCAGAGACTGAAGCATCTTTCAGTTGAGACTCAGTTCTAAGAGGAAAGTCGGGTGCAGGTACTCCAAACGAGTCAAATGTGGAGTTATTGAGAACTGTATTTTAAATCGCCTACGCGTTTCGTCCTGTGATGGACTTTATCAAGGCAAAAAGGCGAAATGAGCTTTATTCTAAATTACGTATCTATAAACAAACAGTGTTGGCAACCACAAAGACGCTCACAGATCATTTCAAAAGATTAACAGAATATTTTAGTTTTTAGAATTTCTTCATGTGTAGTGTAAAGTCACGAGATATTAAAATGAAGGGAATTTGACCGTTTTCTTTGAAACCTTTTATTATGTATGTTAGTTTGTTTTAGTATAATTTCCATAAGTAAAGGTGAGATTGGGAAAAATCCGTGGCGCAAATTGATGTTTTGGTAGAATTGGATAGCGGCGCTCTCGAGAACTTTTCTTCTGAATAAATTGTTTACTCTTTTTATTAGTGTGGCATTTTTTTGTGGTTGAATTTATTTCTGTGGATCACTAATGCATTTGTTAGATTATTATTAGTGATGTCTCTTTTGTGTTCATATATAAGTTTTTTTAGATACTTGTTTCACCGATGTACACGGAGGAACAATCCCGGCAATTTATTCCGTATACACCTGCTTGTTCATAATTATGATTTCGGTTATTTTTAGATCTGATAATGTCCATAATAGTTTTCGAGGTAGTTGTGACTATGTGTGTGTTTTTTATATGAAATAGATTGTTTTGGATATTAGATGCAATGGAGTTGGTTGGTAGTACGATGTATTTGTTATTGTTTAGATTTTTATTGTTAACTGTGTTTCTTTTTTTTGTGCTTGTATATATTATGTGCCTTTCTTTTTGCATTGTGAATAAAGTGATATGGGTAATGCAAGTTTCTGAATGTGTTTTCTATATATTTTTCTTCTTTTGTTAAATATTGGGGGCTGCATATTGTTAGTGCTCTTAAAAAAACCTATAATAATACCAGTTTTGATTTTGGAAGAGTGGCTGGAGTAGAAATTTATCAGATCGTTTTTGTTGATAGCTTTTTTGTAGACGTCAAAATCGAGTTTGTTGTTATTTTTGTGTAATATGATATCTAGGAAAGGAAGAGTATGATTAGATTCAGTTTCGAAGGTAAAGTTTATAGTAGGATCAATGTTATTGAGTTTGTTGACAAAATTTGCTATGTTAGTAGTTTCTGGATAGATTAGAATAGAGTCATCTATATATTTAAAGTAGGATAAATTTGGCGTTAAATGTTTCTGAAACACTCTCTTTCCAGAAATTCTAAAAATAAACAAGCGAGAACGCCGCTGAGAGGCGATCCCATTGGTAAACCAAATTTTTGTCTATAGAAATGGTCATTAAAAGTGAAGAACCATTGCTTAGTAATGAGATAGCATAGTTTTATGATTTTCTGTGTAGGTAGAGGTAATTTTATTTTTGTTTTTGTTAAGTGTGTTTTTGATTGATTTAAGCATTTATGTATAGGAACATTTGTGTATAAAGATTTTATGTCTAGACTTGCCATGTGTTTGTTTTTTATGTCTATGTTTTTAGTTTGTTCAAAAGGTCACCAGAGTTTTTTTTTTATATGTGACGGACTTATTGTGCCGAGAAGTCGTGTTAAGATTTTGCTTAATTTGCCAGCTATTTTATGGGAGACGCTGCCTATTCCGGGTATGATAGGTCTCATTTGTATATTTGTTTTATGTGTTTTCGGGAGACCGTAGAGTGTGGGTGTTTTTTAGATGGTATGTGATAAACTTTAGCCAGGAGGAGTCTTCTGTTTTTAATACTTTCCTGATATTTATAAATTGTTTTGTTTCTTTTGTAAATATATATAAGTACATATATAAATATACTTATATATAGTTATATATATATGTACGTAAGCGTTTATATATATGTGTGTGCGTGTGTGTATGTGTGTAAGTATAATGTAATATATGTGTGTGTAAGTATTTAGTGTTAAATTGTAATGATATTTAGTGCCAAAATTTCTGTTTCTTGTCGAAGTTTATAAGTAGAAAAAATTTTTAAGCCAGCAGATGTTTTTCTTAAAGTGCCCCTGAAGAGCAACAAAATTACAATAATACCTTCACGAAACTTCGAAGTCGCCATGAAAAAACCCTTCTCACCTAAGTGACATATATATATATATATATATATATATATATATATACAAACACACATATGAAAAGACAAACAGGAGACTTTTTCGGTAACTTGTATTAAAATACAGAAGTGACGTGGTTTGAAATAATGTTATATTTTCAAATTTTTAAACAAAGAACGCTTTTAATCTTTTTTTTTCAAAATGTTAAATGATAACGACCTTTGCGCGCGTTACTTCTGTGTATAAATACATGTTAATATTTATTTACACACTTGCCTTGACAAAATTCCCAAAGAACGACACGCGTTAGAATTCATAGTTCTTCTCTCTTCTTTTATTGATATTGTGCTTACCGATATCTTTTATTTATATGTATATTCCTCCATCTATCTATCTATCTATCTATCTATCTATCTATCTATCTATCTATCTATGTTGTTACATTTAACTGGTGTTACTTTAAATTGATTAAAGTTAAAGAGCTTTCCAAATACCAAGGTGTAAGCTAAAAATATTGTCTAGCACACTGATAACACGCATTTCTTGATAATGACGGAGACGGTCGAAATACTAGAATAGAAACAGAACGTAACATGAACTTTGGACAACTATCCCAAATTTTGTGCTCGATGTAAAACATCCTATTATAAAATATTAAGGCGTTTGTGCCTGCTGAGTTTAACAAACCTTTTTGGGTGAAATATTCCTCCCTATATATATATATATATATATATATATATATATATATATATAACAGAGCAAAGTGCGAAAAGCTGTGAACGTTCTATTTAAGGTGTAGATTTAATGTTGTTAATATTATTAATATTACTAGTTTTTGTATGATATATTAAGTGTTCATAATGGTATTTGTGTCGCTGTACGTGTTTCGAGTCTAAACTTGGCTCTCTTCACGGGAATAAACTTTAAACATCGAGATCGGTTTTTTTTTTCTGATGAACAAAATATCGTGTATATATAGATAAGCGGTGAGCAGGTCAGAAAGTTCATATGCATTTGTTGTTTTTTTTTACAATCACACGTAAAATATCTTCCGTTTTCGAAGTGATTCACTTTTCTTTGGCCATAAGAATTCTTTACACAGACTTGCAAAATTTGATTTCGTTTTTAAACTTCAAAATTGTTGTCTACGGGTGATCTAGTTCTTTCTGGTGTTTTTGGAACAGTATTTTTTGCAAATGTTTGCGATAATTTTTTTAATTTAGTGTGTTTGTGTGTGTGTATGTGTGTCTTCGGTCTTTCATGTTGTTTGTTGAGGAAAGGCTTGTATGTTTTATAAATAATTCTTCCTGCATCACGAACGTGTCATATTCCGCATTTGGGTAGATAGGCATTACTCTGAATTTACCTCCACTTCATTGTAGTGGAGAGAATTGTGTACTTTTTTCTTCTATACCAACCCCTCTCGTTGGAACAACCCCTATTTCTGATATATATATATGTGGGGGGGGGTATTTGTGTGTAAAGAGAGAGAGAAGGGTTAATACAAATACAAAATTTCACTTTGCCTATTGACGTTAACTTCAGCATCTCAGCTCTAGAGTTTCGTAGGCAGATTCTCTATCAATCGCTCCGCCTAATCGTCAGAGGATATCAGGTGCGTATGTGTGTGGGTCTGTATGAAATTTTGTTTGTGTGTGTGTGTGTGTGTGTGCGTTTTAATTTTTTATGATTTTAAAATTCAGTTGGATCAACTACTCTCAGATTGACTGATAGATTCTGAATCTTAAAGAGAACCCAAATTTGAAGATGATGTGACGTGATCATGCCATCAGAATATCCGTTATTTTACAGTGGTCGATAGGAACCAAATCGCGAACAGGTTAGACTATCATGATGTCAAGATTAAAAGATTCTCCTGGTTAGATAGCTGAAATCATTCCAAAGAAATGTTGGATGATTTGCACAAGCAATGCTGAAAAAGGAATTAGGTTTTCCATTACCTGCTAGTGAAATTGACAGCTGTCTTACCAGAGGACAGACATGAATCCCAAAGCATTGAGACTCTGATATCTTCTGATTTCTAATCGACACATTTTTCGAATTTAACACACCACTCAATAAATCCCGGACCTAACACTAATAAAAAGTCCGTATGATTTTTAGGAAGTACTAATCTTCAAAAGGCACGTGACAAGATTTAGGCCCAATCGGATTATTAGTTTACAAATTACATTTAAGTGAAGCTATTTTGCTCATTTTCAAAGCAATGGAAACATCTAAATTTCGTGTGTTGATAAAGCATTACTTTCTGATGGGAAAAATACAGTTCAAGCAAAGCAATGGTTTGATAAGTGTTATTTGACCTCTGCTCCGTCGGAAACAACAGTTAAGACATGGTAGTTTGACTTTAAACGCGATCGTACAGACACAACTCATGCCGAACTCTCAGGTCGCCCCAAAATGTGCAGTTGTTCCGGAAAACACACACACACACACAAAAAAAAACTCGTTGAACATAATAGAAGGCAGTGCATTCCTCAGTTTGTATGAACATTTGTCAGTGAGAAAGCTGTGTTCAAGGAGGATGCCGCGTTTGATCATCAAAGCATTGTTTGCGACTGTTTCAACGCAACAAGAAGAGGTTCTTGCGTAAATATGTGATAATGGATGAAACATGGATCCTCCACTCACTCCAGAGTCAAATGAGCAGTCAGCTAAGTGAGCAGTAGTAGGAGAAATCAGTTCAAAGCAACCACTCAAACATCAATCAAGTTTTTGGCCTCAGTATTTCGGGATGCGCAAGGTATTTTTTTCATCGATTATCTTGAGAAATAAAGAACCATGAAAAGCGAATATTATATAACATTATTGGTGCGTTTGAAGGAAGAAATCGTCAAAAAATCTTCCATAAATGAAGAAGAAAAAAGTGATCATTCACTAGGAAAACGCACTGTGTCACAAGTCGATCGCAACGATGGCAAAACTACATGAATTGCACTTCGAATTGCTTCCGCATCCACCCTATTCTCCAGATCTGGTTCCCTACTGGCTGTTTGCAGACCCCAAAAGAATGCTCCAGGGAAAGAGATTTGACCCCAATGAAAAAGTAATATCAGAAACTGAGGCGTATTTTGAGGCCAAAGTCAAATCGTTCTACAAAAAGGCTTCAAATTGTTAAAGAAGCGTTGGAATCACTGTATTAATGTAGAAGGAGACTATGTTTATAAATAAAGTAAAATTTTGCCTAAAAGTTGTTGTTTTATGAGTTAGTTCTAGAATTTATTGAGTGATGTGTTATTACTTTCCGGTAAAATGTTTTACGAATTCTAACATGCTTAAAATATTGCTTACAAATTTATTTTTCTCGACTAAAATATTATCACGTTTATGGCTTATAAGATTATAAACAAAACACATTTATATTTAAATGGTGAGCATCATGAATCAGAGGACAGTGGATATAATGAATTTATTGATTTATATTTATTTTAATTGTTCTATTTCATTCATGATTCGAGTTTAAATAATTAGTTGTCATGAATTCTGAAGCGAAACCTTTATTTTGATCCCTGGAGCAGATTGTTCTTGTTCCATGAGTCATGCTACTTACGGACGTCTTAGTTATCTCTGTTTAACTCAGCACTTTAAGTTTTTGTTCGTCGCTACTGTCGTCAGGTATTGAACTCGCAGCTCTTTGGGTCAAGTCGCTTGAGTCAAACAACACTTTTATCCACTGGGATATGTGTCGTTAAATCGAGATGACTGCTAAGTGGTACGTCATGGAACGAATATAATCTACCACAGTGATCGAAATAAAGGGTTTGGTTCAAAATTCCAGACATCTGAAAAAGATCGAAGCGTACAACGGACGAACCGTCTTGAATATGACAATAAAGATGAGGACAACAGTCCTAACAATGAAAATAATGAATTAAAGAATAAATATTGACTGTCATGAAGCTACTATTTACTTGGATTCATCAAGCTACGAATTTACTTGAATATTGTAAATAAACTTGGAAGAAAAGTCTAAAGTAAGGGCTATGCCAGCATGGCGAATTTTCGAAAAGAGAAGAGGTTAAAAATATTGACGAGTTGATATAAAGAATACAGAAATCAGTTATGCACGGTCATAATGTTAAACTAAATATCAAAATTCTAAAAGTAATATTTGTTTTATTTCCATTTTTACTCTGTTTTTATAATTTGAAAGAGCTAAAAATTTATGTTTTATAATTTCTGTATGCAGAGAGAAAATAAGCATAAAACTAACCTAAAAACAAATGAATTTTGTCGTTTTTAACTCATTTTGTTCTTATGTCAACGTAACATCCCCCGACCGTTTAAGGGTTAATAACCTTGTATGGATTTCTTACATGAAGCATTTTAAATTGGATAAATCTAATACTAATTTATGTCGAATTTAAACAATCTGATCATTAGAATGAAAACGATCAATAAAGAGATGAATAATAAAATATTTTAAAATGAATAATAATAACAATAGTATTCTACTCTACTTTATCGGGCCCTGTAGAAGACAAAAGGAAGTAATATATTGGAGACAGTCTCGGCTCAGCCAATTCTACGCAGTTGTGTTTTCACAGTTCTTAGTAGTCAGATTAACTGATAGTATTTACTGATACTTCTTTTATTTTCATTACTTTTGATTATGGTGAATGCATGTAAATTAAAAAGAGATGAAGATCCTCTTCGAGTAATTATAGACTTAATTATCCGCTCTATATTCTCGTCGTATGTCGTATTATTCAGATGAGATTTGGATTTCGATAAGATATTGTACATCTCTCTCTCTTCACACAAACACACACGCACACGCACACGCACACACAGGTATATATATATATATATATATATATATTATTCGAAAAATAATAATAAAGTTGCCACTCTGCCTTTTCTATAAATGCTGTATTTTATCTGAGCTGGTGCATATTTTCGCGAAGAAGTGAATTTTTATAAAACAGCAAAAATAGACAAACAGGCTGGCGAAAGAAACAATAGGAATTGTTTTAAAAATATTTGATTGTTGTCAAAATTCAGAATGCGGACAATATTCCAATTATCAGGAAAATAGCCAAAGTCAGATAATGTGGACCTTGAAATGTATGTAAACAATGTGCCAAAAATGACGTAGTCACTTACATAAGAGATAGGTTGGTAATACAAATCAGCCTGTAAGCAGTTGTGATCGAAATCCAGACCGCGAAAGACAGTGAAAACCGCGGACGAACGCGGCCTCCTGTATGTGGGCTGATACCTCTAACCATACCTAATCTACGTCACGCAACCTGAAGAATAAAGAAAATGTTGTATAACTTTATATATATATATATATATATATATATATAATTATTTCATTAATTTATTTTGGGTCATAATTACATTAGACCATTACACAGTTGTATTTAAAAATGTTCAATATAATTATATTTTATAAATTTTCAATATTTTTCATTTGTAAACGAGTTATTACGCAACCCAGGTTTCTACGATCTGGTGTCTTCAGGAGATTTACAATAAGTGATTTTACGGTTTATATACATATATATATAATGAAGATTAACGAAACGGCTATAAACAAGCGACAATTTGAAATTATTTGTTTGAACGTTATTTTTGATCGATACTCGTATTTAAGTAGATATTCTGTTTATAATATTACAACCGGCCTGATTATTTACGATGAAATTTTGTTATGAAAATGTGTATTATTTGGCAGGATTTGAACCTGCCACCCCATCCGTATAGGGGGAAGCCACCAATTGATTTGGCGCGTCTTAGACCTCATGACCACGAATTACCAACGGTGTAAACGAAGTAAAATAAAGCATATATAACACAATTTTCGATTCCCGCAAATAACCATATCAGCACTAAAATGTATCGTAATGTCAACAAATGTAAACATGTTACGGAAATTAAAATTGTGTTATATAGGCTTTTACTTCCACACCCTCTGTGTGCTGGAAAGTTATTTGGTGCTAAAGAGCCAAGTTTAGTCATTTGGTTAACATTCAAAATTACAAATTCACGTTAGGGGGTAGAGGAGAGAACTTTAGGTGATGGGTTTATAATTTTTAATTACTGAGCAGGTAAGTTTACACCCCAAAACACATCTTCTATGTGCCGTGTATCTTAGAGACGTAGGCGATCATAACCTTCCACATTTTCCTACCCCTTTATCTCATAACACTCCTTCTCCTGTTATCTTGCTAAAATCCCATTCCGCACCCATCTGCTCATATCCATCAAGTATGTCCCGCGTTGCTTTTCCTTTTCTCCTCTTTCTTCTATCCGTTCCATAAGCATCATATTCTTCATGCCCTGCTTTCTCACAAAAGGTTCCAGAAACCATCAACTGTCTTTTCCTGATGTTAAGCATGAATTTCCAGTTCGTGTCCATCCTCTCCAAAAACTCGTTGTTACACACTGTTTCTGTTTATGGTATTCTCAGCATCCTTCTGTAGAACCACATATCCGTTGCTTCAAGTCTTTCCTTCATCTTTGACGAGATTGTCCAGCAGGCATCACATAACAATCCGGTACTATTTTCTTTGTTTCCAGCGAAATTTTCCTGTCTCAAAATCCTCTACTCAACTTCTGGAATGCATCCTTGGCTTTGTCAATACGTCTTCGGGCCTCAACGTCACACTTTCCGTCCTCTGTTAAGACACTTCCAAGCAATTTAAATTTATGCAACTGCTTGATTTTAGTATCCGCGACTCGTAGTTGGCATTGTGGTTTCAATCGTTTTACTAATGATTATGCATTCAGTTTTCTTGTAGTTTATACGTAGTTATTTCTTTATATTTTCTTTAACTACTTCCTGTAGAAGGTTTTGTAGTTTACTTTCCGTGTCTGCTATCAGCACTATATCATCTGCGTATCTTATGCTGTTCAGGTTACGGTAAGAAGACACACCATTGTCTTACACCCATTTCTCTTTTAGATTATCTGCTGAACTCGTTTCCTTCCCGTATGTAATCAGTTTGTGGCCAATAGAGATTTTTGATTATTCTAATGTCATTCCTGAATACGTCAAGATTGCCGAGCGTCTCTATCAGGTTTATGTAGCGTACTTTGTCGAATGCCTTTGTATAGTCTATGAAACACAGGCATACGTCCTTCTGCATTTGTATTGCTCTTTCTGATAACATTCTAAGTTTAAATATCGCGTTCCTTGTTCCAATATCTTTTACAAAAGTACGCGGTTCTTGAATTTCTGGTCTGATTCTGCTTCGCGCTCTATTCATCAGAATTCGGATGATGAGTTGTTTTACGTTACTCATTAAATTCATTTTTGTAGCAGTTCACATCTGGGTTCTTAAGCAGTGCTATGAAAATCGATCTGCTTAGGTCTTCAGGGATATCGCCGCTGTTGTAGATTTCATTTATTATTTCTGCGATTTTGTCTACGCCGAAATCGTCTAAGGCTGCCAACGTCTCTATTATAATGCCGTCTGGTTCTGCTGTTTTGTTTCTGTTCAGTTTCGCCAGTGCAGCTTTCACGTCGAATCTTAATATTAATGGCCCGTCTGTGTTTCCGTGCATCGTCGGTTGCTCTCTCTCTTGTCGTGAAAGAGACCTCATATTCTTCCCACTGCTGAATATTTCATCCTTAATATGAGCGTTCCATCTTTGGATTTGATACATTCTTTTTGAGAAGCATGTCTTTTGCGCTGATAGTTCTCTTATTTTTTATGCATGTTTCATTTATTTGTTGTGCTTAATCTCTTTATTTATGCACATTTATCGTTGAGCTATCCCTCCTTAGCCTGTCTACATTTGCTCTTTATTTTCTTGTGCAGTTTCCTGTATTTTTTCCATGTCTTAGTCTTTTTTTCTGTCTCTT
>JBBBDQ010000327.1:4065000-4105000 GCA_037127315.1 Ascarosepion bandense
AAAAGTTATCAATCCCAACTTGGCGAAATATAGTCTCCACCCACTATACCTCAATACATGCGTCTCCACTGCTATAGTCTCGGTGGCAAATGGAAGCCTTAAGGGGTGATAGATGTTAGCAGTTAAGGTGGTGAATTTGAAAGGAATAAAAGGGAAATGTTACGTGCGACTGAAGACGCAGATTTGAGTGCTTAGCTGCAGATAATTGATAGATTTCTTGTTACGTTTTCACTTAAGACTCGACATACTGTCTCTTCGTATGTCAGGCAAATCCGTTTTAAGAACATTGCGCAAACCACTGAAAAGTCGAGGTTTCTTTTTTTCAATTTTCTGATTCTCTTCATTTTCGAACAGATGTGATAAAACAAGTAACAATGCGGGAAAGCATTTTTCCTGTTCTTTGCTAAAAAAAATTGGAATATCGATTCTGTTCTTTTTAACTAGTTCTCTTAATATCTTTTCGCATTTTATTTATATTTTTTGTTAATAGTTCACTAATTTTTCTTTTTCACTGTACAAAATCTTTTTAATAAGTACTGTATTTGACCTGTTTGTAGAACTAGACTGTAGCAAGAGGCTAGAAGGAGTCCGAAAACGACGTTTCAGGGATCAGTCTAAGACATCCCTGACACAAGGCACATCGACACAAACATGTGGGAAAACGCTGATGAAAATCGGCTTTCCTGGTGTGGGACCATCCGAGGTTTCGTGAGTTAAGAATTTCGAGTCTGATCGTTAACATGAAGAGGATATGCGACTTGCTGTCAGAAGGGTAGGACTCATTTAGGCGGATCAACCACCGACACTCCTCTATGACTCCTGCTCATGGTTTTTCGTGAGTAAGCTAGTCTTTCACAGCCATTTTCATCACGGCCACCAGAGGGGAGAAAAGGAATAAGGAAAGAGGTGATGACCCCAGTCCTCGTAGGAGACAATTCTACTCCTGCAGCTTCCTCTCTCGCACTTCCCGCCTGTGGAACACACTCCCGTATTCTTGCTTTCCTGACGGCTACAACCTCCAGAAATTTAAATGCAAAGTTAATACTCATCTACTAACCACTGGCCTCTAGCTCTCTCCCCTCCTCTGTATAACCTTCCCTTTCTCTCCACCTATGTATCTGTCATCGCACCTGCTTTCTCAGCTTTCTATTGTTCCTTTCTAACTAGCTTGTACTCCTCACTCTTTTCTAATTAATCTTTTTACATTTATGTAACCCCCTGCACATCAGTGGCGTTTCCGCCTTGCTCGGGGTGAAATGATTAAAAAAAAAAAAGAGCGAGTGCCAACGAATTATTTGGGATTTGCGATGGCTAATTGTGAAAAATGTTTTCTCTTGCCTCTCCACGTTTTGGAGTTCATAGTTTTCCTTCTGTTGTTACTCAAACCAAGTTCAGTCTGCGGAGAGAAAAGAAAAAGATTTATGTTTATCCCAAGGGCATTTGTTGCACGAGACTAGCTCAGAATTCGAATTTAGCTCTTTGATTCACCAATATCCGTTACACTACCAGCATGATACAAATAAAGTAAATCACGAGAAACATATAGGACATAATTTTAATACATATTTATAAATGCACCTACTAATATATACTTACAAATTTATTTCTTGTTCCATGTTTACTTATTGTATCAAATCGTTCCCCTTTATTTAAAACTGTAATTTACCACAACTCCACTTCATCGATCCCAGTCGAGATCATAAACTTGATAATGCAATACCACAGTTAATTTAAACAATTCCATTGCCATGTAGTATGGGATTCGACAGGATTAAAGGAGGTAAGAACAAAAAGCGTCGAGACTGACGCTCTGAAATTAAAACAACACATATCAATTCGAAATTAAATCTTCTTCGAAATCATCACTTTCTGAATGCACACTTATAAAGCGTCAGTTCCATTGATGGAAGCATTCCTGGAAATTCTTATTTGGGATAGCAAACAGCTGCCTTATTCTTTTCGATTTCTATAACTTCTTGAAATTCTGTTCTTTTCAAGTGGAATTTCATTTTGAAGATCAAAATGTCACAAAATGGAAGATCCGGAGACTGTGGTGATTGACTGACATGGGAATATTGTCAATGGCATGAAACTACTGCACAAGCAATGGTCATTGATAGAACCTCTGTACTGTGGGGAAAAGAACAAACTCTACTGACCTTTCTTTCAGGAACTGCTATAAACACAGGAAGTGTCATTACTTAGAGTGCAAGCACTACAGAGTTCAAGGTCAGTCTGTGACATCCGGTTCCCCACTGCTTCTTATCTATTGAGTGCCGTTGTACTTCATAATTTTACAGTATTTTTTTGGTAAATAAATGGGCTTTGAATATAAAACGAGCTGGTGTTTCTGAAGTTAAAACACGGATTAAATTACATAATTGTGTGTAAGACGACACTGTAGTTAAGCGATCCATGTGAAATCCTTGTTGTTAGGTTGTTAAGTCTATGAAAATTTTCACAATATTAAAGAATATATAAATTAACCGGATGCTTAACCATTACGTGTTTCTTCTCTTAAATTCGGTTTCAAAACTTGTTTTCGGGAAAAGGCGCTTTGTTCTAATTTTAATGTTATCAAAATATGACAAATCTTGTGTATTACCTTTATTAATATTTGTTATCAATTTCGGTGAATTTCCAGTCTTTAAGACTGTCTTTGTCAACATATCAAATACCTTTTCTAAGCGGCGGTTATTAGTATTTGCCTAGTTTAGGTTTTATTATCGCTTGTGCTAACTGAAAGTATTTGCAAACTTTCTGTTTCAAACAAGAACTTTTTTAAAGGTTTTTAAGCTGAGTAGAAATTTCCGAAAACATGTAATTGTGTATAACAAGATCTCACATTATTGCCTTTAATTTACGTTCAAAAAATCTCGTACTGAGTACAAGAAAAGGCAGATACAGAAAAGAATAAGCGTAATTTACTGTCGACATTTGTTTTTTTCTTTCACACATGCATGCGCGGAAACGCACACTTAAGTTCCAGATTCTGTTGTAAGTCACTTCATTGTTTTAGCATCAATTTTTTTCAGTTGGAAACTTTGTGACTTAGACTGTCCTCCATAGCATTGATATAGTTATGAAAAGGCACCGTTGGTTAGACGGGATTCCAGATTTAAGTCAACAACAAGCGTGGAATCAGCGGCCATATATCCGTAACTAAGGCGATGACCTTGGCTATGTTTTGACATTGGCATCAATGGACATTGCTAGGCATGCCTGTTCAAGACATGTTGCATATGAATGAATACATTTCCGGCTTTCAACTTAGATATGTGATTAGAAGTGGTCAGGTGCTAATCTGTGTAACGATCCTACAATCTGACCCAATCATGGGGCTGATTTACGAAATTCTGCTGCTGCTAATGATGATGATAAACACCATTAGAGCCAACCGGCTCAAGCTGTGGATATTTACATTTGAAAGGTGCTAGGCATGTTCCAAATGCTGATATATTTATCTTTATACCACCGTATTAATTCCAAGTAACAAAAGTAATCACAGTCTAGTCATATCTATCTATCTATCTATGACAACCCATATTTATAAATATACTAGCAGTATAGCCCGGCGTTGCTTGGGTATAATGAAAGCTTTAAAACTAATCCATGGTCCTGGAGCTCAGCCTTTTTGGACGTTGGCACGAAAGACAAAAAACAATAGTTCCTTCCAGTTAAAGCGAAACTGTAGACTGAAAGAAAAATGAATGGATGTAAGTCAAATTTTGATATCCTGTTATCGATATCAAATAAGGCTTTTCGTCGTAAACTGAATTTTGAAGGCTAAGTAAGTCCTCTGAGTAAATGGTATTATGACTGAGACTAAGAACTACAATAATACCTACTTAGAGCCAAACCCGAAGCTAAAACTAAAATAAAAGGGCTGAAAAAATACAGACATACAGGCAGATAAACAGACACACACACACAAACATCTTGCCTTATATATCTCAGACGCTTATAGTACAACTGTTTAAATTTTCAAGAAAATCGGTTCAGCCGCTTCGGAGTCTATAGGTAACGGACACATACAGACACACACAGAGACAAGGTACCATTTATAAATAAGTTTAGATACTGATTCTTAGCGCAAACAATCACAAGTAAAAGTCTAATTTTTAAATTTTTATTTTATAGGTAGTCAAGCAAACTCGCTTCCCCAAAAATTTTGGTACGGTACAATCTTAAAAGCAATCAGCAAATTCTTTTATTATTTTTATTATTAACTGACATTAATTTACTCTGCGTTTGCTATTTTAAAATGCGCCATAGCATGTACTGAATGTCACCCCCCTCTCTCTCTCTGGTCTCTTTGATTATTTTTTATGTTTGCTTTAGACAAACACGTCCACATTCATTACAGGTTAGAGTACATTTTGTAGCTACATTTCCAAGAAAATTATGATAAAGACCCTTACAAATATCTCTTGAGTCTTTTCATGCGCATCACAACTCTGATATGCACCAGTTTCCTCCACGATGAATGATCAAGACCTAGGCTTTTAGTCATGCCTGAATTCTTCTGTGTACCCTTGGTGTAATCTTTATATCTCAGTTTCAACCTGGGCACTGGTCTTTTTCCTTCCCCGTATTGAAACATTTTAGCCACTCTATCCTGCCTTATCCTGACCACATGACTAATTCATCGCAACCGTCGCTGAAGTACCAAAGACTCTATTCTGGTAGATTGACTGCATTCGGACATATTAACGTCATTTACAACCACACATACATACGCACATACGTTCATTTCACGGTAAATAACGTGAATCTATGTTCATTCTGAACTTTCCACTGTCAACAACACAAACTCGATGCTGGCTATTTTCTGATATTTTATCTTTCCTTGGAATCCACAGACGATGGTCGAAATACTTGGAACACAACACATAAGTTAGGAAGAATTCTTTTCGCCTGATATCAAACGACATATTCGACACTTCGAGAAAACCCTAAAGTGCTTAACAGATATTCACTGACCGTTCTACTTAACAAATCATGTTTAAACGAGGAACTCATGTCTAAATATAGTATGTACAATATATATATATATATATATATATATATATATATATATATATATATATATATTGACAGATTATCCACACGGACGATTTGATTATCCTGGTCAATTCTAGAGTAGAATAATTATCACACAACACAGAAAAATTGGTGCCAGAAAATTGATAGATAGTTTAAAATGAATTCAGTCAGTTAATTGGCATACGTGATACACGCTTTGGACAAAATGACTGACTAGGTAGAAGATTATCGCGCAGTAGGTTGCCATTGCTTTCTGCGGTAGACTGGTTACCTGCCAAGGCTATAGAACCCAATCTCTCCTATTATTTAACCCATAACTGGAGTGAAGAGACGCATTATCACTTTTTCCACGGGTATTTGTGCATAAGTGAATGCAAGGAATTCAACTAGGAATTCGAACTCGGCACCCCAATTTATCGTTCTGAGTTGATATCCACAGCACCACAACGCACTACCAAGTTTGATTTCAGATTTTTCCTTCTATATTGGCTACTAATCATAGCATATGAGATCATAGTTATTTAACAGTGCATCTACTCAAATATGGGTATTCACTGCAGATAAAAAGAAACAGACTATCCACTCAAATACCAGTATCTACTAAAAAATAACGTTTACGTAATAAAAATACGTCGTGTCACGCTTTTGCTGAAATGAATGAAATTAAATGTTTTGTAAATGATTTACATTTTCATTGTAATGAAGGTAAGAAAAAGACAACAAAGAGAGGCAGCAAGAGAACGACAGAAAAGACGAGAACGTTTGCCAACAGAAGAGATACAAGCAATCCGTGAACGTAATAGAGAACGAATGCAAGCAAGGAGCAAAGATATGAACGAAAAAGTGAGAGAACTTTATATTTACGATTGTTATTGCAATATTTTGTTAAAGTTGTTAAGTTCAAATATTTAGTGATGTAACATAGAAATTTCTACGGATATTTTATTGTTAGAGAATTTATCATTCGCTTATTCAATCATTAACTGAAGAATTAAGATTAACCAGAATATTAAAATAACAAAGCCGTGAAAGTTAAAACTAGTAATAACAAATTTAGTACTGCACTTTTTAGCAATTCATTTCTTAGTTGCAAAATACTTTATCACGGATTTGTCTATACTTCTGAGGTAGTATTTACACTATTTACATTATTCGGACTGTTGTCTACGACGTTTCGGCCGTTGTACACTCCGGCCTTCTTCAGGTGCTAGGAATTTCGAACCGAACCCTTTCGTCAAGTCACTGAAACTTACCGACGTCTATATTTACTGGGCCATGTATCTTGGTGGATATAGACATTGGTTAGTTCTAGTGACTTGACCCAGAGACTTATGAGTTCAATACCAGGCAGCAGCAGAGATGAACAAATAACTTACAGAGTCAAGTTAAAGGAAGATAAGTCACGACTACCAGAAGTGGCTTCACACATGGATTGAGAATAATATACCCCAGTAATCGTAATAAAGGGTTCGGTTTGAAATTTCTAGCACTCGAAGTAGGCCGGTGTGTACAACGACTGAAACGTCGTAAACATGGCACTTCCCGCCTGTGGAACTCGCTCCCATATTCTTGCTTTCCTGACGGCTACAACCTCCAGAAATTTAAATGCAATGTCAATACTCATCTATTAACCACTGGACTCTAGCTCTCTCCCCACCGCATATATCCTTCCCTTTCTCTCCACCTATGTATCTGTCATCGCACCTGCATTCTCAGCTTTCTATTGCTCCTTTCTAACTAGTTTGTACTCCTCACTCTTTTCTAATTAATCATTTTACAGTTTTGTAGTCCCGAGCTCATCAGTGGCATTTCGGGGTGAAATGATAAAAAAAAAGAAAAGATAAGGACAATAGTCCGAATAATCGAAATCGTGTTAATATCGGATTTTATGCTAGAAACCGCGTTTGCATATTTAAGTAAAAATACTTTTACGTGATGAGTTTAACTGTTCTTCTTAACTTACATGTTGCTCTTACAACTATCCCTTTGTCGAAAGTGCCACGGGGCACGAAGGATAATGGAGATATTAATAAGAAAATTAAGTTCGGTTATTATGTATTGACTCAAACGAAGCGCAAGAAGAAACGGTGAGTAAAAGAAAGAAAACCCTAGAGAGATAAATGTTGGGCATTTAATTGTATAAACAAAACCGTCTCATAAATATGAATATAATATCTTACGGGAGATGACGTTTACCGTTGTCACCCGAAGACGTCTTAGATAAATATTTACGTATCAACCGATTTCCCGTTGAAGCCCCGATCAGCGACTACAAACGAGAGACAATCATTATGCCATTAATAGATAATTAGGGCTTGCAGCAAAAGTGTCGAACAAGTGGTGAATGCAGCGGCTACTGAATAATTAAAAAAATACTTCAATGTTGATAAGCACGCTCGGGAAGAGAACCTGTCAGTGCATAAATTATGATTCTATTTTACTAAAATATTAACAACAAAGAGAGATAAAATAGTATCGTCGGATAATTCGATTTTTCTTTTCATATTTAGAAAGAAATCTTCATTTATACTATCATTTTATTGCAGATTTTATGACAGCTTTGCCTTTATAATTAGACTTCTTTATGTTTAGGCTTACAAACTATCACGTTGAATACTCGATCACCGAAGTTAAGCAACGTTAAGCCTGGTCAGTACTTAGATGGGTGACCGCTTGTGAATAACAGGTGCTGTTAGCGTTTAGTGACGGATGTGCGTTGTGGTGCAGTGGATATCGGATCGGAAAGAGAAATCCGTGAGCCGAGTTCGAATTCCAGTTGAATACCCTGCATTCACTTAAGCACTGGTACCCTTGGGAAAGGTATTAATCCGTCCCTTCCCTCCAGTTATGGGTTAAATAACAAGAGTCGGACTTGGGGACCCTGCCCTTAAAAACAAATCCCAGTGAATCTTGATACTAGAAAAGAAAAATGTATTACTAGACACAAAAACTTATATAAACAACAATAAATTGTTGAAAGAAAAAGGTTTTACCAGCAATAAATAAATAAAGTTTAGTTGGCAATAAATGACCAGTCGAGGATGAGTTACCATAAGAATAAAACAACACAAACCAATCTTTATGCTTAAGTTTTTGAGTTGTCTCAGATAATATGGCGTAGTAATGATTTGTCGTTGTACCAGCTTTAAAACCTTGGTTGATTAATTGACTGAATTAGTGTTTTCATTTTAGTAGCTCAAGTAAATTCATACAGAGGAGCCACCAAGTAGCTAAGATCATCGGAGCAGAAGCCGTAACAGTATTTGTAGAAGAGACAGACAGAAGCTACTTTACGTCGGTGAGAAAGTGATTAAAGCAGAGCTACCAGGTCGGGATCAACCACATTGCAGATTCTTTGTTGGATTTTGTCAAGAACCCCGAGATGAATAGCAGGGAGACTTGACCAGATGTGACAGCAATATTCAATGCACGGGCGGATAGTGACAATGCAGTCAATGTGTTAATTTAATGTTCTCTTTTTATGAATACATTATCTCGATTGATCCATTTTATTAAAGAAAGTATTAGTTAACAAGTAATAAGACCTTTTTTTCGATCTCTGTTTGTGGTAAGTAGATAAAATAGTGTAGCACTGATTTGTCGTCATGCCGGCTTTAAAACTTTGGTTGATTAATTGACTGATTTTGTTTTTTGGGGATCATCAATATTTTAGATTGTGGATATTTTCTTCTTGATAATAATAATTCACGGTTACAAGTCCTACTAATTAACCCATAACTAGAGGAGACGATATATATATATGTGTGTGTGTGTGTATGTATGTGTGTGTGTGTATGTATGTGTGTATGTATGTGTGTGTGCAGGTTTCATTAAAAATGACAGACCATGTATTTTGATTAACTTTTTTTTGTAATTTGTTATGTGATCTTATAAAGTTTTCTTTTCAGAACATAAATTATATAAAAATTGTCTGAATTTTTTGTTTTTCCGAGCACTTTTGCCTATAATTTTATCTTTTTTTGGAGGATGGATTTTATTTTCCCTTTAACTGAATGTATGTAGTATTATGTATGCTTGTAGTGTAGTGTGTATGTTTTCTGTTCCGAACACGGAACATTCTGGCAATTTCTATATAATTTTTGTCCTGAAAAGAAAAAAATCTTATCACATGAAAAATTACATAAATACCGTGTCTGTCATTTTTAATTAAACCTGCAACCAAGAGAGATTACTACCTAAATACACAATTTATATATAATTTCTGAATATATATATATACCCACATTATTTTTTGATTTTTTTTAGTTTCATTTTATATAAAGCAGGTTTATAAAGTTCTATGAAAGTGATTAACATTTATTTTATAATTACGGCTACGTCAGCATAAGAGGTCGGTTCAAAAATATCTCAACTTTTGCTGTGGTAATGGAGCTAATATACATAGAGCAGGACTACTTGGTACAGATTGATCTTGAGATGTGCCGCGCTTGCGCACTAAGTTATGACGGTCTTGTTCATTTCCCTTGTTCATAGCAGTGCGTGAAAAGAATGTTTGTAGAGTGTAGTTGTCTCACACACCAGAGTGGTTCGACCATGACTTTTGAAGCAGTTTTTGGTTAGACCCGACAATCACCATATTGCCCGGATATTGCCCTTGCCACTTTCGAAAAATCAAATCCCACTTGAAAAGAAGAAGATTTCAAGATGTCGAGGAAATTCAAGGGAATGCGACGAGGCAGTTGGTCGCTATCCGAAAAGAAGATTTCAAGAAATGTTTCCACTTATGAAAACGAGAATGGATAATATTTTTGACTTCATATGGAGACTTATTGAAAGGGGATTATTTGTCGACTTCATGTGTATTGTTTTCTTTTCATAGCACCAATCCCGATACTTTTTGATGTTTCTCTTTGCATAGATTTTAGAATGCATAATTTGCTATTCCAATGCGGCACTTCTGTTTGAAAACTTGACAGATATTTTAACTTCTGCACTTTTTTTTTATGTAATTCGCATCTTGGGATTTTTCTCTTGTTGACACCACTAGATTCTATTTTCTTACAGTTGATGCTTATTCTTTTATTCTAGCTTCTTGAAATCAAATGCCGGGTTGATATATGTTGTAGTTTTCTTTTTACAACAAAAGACTTGATACATTTTTCTTATCAGATATCGTATATTGGTGAGAAAATTAATACTGCAGATATCGCTAATATTGTTTTTCATTCTGTCCCACAGATATCAATGCATCATAAAATATTAATATTTTAGACTGTTTACTGCCGAAAAATAAAAAAAATTAAATGACCAGGAAATACGCGATAAGCTTCATTTGATAGGAAGCCAGAGTCAGACATTATATATAAATAAGCATCGAGTATCATCAACATTTGGCGAAGCAACTTAAAATGAAAATATGACCGTTACCTTTATCTAGAGATTCAGTGTAAAGAGGTGAGTGATGAGAAAGAGGAACAAGTTACAGGGGGTGTCAGAAAATGAATAAGAGAAGGATAAGAACACTTGTGTGAAGAGAGCTGTATGTGAGTAAAGTGGAAAGGGAGAAGAGCATGATACAAGATGGCAAGAGACATTGCATTTTATATTCTTGTAGATTGTAGCTTTCATAGAGGCAAGTATAGGGAAGGGAATTCTATTTGCGGGAAGCGCGAGAAAAGAAGCTATAAGAGTAGAAATGGCGGTTACATATAATTGGTTTCACTGTAAAAGGGTGGGTTCTAGTCGCTAGTCTAGTAGCTCGAGTAAATTCATGCAGAGGGGCCACCAAGAAGCTAAGATCATCGGAGAAGAAGCCGTGAAAGTATTTGTAGAAGAGACAGACGGAAGCCACATTACGTCGGTGAGAAAGTGAATGAAACACAGCTACCAGGTCGGGATCGATCACATTGCAGATTCTTTTTTTGGATTTTGTCAAGAATCCCGAGACAAATAGCAGGGGCACCCGACCAGATGTGACAGCAATATTTAATGCACGGGCGGATAGTGACAATGCAGTCAATATGTTAATTTAATGTTTTCTTTTTATGAATACATTATTTCAATTGATCCATTTTATCAAAGAAAGTATTAGTTAACAAGTAATAAGTCCTTTTTTTTTTATCTCTGTTTGTGGCAAGTAGCATAAAAATTTCCCTAATTTTTCTTTGTCATTTGTAGTTTTTCTGATTAAACTGCAGGGATCTCAATGCTAAGAATAATGCTAGCTTACAGTGTAGAACCTATAAACAATTTTATGTAGTTTGAAATTATATACGATCATTTAAAATTACTGTTACTGGTACTCTAATTGATTGTATATGAACTGAGTTGGTTATACAAAGATTTTCTCCAGTTTTCATCTCTTTAATCCCAATATCCCCTTGCGTCTTAGCAGCATTATTGCCTTCTTGGGGGTAAATTGACTAAAACAAAAATTAAATTTAGAAAAGTAAATTTTCCAAGAATTTCACATAAAGCTACAGATAGTTTTTTATATAGAAAAATGAATAGAATGTCTCCAACATTTGGGGCAGCAACCTAAAAGGAAAATAAAACCAAGTATTTGGAGACATAGCGTAAACTGAAATAGCAATAAATATATATGTGTCTATGTGTGTGTCTGTGTGTCTCTTTGTGTGTGTCTCTGTGTGCGTTTGTGTGCATGTGTGTATTTTCATTTGGGTAGTAATCCTTCTTTTATACAAGTTTCATTAAAAACGACTGACACAATATACTGTGTATGTTCTGAATGTTGAAGAGTTAATTTGAATTTGAGTTTTGTTTAACGGCGTATTAACCTCTGTGGGTTATTTAACGTAAAAAAGTGGAGTTTTAAGTTATTTTTTTAATGTTTGTTTATCTTGAAAAGGTTGATTTAGTCAGATTCTAATGAAAAGTTTTTGCTTTTCTTCTTTTACATTTTAGAAAACTGAAAATGTCTTCTAATTTTGTATTCAAACATGTTTTGCTGAGAATAATTTTTTCCTTCAAAAATGTGTTATGGTAACGGTTTTCTCTTTAAAAATGTATTGCTAATATTTTTACTTCAAAAATGTATAATTGTTTTTACAAAAGACTATTTTTATGTATATATTTCTATAAAAGTGTATTTGTATACTTTTATAGTGTTTTGACCCCAGTTTGGGGGCTAACTATTTGCCCATGACTGGAACCCTAATAGGTACTACCACTCCGGGTCAGGGTAGACCTGGGAACAACAGCAATTAAGAGGTGGTTCCATGCTCCTCAAAACCTCCCAATCAGAGGCCTTTCTGCCAGATGCAGTTTACCGTCATGCCCAAGACGTTGAATGTCGAAGAGTTAGTTTATAAAAATAAAAGTAACACTACCACATTAAAAAAAGCACTTATTCGTTTTTAATGAAACTTGCATAAAAGATGAATTACAGCCTAAATAAACAATTATTAAAACACATAATCCGGTAATCAACAAGAAATGCAAATTCAGAAAAAAACTACAGTACCTTGTGAGTAGTTTTAAATGAAAATTAAATATATATATATATATTCGAATTTGTTGATCATTTGTCCGTGACGTGTTCATATTTTGTTCTTTTTTTTTTGTTCCAGTACTTTCAACTTTCCAGTCATTATCAAGAAGCGATGTGGTGTTTGTGTGTTAATCTTAGCTTTTTTGTCTGCATCTTGTTATTCATTTGGACGCTGAACGTTTGAAATCGTCTGATGTGACGTCATGAGTAACTGCTATTGGGCACTAGGCAGTGCAAAATAAGGCGATATATTTCATTTTGTTTTATTTTAGCTATTAATTAATTTATATCTTAATTTTTAATATTATTTAATTTTTATTAATATTGAGTTGTCCGGTAAATTTATTCCGAGTTCTAAGCAAAATTTAAACGAAAAACAAAATTATGCTATTAAATATTTATACAAATAAATATGAACCATTGTATTGCTCAACCTTTCTCCATTTTTTCTTTAACTTAAAGATTTCGTCTTCCCGGAATTTCGGTGGTGTCTCGGCAAAGAACTCATTAAGGTGTTTTTTATGCCATCCACATAATTAATTATTTAAAAAAATATTTTTCAGGGACCCGACGAAATAAAAATCCGAATGAACTATGTTAGGTGAATATGGCTGGTGGGGTAACACATCCCAGCTAAGCAGCAACAATTTTTACCTGGTCATCAAAGAAACATGATGTATGGCACTATCCTGATTGAAAACACTTTTCCTGTTTCCAATTCTAGGAGTTTTTCTTTAATTCTTCTCTTTCATTCGTCCAGATGCGGGCAGCACTTTTCAGTATTAATTGATTGGTTACTTGGTTGAAGCTCATATTAAAAGATTCTTTTCCATCAGATGCACAGCATGGATTTCTTAGGATGAAGACTTGCATGAGGGTGTGCTAAAGTTGGTTCACTTCATTTATCCCAGGATATTTTTTGCTGAAAATTGTTGTAAGCGATTCACTTCTCATCAGCTATCTCGATTTGTTTAAAAGGGTGCATTTTCTTTGTGTTTATACAGCAAATCTCAGATAGAAATGTGACCCAAAAGATTATTTTCATCCAGATTATGTGGCAGCAAAACATCGTAGCTATTTGAGTACACAAGCTTCGCTAAGGTCTCTTGGATAGTGAACTTGAATAAATGTAGTATTTCTGCTAATTCCCGCGTTATATTATGCAGGTTATTCTCAATCAATGTATGGGGGGATCTGCCTGAGCTTTTTTCAGCGATATGGCTGCAAACACTAACACTAAACTGAACAAAACACTTCCGTACAGTTCTGTCAGCTAAATCTCTTTCAACGTACACAGTACATATTTTTTTCCTACGTTAATTACCATGATGTAAGCCACCCTTGACAAAAGAAAAAGGAAGCATCGTATTATACCAAATTAACCTAATTTCCATCGCTTTTGCGAAAAATTCCTCTCGCCCGATATGTCACTGATTCTTAAATCTCGTCTCGATTTGTTATATCTTTGTTTTCATGTAACCAAATCGTTTGTAACACACACACACACACACACACACACACACACACACACACACACACACACACACACACACACACACAACAGAAATTAGTTTTTCATATTTACTAAAAAGGAGTTAATTTTGGCGCTAGGCTACAAGTAAGGATTGAACTCAATAATAATAATTTGAATGTACAGCTTGTTGACAATTACACCGCGATGAGGTGCCTAACCTATATCACAAACCCAGAAAATATGGTGAACCCAGTGAAGACCGAACTCATTATCCAACGGTAAATTTGCAACAAGAATTGTTACCTAGGTTATTCGCTGTTTCTATCTGTATCTCTTGCCTTCAATATGTTCTGTGGGTTTTAGAGTTTCTAACCCTTTTTTTCATGTTTCTTGGAAAGTTCAACTCTATATTTCTAAGTGTCTCTTTTATTTCAGTCTTTCTAAATAATCCATAACTAACCCAGGGAACAAGCTACTTGCATAGGGATTGAAAATGGTTTGAGTGACAGTACAGCTAAAAATTCAAAGACAAGAACTGGCATTCTTACCGGATACATTCAACCATTCCAGTGAAGCAATCATAAGAAGACTAGAAACACTATCAAGATTTGTAATCAGTGGACGTATTTCTAACAACGCTATAATTCTTAAAAAATCTAACAAAACCCACTTTTAAAATAAATCCATCGTAAAAACTAATTAACACAAATGCTTATTCAAACTTCCTAGCGTAACATCGCATAGCAAAAATATTCCTTAACTATTACCCTGCATCTAGTTATCTTTACTGACTAAACTTAGGTTAGTTTTTGTACAAGGTATAGTGCATCCAGTGAGAATCAACGTCACCGTTCATTTGTAATGTTTAACCAGACTAGCTTTGCTGAACTTTACCCAACGCAGTGGCGTCCACCTATAAACTGGTTGTTGCCCAACAGAAAAGCAGTTTTGACAAATATACTGCTTAAACAAATTCATGTCCACGATAGCAAATTTCAAAAGCGGTTTTATATTTTATATGCAATGTTCTTTTCTATTATACTCTTAGTGTAACATCTCTCCGGCCTATTAATCGCAGTAATGTCCCCTGGAATTCGCTTGAGGAATCATGCGACACTTTTGCTTTCTTTTTGAACACAGAAGTATTTGACATTTTGAATGCTTCACCTAACAACTCAAATAGTAGTTGCAATTCGTTTTGACTTATTGTTTAACTGCTTGCATGCCTTAGTTTCATTTGATTGATGTCAGTTTTGTAAATAAATGGTCTAGACTTTAGCCGCACAAGCCACATTCTAGTAACGAGTTTCGTTCTTTTTTTTCTCAGGTCTGAAGTTTATCTTCATGAAACTTTGAAAGTTTGTATTGCTTTTAGAATGTTTCTTGTATTCGTGTTTGTATTGGACTGTGGTAAATATTGTTCGAATGTGTCTTACGAGCATTACATCTGTGGGTGATTTCCTTCAGTTGCATTCGGATTTAGAGTTATGGTAAGCGAAGTAGCTGTAAGATTTTTTCGTAGATCAATTATCTTTCTATTTTAACAGGTCCCACTTTCCTACAGCTTCAAATTTGCAAGCTTGTTGCCACTTTAAAAAATATCATCCCATGAAAGGCAGTGAAGCCAGTAATTCACAAGAGGTTACTGAGAGTGAAAGAATAAGGAAGAAAAATAAAGAAAAGAAAAAAGAAGCATTAGAAGGCGAGAAAATAGAAAAATAATTAAGACTGTAGATAGCGATTGACATAGGATTTAAAGTTTTTGAGATGATAGTTGGCTGGAAAGTTTCGGGACGGAAGTAAGAAGTGCAAGAAAAAGTACTGTTAATATAGAAATTCTCTAGTCATTTTTTAAAATTATTTCAACCAAAGCAAAGCAGTAATCCCCTGGTGCGCAGACGATTACATATGAGGAAAGCGATGAGAAAGAGGGACAGGTTATGTATAGAGGTATCAGGAAGAGGTTAAGAGAAGGATGAGAATACAGATATGACGAGAGTGGAGTGGACGGAGAAAGGATGCGAGTCAGTGAGATAAGAGATGACCATTGACCTTACATTTAAATTTTTGGGGATTGTAGCTATTTAAGACGAGATACTGTACCGAAGAGCTCATCCGAAGCATGAAAATATTTATAGAAAAGGCACAGGGAATTACTATAACAAAGTAAATCCGAACGGTACAGTTACGCTGCTTATTTCCTGAGTAGTAATTGGCCTTATCTGCGTACAAGCTGTCATTAACTGCTGTACTTTACTGCCTGTTAACTGCCTACGCGAGTTATTATATATAGTAAGAGGAAGAGTTCATTCATCGTAGGAGGGCACCATAAAAAATTATTTATAGAAAAGGCACAGGGAATTACTTTACAGCGGTGGGAAATAACTGAAGCTTAGGCACCAGCTTAAGACTAATAATATTGATGATTAACCTTTAGATTTTATTAAGAATCTCTAAATGATCTAACTAGATTCTGTAAATGGATAGCAGAACAAGAAGAAGATGAGATTGTAAGAGGTTAAAGTTTATTACAGCTACAAAGGACATGATCGTCTCTGTCTTGAAGTAACAGAGAGCATAAATGAAAAATAATCAGGAAATCTTTGGAGTGTAAGAAAAAAACAATAAGGGGTTTTCAGCACAAGTCTCCGTTTCTAAGAACAAATGAAGAGTAATCAGATAGCGATTGACATTGCATTTAAATGTCTGAAGATCAAAGTTTGCTGAAAAGCATGAAGCCAGAAGAGAGTTCAACAAACGAGATGTGCGAGAAAAGAAATTGTTAGTATGAAACTTACGATTACATCTGGCTAATTCAACTGTGCATTGACGAGACCTGTTGCTAAACCAATATAAGCTCACTCAAATTAGAATGTCACTGAATGAGGGTGTTGATAAAAGATAACGGTTGAATCAAAACTTGATCAGTTTAATCGTGTAGAAATCAAAGATTTCCACTCGGGAGTTAGTTCCACAAAGTCGTGGTTCTCAGGATGAATCTGGCGGAGTGGAACTTCCTTTTTGTCAATTGGATACGAAAAGAAGCAGGATGTTTTAACTTTGTATACGTTTCATGGCGGTTTTTGCTTGTAACGGTCTGAACTACTGGAACAGAAGAATGTATCTCATCAGAATATTGAAAAAGCAATAGTTTAGTTACAGGCATACGAAATTTCATTTGAAAGAAAAGTGGTTGTAGGGTAAAAAATAATTCATCACCTACAGGACTAGACGCTTTTAAACTCTTTCAAAGCTGGAAAGGGAGGACCGAACAACTGAAGTTTAGATACGGCATCAGTAATCCATTATTTGTACAATGTAACTCTTAAGCTAGCTTATGAGAGTAGGAATAAAGTATTTTCTAGACCTGTAGAAAGAACCGAATCCTTTTTCCAGCATCATTAGCAATTGGAATTACATATACGAATTCGGTCTGTCGTCTGGAATTTTAATAAAAGTTCACATTAAGGCTGCCCATTCAAAGTTCAAATGTTTATCAGGGCATGAAAAAATTCAGTGACTGGTTGATAATGATGAACTGTGACTTATTGTGTTTTGGATGTACTTCGGATGAATATTACAATATAGTTCCTCCCACTGAACTTTTAGAGTTACGTCAGCTGAATTCTTCGGCCATTTTGATTTTTCGTTAGGGGCCAATAACCTATCTTACCATCTGCGTAGATGTTTACTAACGATCTGAAAGTATTGTTAGACAGGTGGTTATTCAAAGATGCATTTTAGAAAGAAATCAAACTATTATGGCATAGGAAAACTTTGTTAGATACAACGAAAAGAATCCTAAAGTGCTATGAATATATATATATATATTGTTAGGGCGCCGCTCCTATTTTGACTACAAATGGACTGTTCCCATTGCTATATATAGCAATGCCGGATTCTCTACAGGAGAGTCGAATAGAGTCACTGACGACTCTACGACACTGTCAGCCCTCTGACTTCGGGTAGAGGGCGCTCTCTGCTTCCGAGCAGAGAGCAATAACCCAGTCGTGGTTCCGCCGAAGGGTAGAAGCACGACTGGGCAAAAATAGACAGACATTCTTTGGCCGGGCCATATAGCCCGGAAATCCCAGATATAAACTGACCATGTGTCATATGTTGCCCTTACTGGGAGGGACGACTAAATAATGAGTCGAAGAGAGTCACTTGAGAGTCTCTAATGAGTTACTGAAGAGTCAGTGCGAGTCAGTGAAGAGTTAGTCACACTTCCGGTGGCGTACCGGAAGTAATCACGTATACACACATCTTACGACGGATTGGACTCTTGTATCTTTCTACTGTAAATATTACTAATCACTTCTGTACATACTAACCGTCTTTCCGCGGAATAAAACTTATATTCTGATTCTGTCGTTGAGTTATTCATTTATACTTGGCGACATAACAGTGGCGACGAAGATGTTGGAAGGAAAAATCGTCCCACGACATTAACAGTGGCGACGAAGATGTTGGAAGGAAAAATCGTCCCACGACATTAACAGTGGCGACGAAGATACTTTAAATTACTTCGAATTTACGCGGAGGTGAAAAGCAAAATTCGTCACACAACATAATAGTGGCAACAAAGTTACTTCGAATTGCTTCGAATTTACGCAGAAGTGGAAACAAAATTCGTCCCAAACATAACGGTGGTGACGAAGAGATCTCAAAGAAGACGAAACAAAAACGCGTCCCACAATACAATAGCAGACGAAGAATTTCAAATTTACACAAAGATTTCAATTGGACGTAGAAAATTTTCGCAGGTCATACGCAAAAGTACTTCTGAAAAATATACGTACTACACCATTAACTGCGTTGACAGAATTATTACACGGCAAAGAAAGCGTAAGTCATATCTTTCTATTTTTGTCTGTGGTGAAATTTTTTTCTGTTGAGGAGGTTGAATTTTCGGTTTTTTCCCCTCGGTATAAAGAAATTGTAATAATGGAACAATTTCAAGCGTCCATATTAGAACTGTTGAAATGTCAAATGCAACAGCAATTACAGATACAAGAAAGAATGGAGGAAAAATTCCAAAAACAGCAATTGGAACTACAGGAGAAGATGATGCAGTTACGTCTAGAAAGTGACAAAAAACAACAAAAATGGCAAGAAGAACTTGTAGGGTTAATTCTAGAGAAGAATAAAAACTCAGATGAGAGTACTTTCTCCCAGAACACCATCTGATCGACTATTGAAACTTTCAATTATAATCCAGACGAAGACAAAACTTTTGAAAGGTATTACCATAGATACCAGGACTTTTTTAAATCGACTGTAAGTCATGGTCTTCGGAGGAAAAAATCAGGTTACTCCTCAGGAAATTAGGCACGCATGAACATAACAAATTTACGGACTTCATCCTTCCGAAAAAAACAAGGGATCTAGAATTCAATGAGGCTGTAAAACTATTAAAAGAATTATTTAGCCCTAGGTTCTCCTTGTTCCATAAAAGGTGGAGAAGCCTAAATCTGTAGAAGAACGAGGCTGAAGATTACACCACGTTCGCCTCGGTAGTTAACAAAAACTGCGACCATTTCAGACTTGCAGAACTAACTGCAAACAATTTTAAATGTTTAATTTTCGTGCAAGGGCTGGTGTCAGGGAAAGACAGCGAGATGAGGAGAAAAATTTTGACAAAGTTGGAGAACGAACAAAACATATCTCTGCAAAATCTGGCGGATTATTGCCAGAAATGTATAAGTATTAAAGAAGACGCAAAAAAAATAAAATACAGGAATCCGCTGTAGCCAATGTAAAAAAGATCAATCGCAAGTCACACTTTCGGTCTCCGTCTCCAAGACGAAGAAATCATTCGCCCTTGGGGGGGAAAAAGTTTTTTGAACCCCCCCCAAGCTTGCTATGCTTGTGGAGAATGACACTGGCGCAGTGACTGTCCCTACAAATTTTAAAAATGCAGACACTGTAATAAGCTAGGTCACAAAATGTCTAAGTGTAGATTTAGACGTAAATCGCAGGTAAAATTAACCAGATCATATGAGCAAAACCACGGCGTTAGAAAATACTTAGAAGTGAAAATATTTAAAAAACCGTTGAGAATGCAACTCGATAGTGGATCGGATATAAGTATCATAAATATGAAAACCTGGTACAAGTTAAATAAACCAAGGTTGATGAAGACTAGTAAAGTGGCTAAAACGGTGACTGGAAAGAGGATCAAATTTGAAGGTGAGCTAATTCTCAACGTAAATTTTCTCAACCAAACAAAAAGACTGAAAACGTTCGTTATGAAAGGAACGAATAATCTGTTTGGCACTGACTGGATGAGTGAATTTAATTTGTGGGATCTTCCCATAAATTCTTATTGTAAAAATATAAGAGAAGACTCGTCTGACGTGACAACAATACTAAAGGAGGAGATAAAAAAGATTTCCCGGAAGTATTCCCTGAAGGTTTGGGCAGATGTCCCAAAACGTCGGCGATAATCAAATTAAAAGAAAACGTGACTCCGGTGTTCAAAAAGAAAAGAAACGCGCCTTATGCGGCTATTGATAAAATTGACGCTGAGCTTGAAAGACTAGAAAAAATAGGCGTACTAACAAAAGTCGACTATAGCGATTGGGCCGCACCTGCTGTTTACGTAAAAAAGAAGACGGGAGAGATTAGAATATGCGATGATTTTTCGACCGGACTAAACAACGCCATTGAAGATTATCACTACCCTCTACCAAGCCCGGAGGTGGTATTTTCTAAGCTGAATGGTGGGAAGGTTTTTTTCAAAAATAGACCTTAGCGACGCATATCTCCAAATTCCAGTGGAGAATGAAAGTTCAAAGCTATTGTGCATAAATACTCACAAGGGGCTTTAAAATACGAACGGTTGGCGTTCGGAATAAAAACAGCACCGGCAGTGTTCCAGCAGACAATGGACACTATGCTGGCAGGATTAGATTTCGCGATCGCATATCTTGATGACATCCTAATAAAAAGCGAAACTGTCGAAGAACATAAGGGTCACCTACGGGAAGTTTTCAAAAGAATACGGAATTATGGCTTAAAGCTAAAGGAAAGCAAATGTGATTTGTTGCTGGAAGAAATTAAATATTTGGGTCATATTATCAATAAAGATGGGAAAAAGCCAGACCCAAATCGCTCCCATGCGATTCGAAATATGCCAGATCCAAAAAACGTAAAGACATTGCAAAGTTATAAAGTATGGTGCTAGTCTGAGGATTGCAAGAAAGCATTTAAGGAGATAAAAGATAGACTTACATCAGATTTATTTTTAGCTCACTACTATCCCAAATTAGACATCGTAATTGCTTGCGATGCTAGCACATAAGGCATTGGTGCATGTATATTACACAAGTGGAAGGATGGACAAATAAAGCCGATTGCACATGCAAGCAGAACACTGCTCCCGGCTGAGCAAAACTACTCACAAATCGAAAAGGAGGCACTGTCAATAGTGTTTGCAGTAACAAAGTTTCACAGATATATTCATGGAAGGAAATTCACATTGCAGACGGATCATAAACCTTTGTTGACCATTTACGGATCCAAAAAGGGACTCCCCACATATACTGCAAATAGACTACTGAGATGGGGTACTTTGCTTCTAAATTACAATTTTGACTTACAACACTTAGCATCAACAAAAATTGGACACGCGGATGGGTTGTGGAGACTCAATCCAAAGTTAAACGAACCTTTAGAGGACACCGTTATAGCAGCATTAAAATCTGAAGTGGAAGTGAAGAATACTCTCACTGGAACTGTCAGAGATTTACCGGTGTCATTCGCAGATATAAAAAAGGAAGCGTCAAAAGACGATTACATCAAAGATGTAAAAAATAAATTACTGGAAAAGGACCAACGAATGGCAGAAACTTTTTCTACGTGCGACAACGTATTACTCTACAGCGAAAGAGTTGTAATTCCTAAAGTATTACAGAGGAAAATACTGAAAAATTTTCATACGGGTCATCCCGGTGTGAATCGAATGAAGAGTCTAATGCGGTCGTACGTGTTCTGGCCAGGCATGGACGCGGACATTGCGGCCATGATTGGAAAATGTGAGGGTTGTGCGCTGGCGGCGAAATCGCCACAAGTACTACAAAAGCCTTGGCCGAAAACGGATAGACCGTGGTCGAGACTGCACATAGACTTTTCCGGTCCAATGGGTAAAACGTATTACTTAATTGTCGTAGATAGCTACAGCAAGTGGCCGGAAGTTTTTCAGTTGAAACAACCCACAGCAAAAAATACTATAAACAGACTCCATGAGCTTTTCGCAAGATTTGGAGTAGTAGACACAATTGTCAGTGACAACGGGTCACAATTTACATCAAAAGAGTTTAAGGAATTCTGCGATACATTTCAAGTGGAACATATAACCACTCCACCCTATCACCCACGTAGCAATGGTCTAGCTGAAAGATTCGTGGATACCCTTAAGAGAGCATTAAGGAAGGCTACGGGGACGCCCACGAAAACTGCTTTACAGTTATTCCTACAGGTATACAGAATTACGCCGAACAAAGCAGCACCATCAGCGCTGTCGCCAGCTGAATTAATGTTCGCAAGAAAAGTACGTTCGGTTTTTGATAAGCTAATTCCATCAAAGAAAGCTGATACACCTAATGTAAGCACACCCAAAAGAAAATTTGTGGTGTTTTTCAAGAACTATAAAGACAACACTACGTCCTGGATGAAAGCCAAAATTAAAGGACGTATAGGGAACATGCTCTATGTGGTGCAAGGACCGAAATTTGAACATAGAAGGCATGTTAATCAATTAAGAAAAAGATTTTCGGAAGAAACAACTGTTGCGCCTGAAGAGATGGATGAAAATGTGGAGGATCTTTTTGATACTTTCGAGTTACAAATGCCTCAAGTACAAGAAGGTAGTACCAGGAAATCCACCCGCAAAAGGAAATTAACACACCAGTTGTCGGTAAACCCGAAAAAGAAAAAATACGATTGAAGTAAAAGTCTTGGGGGGTGTTAGGGCGCCGCTCCTATTTTGACTACAAATGGACTGTTCCCATTGCTATATATAGCAATGCCGGATTCTCTACAGGAGAGTCGTAGAAAGTCACTAGACTGACGACTCTACGACACTGTCAAGACTCTGACTTCGGGTAGAGGGCGCTCTCTGCTTCCGAGCAGAGAGCAATAACCCAGTCGTGGTTCCGCCGAAGGGTAGAAGCACGACTGGGCAAAAATAGACAGACATTCTTTGGCCGGGCCATATAGCCCGGAAATCCCAGATATAAACTGACCATGTGTCATATGTTGCCCTTACTGGGAGGGACGACTAAATAATGAGTCGAAGAGAGTCACTTGAGAGTCTCTAATGAGTTACTGAAGAGTCAGTGCGAGTCAGTGAAGAGTTAGTCACACTTCCGGTGGCGTACCGGAAGTAATCACGTATACACACATCTTACGACGGATTGGACTCTTGTATCTTTCTACTGTAAATATTACTAATCACTTCTGTACATACTAACCGTCTTTCCGCGGAATAAAACTTATATTCTGATTCTGTCGTTGAGTTATTCATTTATACTTGGCGATATAACATATATATATATATATATATATATATAGCTTGTACTACTGAAGTGCCTTTTGTTGATCCAAACAACACTATATATATACAACGTGACGGAGTCTCCATGGGTTCAGTGCTTGGTCCGATTTTTAGTAATTTCTACATGTCTAACCTTGAAAATACTACCTTTGCAAAATTTACAAAACCATCAATATATCTAAGATATGTTGATGATATCCTACTATCAATTAAAAATACTAATGAAATCTTACAACTTCAAAAACAGTTTCAAAATAACTCAGTTTTAAAATTTACTTATGAACTTAGCAAAGATAACAAAATTCCTTTTCTTGATATATTAATTAACACTGACAACAATAAATTTACTATCTCACCGTATCAAAAACCTACTAATAAAAATCCCTCCACACTCAATTATATTAGTGAATGCCCCCACTATTACAAAATAGCCATCATAAAAAATCTATTATACCGTGCAAAAGTCAATTCATCTACAAATCAGATATTCTACAGTGAACTAAAAAACATAAAACAGACACTCATCAATAATAATTTTCCCAACTACATAGTTGATGAACAAATACATTACTTTCTTAAAAAGCTTAACATGGAAAAAACAACACATGATACTAACCCAACCAATCCTAAACATATCACTCTCTTATACCGTAGCCAGATGCACTCCAACTACCAACTAGATGAAAACATCCTAAAAAAACTCATAAATACTAATATTTCTCCGACAGACTCTAACAAAAGAATTAAGTTCATTATATATTACACTAAATCCACTACATCTAATTCATTTGTCCGCAACGACTCTTCCCCCACCGTTAGTGATTTGCAGAAGACCAATGTAGTATATAAATTTATATGTCCATTTAGAGAATGTATCTCTAACAACCTTAATAATATCTACATCGGCCACACCACAAATTCGCTCTCACGGCGTCTGACGTTGCACTTAAATAAAAATTCAAATATATTCCGTCATTTAGAACAACACGGTTATCAACGCACACTTCTGAGACAAACGCTTGTTGATAACACGTACATACTCAAACAAGAAAATAATAAGCAGAAACTAAAAATCCTCGAAGCACTCTACATTAAACAGTTTAAACCTGGTTTGAATACAATCAATTTCGATATTTCCAACAACGTACTCAAATGTCTGTAATCAGACCAGGGACCACAACACCACTATTTTGTCACTGTCTTCGGCCATCCGCCACGGTAGGGATGGACTTATATTTTCAATTCAATTATCTTTATTGTTAATAGCTTAAATGTTCTATGTTTACTGTGTGTTATTATTTACTCTTTGATAATGGCTTATGTGAGCCGAAAGCTTAGACCTGATAAAAAATTCAACAAATACTGTGATTTTTTGTTGTCTTTTAACGACATCACCATCAAGTATATCAGACGGTATGAACGGATCCTACACAAAATTAATAGACAAAACTTGTCTATATTATTCAATGAAACCTGCATTAATATATATATATATATATATATGTTTTGTCATTTGCTTGAAGCGTTGCGTAAAATAGTTGTATGGGTTATGTCTTGAAGGCTGTCACAATGCGTTGAATGAAATAAAGGAAGGTCTGAAAGTGTTTGTATGACCTATTTATTAAATCTATATTTCGAGATTAAAATCTCATCATCAGAATGGCAGAGAAACCCTTAGACAGTCCGAACTTCGTCGTGGACCATCTCTGAATTCAGTGCAAATTAACTAAAACAAAGGGAATAATGTCTTTCTCGGATATTTCGTAATTTCCCTGAGCACGTATACGTCGTCTCCTGGTGTTGTTTTCCCCTTCCGACAGCATTTTCCTTTATATTTGAATTGATAGATCTAGTTTGTTTATTCGCCTTGATGACACGACTGAAAGTTTAAAGGGTGGCTCCAACAATGCCCGGGATCTTTCTGTAACTTCCATCGCAGACAATGGTTGTAGAACAACTAATCGACAATCGAGACAGTAGTGTCTGGGCGTGATAAAAAATCTGATGCAATCACGGATGACGTAATATTTTTAAAGCCAAATAAATTTCATCCTACACCCCGAAAATAGATTCATATTACTGCACACCACAACAAATGGCCTAATTTGAGGAAAACGTAAAAATGTATTACATTGCACAAGATAACTTCCGATATGACAGTGAATGTTGGGCAGTTTCCACCAGTATAAAGAATATATTTGAAGCGATAAATTCTATGAATACCATGAAGAATTTTAAAAGATTATGGGAAAAGCCAACATGGAAACTAACAATCAGAAAGCGATAGAGTTTTGGAACAAATAAGAGAAAAAAAGAATTAGATAATTTAACTCTCAATTGATATACTGAAAAAAGGAGAAGCCGAATTTGTGCGAATAGATGTCATCACAAAGGACAAAGGAGTAATTATAAAGAGCCAAAGAGCAATGAAAGTAATAATATCTAATCAATACTTCAGTAAACAATTTACAATGTCTTCACATATGAAGAGTAGTCTTAAAACAATACATGGTTCTACTAGCAAAAGCTGAGAACAGTATTGTGCAATGAAAGGATTTTAAGAACAATAGAATCCACGAAGAAATTTGTAAAAGATGAAGTGGATTATCTAACACACAGATGGCGCGTTGGTGTTGATGGTAACAGAGGAAAACTACGAGTAGTCTACTGATCGAATTTAAAGTGAGTGAATGACAGGAAAGGAAACAAAGTGTCAAATGGTACTTAAGAGTAAGGTATCTCTACTAATTGTGAATACTTAAGGTTTAACATGATTTTTTTATAAATGAAAATAGGTTTCTTGAAGCTTTCATTTTCAGCTTTAATTGAACTCTAATAGTTTAAAATTACTACGAGGGTCATTCAATAAATAAGGTGAATTTTCCGGTATAAGGACTTCTAATACAGATAGAAGCTTACTTTTTTAAAAATATTTTCCTTAACTTCTTTTTCAAAAGGATTTAATTTTTTGCAGATTGAAAACGAACTTTGAGAGTTTTGGAGATTAACAAAGACGACCGACCAAGAAGCATGCTCCAGTAATGAACAGAGGTCAGTTATCAAGTTTTTGGTTGCTGAAGGGTGCAAACCAGTTGAAATTCATAGGAGAATGTCAACTGTTTATGGTGCTACATGTTTCAGCCAAAAATGTCTACAAGTGGGCTAGATTGTTTAAAGAAGGACGGAGCAGTGTTGAGGATGAAGACAGGCCTGGGAAGCCTACAGAAGTGAGGTCTCCTGTGGTAATCGAATCAGTCAATGACCTTATTCAGTCGGACAGAAGGGTGACAGTGGATTACATTGCAAGGACTTTGAGCCTCTCTGTTGAACAGACGCAGGGGTCATCAGTTACATGGAGTCGTATTGCATCAAGAAAACGCAACGCCACACACAGCAGCCCAAACGGTGCAGACCACCAACGAGCTGGGCTGGGAACTGCTTCTTCATCTCCCCTTACAGCCTAGACCTTGTCCCTTCAGACCTTCACCTCTTTGGTCACTTGAAAGCGTTCACGAGAGCCACAAAGTTTGAAAGTGACGATGAAGTCAAAAATGCTGTGAGTGATTGGCTGAGACATCGGTCCAAAGATTTTTACGCTGAAGGAATTCAGAAGCTTGTGCACAGATGGGAAAAGTGTGTGACACTGCTGGGAGACTCTGTTGAAAAATAAAAAAAGTAAGCTTTTATCTGTATTAGACTCCTTATCCCAAAAATTCACCTTATTTATTAAATGACCCTCGTATTTCCAGTAAGGAAAATCCTCTGGTGTATTTCAAATGGAAATTATATTGATTGGAATACCAACGTTTTATTCGGTCCCAGTTAAATCATTAAAATCGTCTATTTTGACACACTGACACATTTTTAAACAAAAGTTAATTGTCAGGTTTTTAAAAAAAATAAAAAAATAAAATATAGACCTGTGACGAATTATTTGAGGAAAATTATCAAATTAAGTCAAACGAAACGTATTTTGAAGCAAGTATTACTTGCATACAGCGTGAAACGTTAAATACAAGCAATTCGTAATCTCGTAGGTCTTGTTTTTCTTACGTGTTGGTTGATGACTGACTGTCTGACGTGTTAAAAAGCTAAGTATGATTGACCAGAATGTACATAAAAAATATTTAGTGAAATAGGAATGAAAAGTTAAAATATATTTTAAAATTTTGAAGATGATTTGCAAAGCCTTTTGAGATGTAAACACTGTGAAACACAGAAATGAATAATGAAATTTAAAAAAATTTCACACAGCATAAAAATGTTTCTTTTTTTCAGAAAGGGGGAATAACACTTAACACACGTGACCTTTAGATGATAATGCTATTTATGAACTACCATATTTAGAGAAAAGGGTATTTAGTTTAAACACTAATAAATAAACAAATAAATAAATAAATAATTAAAAATCATTCCAAAAATCTTGGGTGGGGGCAAAATGATTTGTATTAAACTTTTCAAGTTTTGATTCGTAAATATAACTTTCACTTAACAACAATATCAGATAAACAAATTTTATCTTCTCTCCTTTGTTAGAACACTTCAAAGATATTTAAATTTCTAAACCTGCTTAATTTTAGTATACTCGACCTGTAATTTTCATTTTGGGCTCATTCTTTTGTTAATAACCATTCATTTTGTATTCTTGTAGTTTATACTTAATTAGGTTTTTTAAACACTACACTGCGTGTCGAATTCGAGACACTGAGTAAATGATAGGTACAAACCCTTCCACAACCTCCTAAAATAAAATCATCCTTATGATTTTTCCTTTTTTGTAAGTCAAAACTTATTATATTTCTTGGTCTCTAAATGGTGTTTTTTATGTTAGCTGTGATAAGTACTTGCCAGATATATATACAAATAAACAAATAATTGTTTGGTTTACTTATAAATGTTTAACATATAAAATAACTATATTTGTAGGTTAAAATAGATTTTATGTATGCTGTCAATCGTCATAAAAACTCGGTATCCCCCTATGCAACGCAGTAAAGCCCCTAAGACAAAAGGAGTTACAAAGTGTAAGACAATTAGGAACAGAAAAATTAATAATGAGCAGGAAGAAGCAAGAGTAATCAGAAGGACAATAGATAGCGATTGACATTGGAAGCCGAAAGGGAGTTTTACAAGAAAGAAGTGCAAGACAAAAAACTGTTTTCATAGAATTTACAGTTACATCTAGCCAGCTCAACTGTAAACTGAAAAAAATTTCTACGCCGGTTTAGTACGGTAATTAAATTAAAAAGAAATGTCTAGGTGCCATAGCGAAAAGCCCATCCGAAACATTGCCGTGAAAGTATTTATAGAAAAGAGACAGCGAGGAAACCTTACAACGTTGAGAAAGTGACTAAAGCCGGGCCACCAGGTCAGAACTAATAATATTGCTGATTCTTTGATAGATTTTATCAAAGAGCTCAGGGGCACCAGATCATATGTGGCATAAATATTTTAAGCCTGCACGAATGGTAGATTTATAGATAAATAATGTCTCGCACGACACAATGAACAAACTTTCTGAGAATCTGACCTTCAACATAGTCTGTCCACTTCATGTCAGATGAGAATGTGAGCTCGAGACATCGAATCTGGTTTCTTTCCTGGAGGTTAGTATCAGGTTCTCTCAGATAAATAATAATTAATGGAGATTAAGTTTACTTGCAGTAGATACCCTATACCTGACCTTGTCCAGGGAAATTAACTTAAAATCTAGCATAAGAAACTATGGTTCTTTAATTTTTTTATATGTTCTTACAGTCAACAAAAAATAAAAAAGAATTATAACATATATAATGTATGAAAAAAAGAGGTTACTGAAAAATATTTTAATTCATATAACTTTAATAAGCCTGGAGGATGAAAAGGGTTCTGGATTAACAGGGTGACAAAGTGAAAAGGATAAATAGGAATTCAACCCTTAAGTTATTACACAAATAAGAACATGAAGAAAGCATGTAAAACCAGGCTGACCAACAGTCTTTAGGTATTTGATTTATTGATAATTATTGCAATACACAAACTCTGTGGAAATTCAATGCGCTTGAAATAAATGATTTAGAATTATGGGGATACCGGAAGTGAACATTGCATTCTATTTTTCTATCCCAGTTAGTATAGTTGCTCCGATGACATTTGTGGGGTATTTGTGTAGCAGTTAAATGAGTTCTACTGAACAGCATTGTAGATTTGGAAGTTTCTAAGACCAATTTGACTTCAAAGTGCATAAGAAAATTTCTGAAGCGTTTTGAGAAATTCAATGTGTTTCTGAACTATCTCGGAGGTATCGACAACTTGGTCATTTGAATTGTGCATCTGTCTTTTTTTCGGGAATCTCTAATCTCATCTATGGATTTATTTCTGTGATTTTATCATTTTTTTTTAAGGAAAGAATACCTCGTTCACCGGGTCACTAATAATTTTTGTTTATCCCTCAGCCGTTTTTGTTGCTACATTTAATATTTTAAAAATCAAATTTAATCCTCAAAATTTTATTTGAATTATAAAAAAGAAGTAAAAAGCAAAATATCCTTTAAAATTGTTCATTTGGGTGAGAAATGCTATTTAAATAAAAATTAACCTCCGGTAAATTTTGAATCTGAATCGAATTTAATAACCCTAAGAAATCCTGATAAAAAGAGTATATATGCGGTGATATCAGTATGCATCGAATCCACTCAAAAAGAGAGAAAAGGAAATATTTTACAAGAATGTTAACACAACCGAACCTGTCAGCTTTTACTGTTCACTTTAGCCTTACAAATCAATTTATTTTTAAAAATCTAATTTTTGACAGCGTAATAATGCTGCAAACTAATGCGCTCTGATGACCTTAGAGAGTGTCCCTAACCTTATACGCCATACTCTTTTGTACTTCAGAGAAAATTCAATGCCACATGCAATTTGGAAACAACTTAATTTAGTTAGAAATGACATGTTAAGCTGTTGATGACCTTTACAAACTCCAAATGACAAATGAGGTCAATTTCATATATTTTATATTCTGTACTTTTAGTTTAAATACTAAAAATTATTCAAATAGTCTTTGTCATCTGAGCGTCATCGTAGAACGGACACATAAAAATGTATCTCCAATATTGCTATAGATACATAATTAAACGTCTTGAACAAATTTGTGTGAATGGAATACATAAGTACTTATAATATATAAGAAAGCAATTTATTATATTGACATATTTTTATGCGTATTTAAGGTTACGAATTATTTGGTATATTCTTCAACTTCTGTTTGATGATAGCAAATTAATACTTATAAGATCACAGTTTAGATTTGTAAAGAATATATCTGGTGCTGACAATAAACAAATGCACACTTACAATGCCCTACCTAATCCAGTAAGTATACAAATTTCTGCAGAAATATATTAATTATCCATACAAATGATACTGGAACGAACAAGGAAGAAAATAATTATCGTATTTTCCGATTATTCCTAAAAAATACCCTGATAACTACGTGTGTGTCTTCAAAGATGAATATATCATATACCACCATAGTTGCTATCATTACATGGATGGCAGTAAGGATCATTTATTGTACATCACTGACAGTAGTGATGACTCTGCAGAAAATAGTTTAGGACTTTTACATGAATCCAGCAATGACGTGCCTCCCTTTCTGTCTTTCCTCGAAACTTTATCTTAGAATTTGTTCCAAACAAGCTTGTGTAAATGGCTCTCAGTACAGGTAATAGAAGATATAGAAAAAGAAAAAAAACAAAAAACAAAAACAAACTTTACTAAGAATTTCAAAGGACGGAAAGTTGTGGAGAACCACAATCTTCTATGATCAGAAGGGAAATGGAATATTTAAGATGAAGAAATTTTACATTACAGCCGTTTAACCGCTACTGTCGCTATTTCTGTAGACAGAAAGGGAGGCACCTCACTGCGGTGGAAAATTGTTTAAAGCCGAGATGCCAGGTAAGCATCAATAACATTACAGACCCTTCTCTGGATTTTGTCAAGAATCTCAAGATATATAACCGGAGCACCAAGCCAAATATGGCAGAAATATTAAGTACATCGGAGAATGGTGGGTTTATAAATGTGCAAGAAGGTTTCTGAATCAAATAAACCATCTGGATAAATTAGATATACCGTATTTTCTGGCTTACAGGACGCTACGGCTTGAAAGGCGTATCATAATATTGGAAAGAAATTTCTAAGAAAAAAGGTCATTCTCATACAATGCGTATCGTTTACATCAATCACTTGCCCGATTTTGTTTGTACGGCAATTGCATACTAGTTGGTGGTTAGTTAATTGACTATACATCTTTCATTGTCTAAGAGTGATTTTATTTCACAAAAATGAATTAAAAATTTATTTTCATAAAAATGAATTTAAAACTAAAAAACAATCGAAGAAACTTCATTCATTCCCAAATCCCCAAAACTCGTCATTGCTGGATTCATATAAAAGTCTTAAACTATCTTCTGCAGATACTAGATGGTCAAGTAGATCAAGTAGGCCTGATTTGTAGTTCCGTGTATATTGGCTAGGAGAAATCGGAGAACCGAGTTCGAATTCCAGTTGAATTCGTTGCATTCACTTACGTGCTAATAACTTTGGGAATGTTATTAATCCGTCTCTTTTTATTCTAGGACAGATTAGGTTCTATAGTCACGGTTAGCAACCAGTCTACTGCAGATATTAATGGCAGCCTACTGCGGGAAAATCTTTTGTTCGGCGCGAATCACGTATAGTACTTCACTGACTAACTAGATTCGCAAGTAGGTCTGACCGTTTTAATTTTGAACAATCTCGATGTAACCATCATTTATTTTCTAATAGCTTCTTTTCTTGCACTTATCGTATTTGCAACTCCTTTCCGATTTCTTGCTTCCCTTCAACTTACAATATTCAAACATGCAACGTCAATCGCAATCTCCTGTCTTCCTAAACGCTGTTTCTTTATTGTATTTTTCTCAATTCTCATTACAGAAGATTTCACATTCTTTTTTGGTCCAGTCATTCTCTGTTCACTAATAGCTTTATCGCATTATTCGTGGAGAAATAATAAAAAAAGAAGGTTTTTCCATGTTCCTTGTTGTTTCTTGTAAGCTTAACTTAGTTTGACACAAGGTCACACATAATGAGCATTTAGTAAGGATCAAATCGCTAATAAATCAGTGCTACTAGTTAACAAGACGTTCATATTATCACGCAAAAGAAAATCATTGTTCATTTAAGAGGAAAACTGCATTTGCCTCAGGTTTCAATTTTGGTAGTCGTAAGGTTTGTAAACAGACACAAATCATATTAGATATAAAATACTTGTTTTAATCATTTCAATTTAAGTAAGACAGGACTGCCATTGGTACGCAGGGAATTACATTGAGAGAGAACACTTGATACAAGGGGTATTGAAGAAAGGATAGAAAATGAACGAGATTCAAGAAGATAGAAGATGGCACTTGACATTGTATTTACATTTTGGAAGATTGTGGCTATCAGGGAATCAAGTAAATGGAAGGGAGTTCCAAAGGCGAGAAGTGCTAGAAACGAAACTGATGGAGTAGAAGTGGCATTTAAATTTAACTGTTACACCGGTAAATGGGTAGGACGTTCTTGTAGCACGTTTAAATTCACGTGGTCAGGGCATCCGGGAAAAAGTTCCTCAGAGCAGTTACTTTAAAAATACAGGGTGACCCAAAAGAACGGGAACTTTTTAACATTCCAATTAAACCAAGAGTGATGGAAGAAAAATATTTTATTCAAAGTAATTGAAACTTTAAAACATGCCATTTAAGAAACAAAAATGGACTTTTCATTTTTTTAAAATTACGTCCTGTAGATGGCGTACTCCTGTACGAATGCATTCTTGAAATCTGCTGTTGAGATTCCTCATTAACCGCTCCAACATCTCAGCTGGGATACTGTAAATTTCATCCTAAATTTTATGTTTTAACTTATTCAGAGTTCTTGGTAGAGTCATGTACACTTTACTCTTGAGATAGCTTCACAAGAAAAAATCACAACCGGACAAATTTGGCGATCTAGGGGGCCATGGAACATTACCGAAGCTTGAGATCACTTGGTTACCGAGCAATTATTGCGCAGCCTCCAATGAGTGCCGTGCAGTGTGGGATGTCGCTTCATCCTGTTGAAATCAGGTTTCTTGAACATGTGAAAAATTGTTCGATTCAGATGTCTCCACGTAAAGATTCGCAGTGATAGTAACTGAGATCTCGTGTTCATTTTCCAAAAGATAAGGCCGATGATCCCATGTAATGAAACAGCACACCATACTGTCACCTTACTAGCGTGTAAAGGGCTCTCATGAACTTCATTAGGATTTTTGTCTGCCCAGTAACGGTAGTTCTGCTTATTCACGTAACCTGTGAGATGAAAATGAGCCTCATCTGACATCCATAATTTGCTTAGAAATTTATCTTGATCTATGATTACTGAAATGGCAGAGTGTTTACTTCTTGAGGAAACTGTTTCGCAGTGTTGCCACTTATCCATATCTGTAAATACACACTTAAAAAATTCCCGTTTTTGTGTCACTCTGTATTTGTAGAAGAAACAAAGTAATTGAATCATTTTTTACAACTTTTTTTCTTTATTTAACAAAGTCATGTCACTCTCGGTAAGAACAGTTAAAACAGTGTTTTATTTTACTATATTTTTACAAAGACCAAGAGCACTTCAGTGTAGACAGTTACTGAATGAGGTTCTGGTGTGGACATAAATGAAGGAAGTTTGTCAGGATTATGAAGCTATGTAAGATATATAACAGTTGATCTTTAACTTGGACTGGTCATGATTTGTAGTAATCGGGGAAGCATTTTAAAGAGTCTAAGTAGAACACGCTACTTACGAATGGAATACGAAAGAGATGGTGGTGATTCCAATAGACGTTCAAGGCAAGGATCCTTAATAAGGACATAACTGAAAATCAAGACAGAAGAAAAATTATGATCTGCTCGGTGATGGCGTCATGTCACTAGCTTTGCTTTCGAAGTATTGAATATAACATGCTAGTTCTCTACGTACCGAGCAATTTGAGCTAGCCAGACGAGATATCACCAGATAATCTCCATTTTTTGGCTGTTAACCCAGAAATTGTGGTTTAATCTACCTCGATGTTTACTCATGATCTGATAATGTGCTGATCGTTAATATAAACCAGAAAGTGGGTAGATCTGAGGGTAGAGATATTATGTAATGCGTCCATTGATCTTCGGAAGATTGGTCATCGACGAGTACATTTATAAACTTACCTGATAGGTAGAACTTGATAATTTCCAGAGCTTAATTGTTTTGCATATTGAATAAATGGAACAAATTATTCGAATAAATTAAGCGCAAAAGATTTGGATACTTATTTTATTATATATTCATGATTTTCAAAAGGTGTCACTTCACCCCAAACAAGGCAATAAAGTTACTAAGATGCAAAGTATTAATGAGTTAACAGATAATAAATAAAAATAGCATTTAAAGAGAGATAATAATACAGGAACAAGAATTAAGAAGATAAAAAATAATATTTATCTATATTTCTAAGATGTTGTAGTATTTATAGTATTTACATTATTCGAACTATTGTCATCATCTTTGCTGCCATTTGTACGATGTAGCTTTGGAAAGAAATATAAACGAGAAACAGGCCGCCCTCTTAAGTTAAGGCTACAAGAACACCGGAAGGCCTTAACACGAGAGTAGATAGAAAAATCAGGATTAGCTGACCACATATGGAGGGAGTAAGGGGATCACCGCCCCCTATGAGATGAAGCTGATATGATAGATAGAGAACACAACTGGAAACTACATAAACTTAAGGAATCAGCACATATGCTAGGCTTCAAAAATCTTTTAAGCTGACTAAGCATAGAGATGAATACAATATAGGAACCAGTAATACGGAGTGCCAGACAAAATCATTAGTATAAAAATTGCAATATGAGCTCTGGTAAAAAAAATAAAAATTAGAGAAAACCATTAACATAAAAAATACTAGAGAAAACCATTAACATAAAAAAAAAGTGCAATATGAACTCTGGTAAAAAAAGGGTTACTGAACATTAGGTTTATAACTCCCAAAAATTCAGTTGTTCTTAAGGCTCAATGAATATAGACGTTGGTTAGTTCCTGTAACTTGACCCAAAGAGTTGTGAGTTCAGTACCAGGCTACAAGGTTAGAGGGAGATAACTCATGACTAGCAAAAGAGGCACTAATGCGCAAGTAATGGAGTTCATATTCCCCAGTGGTTGTAATAAAGGGTTCGGTTCATAGTTTCTAGCATCTGAGCGTACAACGGCCGAAACGTCGTACAAATGGCGACAAACAATAGTTCGAGTAATGTAAATACTGTAAAAAAATAATTAACATTGCGTTTAAATTTTTTATTATAAAAGTTGTCTGGGAAACAAGAAGCCGGAAAGGCGTTTCACAACTGAAAAGTACGATAGAATAAACTGTTTGAATAAAACTTAACAGTTACGTGTAGCCATTTCAACTGTAAAATGATGAGATCTTGTTGCCGATTTAGTACTGCGTCTAAATTCACAAAGTCTACAAAAAGAAGCTATGCAGTTTATACTTTCATTCTTGAAGGAGTTACTTGAGTTATCTTATGGAAACTGATAATTTTGAAACGTTATCTTACATTATTGTCTTACAGAATCCTAGGTGAAATCGAAATTCTATTGAAATATCGTCATTCTTTATATGAATAAAATCTGTTTCCGTGGTCGTTACGATTAAATTAGATTTCAATGAATTTACAATTCTGTTTTTTTATTTATTCTAAAATTTAATTTTCTTGATTTTGAATGTTTTTAATTCAAACTGATGATTAAATTCAGTTTATTATTTGGTTTCGATTTAAATATTGCATTCATAACATCCGCGGTTTTAAAAAAAATACTGTATTTTACGAAATGACACTCACAACATTGCTAGCAAACTGTTTAAGGATTTCAGCTTTTAGTCACTTTTCAACTAGAGAGGACTTCTACAATTTTTATTGTTTAACCATTTTTTAAACATATTTTCTTCTAGAGGAGGTTCTCAACCTTTATTTTACCCATGGACCACTTTTACACTTAATTTCTTTTGGTGGACCGTAATAACCATTCGATGAAAAAAAAAACTGTTTTAAAATTTTTAGTAATAAGTAAATTTAGGAATTGTTTAATAGAAGTCAGGAATCGCGTTGAGGTGCAATAAATATCGGCTCTGAATAAGAAATCAGAGATTTTAGTTGCGCATTTACTTACCGGCAAATACCATTGGGAAAAATATTAATCATTCTCTTCTCTTTCCTACTATGAGCTGAATAGCAAAAACGATTTGGGTTTTATGGCGGCCCTGATTGGCAACCGGTCTACGGGAGAAAGAAATGGCAGCCTACTGCGAGAAAATCTTCATGTTCAGTCATGTCTCGAAGTGGACATGATCGTCCAAAAGTGTATCATGTATGGAAATTAACTGACTGACTGATTGTAGAAATAGTGAAAATATATGCGCCGTCTGGTGCAGGATGTGCGTTGTGGTGCAGTGGCTATTGGCTTGGAACGAAAAATCAGTGAGCCGATTTCGAATTCCAGTTAAATTCCTTACGCGCAAATACCCTTGTGAAAGGTACTAATCTGTCTCTTCCCTCCACTTATGAGTTAAATAACAGGACAGATTTGGTCCTATAGCCTTTGCTGGCAACCAGTCTGCCGTAGAAAGTAATCCTACTGCGGGACAATCTTCTGCCCAGTCAGTCATGTCTCTTTCGAAGCATGATCGCCCAAGCATGTATCACGTATGGTACTTAACTGAAATATATGCTTTACTTTAAAGTAGAACTAATTTAATGAAAATAAACTTGTATCTAATTATTAAATTTTATGGAACATTTCTGTACGCAAGTAAAATATCTCATAATAAATATTTTGAAAATATGTGAGTAATTAATAGATAAAAAGAAAAGTGCAGATTTATTAAATGAAATCGTTGGAGTTGAGACTGATGGAGGGATTAAATAATGTTAATTCTACTTATATTGTTGTATATCGACAAACAACAAACACGCATGTATATAAAAATATAAGTTACATTTTTATTAATGACGATGAACCGTGTAGCATAGGGGACAGAGATTGAGAGAGCGCGCCTCTAATGGGTTGACGGGAGTCTCGTCGTATCTGTTGTGTCTCTCTCTCTCTCTACTGCTACTCTGGTCTGCTACTACTGGTGAATCCGTGCGCCGAGGTCTTTTTATAATCTCCAAAACCGGGACTTTTTCTTCCGGTTTTGCTCGCCCACGCACGCCCACGTAATTCTCAGAGACACCTGTTCTGTTTGCCTCTGTAGCCATTTCCGCTACTGCCGGAAATAAGGTCAAACAAACATCCGTTCCCGGAAACACCCCTGCTTGCATCAGCCTTCCTCGGGTGGGGCCAGATTGTTATATTACATTCCTCGCCCTCCCATTTTCCAAAATGTTCACCTAAGAACATTTTAAGCGCAACACCCTCACACTCCTCCCCATGCCACACAAGCCCGACAATTGTATAAAACGTGTGCACGCCAAAACAACAAAACATGTGCATGCCGAAACAAAAAAAAAACAACAAAAAAAAATATATATAGGGGAGCCTACATCGGCAACCCAACAATGTTCGTGTCCATCTTGAAAATTGTTCTACCAGCTCGATGTTTCATTGTTCTTTTTTTTTTTTTTTTTTTAATATCCATTTTCACAGAATTGGGCAAAGTTCTTAAAAATGTTCATTTTCTTTCTCGACTCTGTCCATAAGCGTAGACGCCTCGATGCATAACCACATGATTATAGGCGGTAACCGCGCCCCAGTTTCTAAACTGACATCGAGTAAATGACCTTTGACCAACACCATGCGTGTTTCTGCTCGAGTTTATTGTTACACATGTAACTTCATTTAATTTAATTTAATTTCAAACATACTATGTTTGAACACAGAAAAATGGCCATTATCTGCCGTACATATCATTCATAGTCTGACCGAGAAATGTTCAATAGAAAATGAAGAAAATTACCCTGATTCCAACGTTAATCCGCATGCAATTTACTTGTGGAGGATTAGAGGTTTCATCTATATTAATTTAGTCTAAAAAAAATGGACCCGTGACTCGTAGTTCCTTAGTTTGTACAATGTTTTCCATTCCTTGAACTACTTCCTCTGGATTCGAATCAAAGCATATCTGATTTGTTGATATCTCCCTGTTTAACGCAGAGACATTTGAGTGTTGAACACCCGTTGACCCCGGAGTACTATTCACAACGGATAACTCCCTTTCCTTTTCCGAAGCACTGTTGCTTCTTTCCCACTTAAAAATCCGCTTCCTAGCTATTATTCCAAGGATTATCATAACGCCGACCACGCCAGCAATGGCCCCTATCGTCAACCTCCTCGGGAGTTCCTCACATCCTTCACTAAATCTCTCCATATCTATCTGTTCCAAGGTATTTACTAGTTTGCGGATAGGAATCTCCTCCATATCGCGCAATTCTACCGGCATGGTGTCCACTGAAAAATTGGGAAATTTCTGCGTAATTGGGGATCAAACCACTGAACCAGAGACGAATAATTCACTTTATGCTTTAGATACTATTAATAATTTTCCACGTTTGTATCTTTCTTTTTGTTCCGATCAACTGTGGAATCTGCAGGTCTATCCGTGTCAATATAAAGTTTTCCGAATTTAATATATCTTCAAAAGATATTTCCCAAGTCACATAAATGAAAATTCACAGAGGATGTTGAATTGATGGGAACCTGCACAAAAGCATAATTCACAAACATAGAAATGTAAATCATTTTGTAGTGTACAGTCATTGAAAAGAAATCCAAAAAAAAAAAAAAAGAAAACCTAACACTGCACAAACCAAAGAAAACATTGTTATCAACAAGTTAATCCAATTATCCACTTTTAAAGAGTAGAAGAAACTTCCTTTACATGATTTTACATTTCACTTACTCAATAAAAGTAAGATTAATTAAGCAACATACCAGTAAACTCACTTCACATATATGGTAAAATATTAACAAAAAAAATAAATCATTAACCCAGATGTTTTGTACTTACAGATAGGTAAATATTTATTCCTCCCGTCAACCCCCCTATGCGCTCTCCGCTAGGCGTACTACTCTCTGCATGTAGTCCTTGTCTCAAAACAGCAAGTCACTTAGGCACCAATTATGATTACGTCTTCTATCTGGTCGTACGACGACAAAACACATATATATAAAAATATGACTGAGCCGGTTAGAATAGCGAACAGAGAATTGAGAGAGCGCGCTTCTAATGGGTTGACGGGAGTGTAGTCTTATCTGTTGTGTCTCTCTCTTCACCGGCCGATCTCTGTTGCTCCTCTACTACTGCTACTCTACTGGCGAATCCGTGTGACGAGGTCTTTTTATAATCTCCAAAACCGGGACTTTTTCTTCC
>JBBBDQ010000327.1:4110000-4127500 GCA_037127315.1 Ascarosepion bandense
ATAAATAAAATGGCATGTTTAGATCTAAAGCATCGTACCCCTTTCATAACCCAAATATTTAAACCTACATGTTGATATAATTCTAAATGTTGATTGAACAACCTTGACACACCGTAAATGCATTTCCTGCAAATACCACTCCCTAATTTTCTAAATAACCAGAAATTCATCTATATTTTCAAAAATAAAACGTTTTCACCATATATTTTAACATATCACTTGAAGAGGAAAAGTTTTCTTCTGAAACATGAACATTTTTGTGTAGTGATATTATGCTTTTATACACCATATTAATGTAAAATTTATGATATTAAGCTCTACTCTGTATTGAGCACTCTTTATAAAAATAAATGCTTGAACAGTGCGTTTTTAATCTACTTATACTTTCACTTTTGTGTAATATATATATATATATATATATATATATATATATATATATTAGCGCAATCTTCAGTCCATGTGTGTTTTTACATAAGTTCTATCTCTGACACTGAACATTTTATCCCATAAATATAACATACATTAAACTATATTTTTTACGAAATATATATATATATATATAAAAATTAAGGCAGACACGTTATTTCATCGTAAATTGGAAACATAGGCCTATTTCAGGCGAACCATCACATCAGCTTCCGTCTTTATTGTACAGAAGATTTTACACGAATGAAATTCACAAAGACCCCAAAAAGAAAACTGGAATACAAAATAAAGATCGCGCCCTTAAAAAAGAAATTTAAGAAAAAATATGGCATTACATCAGTTCGGCAAATACACACATTCGTACATTAGCATATATATACGCAACACATAATCAAAGAGCACGCGTAAGAACGGATGGCAAGTTAAAGATACATTATGCAAGTCAGTTAGACTGCTGACACGGAGATTTGGAAAGTAAAAAAAGAGAGTTAGGTGTGTAATAGAGAGAGAGAGAGAGAGAGAGAGAGAGATAGCGTTAAAGAGAAAGGGTAAGTATCTTAAAGCGTAAACGAAAAAGGATAGAAAAAGAAAGAAGAGAGGAATAAATTTAAATTTGACCAAAAAGATGATAGGAAAAAATGAAAATAAAAAATAAATATTATATATTAATGGTGAAAGGATAAGAAATTAGAGTCTAAAAAATTAAGAAAATTAAAAATATTTAACAGCTAATAGTTAATCAATCTATTGTAATCACAAATACCATCACACCACTATATAACCAAAATTATACTAATTATACAGTCAACAAAACAAATATAATACAATATAAAGTTAGAAAAAATTAATTTAAAAGTAAACCTAATTATTCTATTTAAATTTAGTTGTTTAAACTTAATTATTTAGTTTAAAAATAAATTTTCCATATTAATAGTGAAAGAATAAGAAATTAGAATTTAAAAAAATAAGAAAATTAAAAAAATTAAGATATAACAGTTAATCAATCCGTTTTAATCACAATTATCACCAAGCCACTATATAATCAAAATTATACTAATTATTCTGTTAACAATACAATTATAATGCAATATAACGTTAATAATGTAGGAAAATTATTCAGTCAACGGTACAATTATAATACTATATAACCATAATAATGTAAAAAAAAGCATATATATGCACATATACAACTCACACACACACGTAAATGCGTACACACATATACACACACACGCATATATATGTACACACATATATGTACACACATATATGTACACATACACACACAGACATATATACGACACACATATATACATACATACACCTGCAAAAACAAATATGTAAGCAATACCATAGACATATATAAACCCGTATATATAAAAAGTCATCGACACATATATCAACAGGGTGCAAATAAATAATAAATATTCTGTAAGATAGTGTGATGTGTGTAAAGTCTTCAGAGGAATGAATGAGGGGCTAAAAGTTAATATAATTTAATTTAATTTATATATATATATATATATATATATATATATATACGAACACACATATATACATACATACACCTGCAAAAACAAATATGTAAGCAATACCATAGACATATATAAACCCGTATATATAAAAAGTCATCGACACATATACCAACAGGGTGCAAATAAATAACAGATATTCCGTAAGATAGTGTGATGTGTGTAAAGTCTTCAGAGGAATGAATGAGGGGCTAAAAGTTTAACAATTTAAAGCGGCTCCTATGTCGACATTTAAAAACTAGTTCCCTCCTCAAATTCAGCAGGTCCAACTGATTTTTGTGTTTCATAATAGTGATTTTTTTCATCAAGGCACAAATAACAGCAATCTTTGAAGTTGGTGGGTGTGTTAGATTTTTAAGGATATTCCATTTAATCATATGGGTTAAGTTTGTGTCTTTCAATGACCAGAGATATTTGGATAGAGATGTCTGGTCTCTTAATTCGGGGTTGGAAAAGGAGCGTGTATGATTATTTAAACGTTGCTTCTAAGCACCTGATAAAATACCAATGTAGTGTTTCCTCCAATTTATATTTTCTTTTGGGTATATCATAGCTTGATATACCACTCCTTCTGTCATACACTCTCCACCCATAGGACACTCATTTTTAATTCTACAATTGCATTTAGGTGTATGACTGGCATGTCCAGCTGCATCCCTTAGAGTTCTCTTAGAAGTTGCAGAACTAAGGCTGGCTCGACTGGGAATTGTTACTCTGGAGCTGGCTTGATCAGTGGTAGTTGACCTCAGGTTATCAATATGGTTTTTATATTTCGATAAAGTTCTTCTATTGTGAGAGCTGATTATACTTTCCATACTTTTAGTACACAAATAGCTAATTTTTAGGGTTTTGCTATTAAATATTTTATGAAGGTGACTAAAATTGCTAAAATGTTTATCTACGAGTTTTATTGTCATAGGATGATACATCTAAAATATTATAAACCAACGATAAAAAATACAGAATCAACATTAATCAAAATTTAACTTCAAATTTAATACATATTGAACATACCTTTTTACGCCATCACTTTTAATTTGTGACACTGCTCCCGATTAATTTTGGTCCACTACTGAGTTATGAACTGTCATTACGAATAGAATCATTGAAGAGTTTAATGATAAATTCAACACTAGTGTAATCGCCTTAGATAAAAAAAAAAAAACAAAAAAAAAACAAAAAAAACTAACAAACGAAAACCTTTGCCATAGTGGTCTATAGAAGATTACTATAATAACTTTCCAGTTACGGCATCTCTAGAAGAGTCTTCTCAATTATCAAGCCTTTCCAAAGAGTTAGACTCATGAAAATTGTTAATGACCAGTCTTTCCGATGCTTATGGCTTTATTCTTCCTCCTATAACTTTTTTGTTTAAAATTAGCGATCTAACTAAGAATGTTCTAATATCCTTATTAAATATATACGCAGATGCTACCACATTTTATGGGTACACTATAAAAATCTAGATGACCAGAGGTAAGCACCTGATCTATCGTCACACCTTGCTAGTATAGCTCAATGCGGAGGAGAGAACTCGACGAGATATCCCTAGATATGGTCAGTGGAACAGAATCAATCTACCATCGGAGAGCACAAAGTTTCAAAATGTTGTGATAATAACAACAAATTTGAGAACAATATTCTGAATGTAAATAGTGTAAATGATTGTTCGGACATGGTTATCATTTTTTTCTTTTTTTTTAAAGAATATTTCGATTTTAGATAATATAATTTTATAATGGACCATTTTTTTTTCGTTTTTTAGTTCCAAAATAAAGAGATGATCTGTGTATATTTTCAATTGCTACCTGTTTCCTTTCTCGAACTATTTTTGTTTTCCATTTTTCAAAAGGATTTTCCAAAGACTTATATTTAATATTCACTTAACTGCAAAGTGATTTCGACTGACACAAATTTCTGGAAATGTCTTCCAGTACTATGTTGCAGGACTGCTGAAATGATTTTATAAGTCGAGTATCAGCCAATTTTGAGCCTTCGAATCTTGTATAACATCGACAGCCATATTGACCCGGCAGCAATTAAGCGAGACATTTTTTGGAAGAATCTGAACAGCATCGATTGGCTTGTAACCTTGGTTACAAGAGATTTAAAACCTCCTATTTCGATGTCTCCCGTTAAAAGAAAATTCGAGTCAATCAGCACTGCGTTTAAATTAGATCTACGCTTACAAGAATTTATTAATTACACCAAGAGAAAAGATTGAACTATAGTAATCAAAAAGCTGTTAGTTCAACCATTTTAGAAGGGAAATTAAGAAACAGAAGCAGATTAAACTATTTAACTAAAATTGAACGTATAACTAATAGAATTGTTAGACGGGTTCGACGTAAATATGGCCTTTTATATATTATGGATGTGTGTTGAGATGAAGGCGAGTTGGCATGGCGAAAGACGCATTCCAGAAGTTGAGTAAAGTATTAAGAGACAGAATAATTTCACTAGAAACAAAGAAAAGAGTGCTGGATTGCTATGCGTTTTCAGTTTTGCAATATAACAATGAATGCTAGACAATTTCATCGAAGATGAAGGAAAAACTTGAAGCAAGTGAAATGTGGTTCTACAGATGGATGCTGCAGATATCATGAATCGAGCATGTGAGCAATGGTGAGGTTTTGGATGGGATGGAAACGAAAAGGAAATTAATACTGAGCATCAGGAAGAGATAACTGAAGTTGCTGGGACATGCAATGAGGAAGGAGGGCTTGAAAAACCTGTTACTAACAGGCCAGATAGAGGGAAAAAGAGACAGGGGAAACATCGGCTAGCAAATTTAAAGGGCTTGATCATGTGGATGACAGAACAAGGTTGCGTGGTTGAACAAGGGTTGCGTGATGTAGCGTGCCAAGAGCAACCAGGGATAGGGAGACGTGGATAGCCATGATCGCCTACGTCCTAAAAGGACAGGGCACATAGAAGGAGTTAGGGTGAAACTGATATCGACGCGGAATGAGAAATCTGAGAGTTGAGTTCGAATTGAATTCATTGCATTTACTTACGCGCAAATATCCTTTGGAAAGGTATCAATTTATTTATTCTTCCGCCAGCTATGGGTTAATAGCAGGTTAGATTTGGTTCGATACCCTTGGTTAATAACTAGTCTACCGCAGAAAGAAATGGGAGCCTATTGCAGGAAAATCATCCGTCTATTCAGTCATGGATTAAAAGAGACATGATCGCCTAAACGGGTATCATGTATGACACTTAACTTACTGGTATATTATTTCTGGAATTCAGCCAATTATTATTTCAAAAAGAATGGAGAAAATATTTCACGTCAATCTCCCACTGAGAATGTTGATCTAGCGTTATTGTAGACCCGAAAGTAGATGAACTCATAAATAGGCCATTTAGAATGTTATAGCGATACTACAAGGAATGATTTATTACAGTTATATTCTTGCTAAATGATGCGTGAGTAGGTACCTCCACTGAATCGATGAAAAAACAGTATAGCACGATTAAAAAAGATCCCAAACTTAATAAAAACGAACATTTTTCATCAAAATGTTTGTTATTATTCTCAAGTTGATATCCTGCAAAAAAGCTGACCCATATTTACTAACTTAGCTGTCATTACAAACACCATTACTAAAACCATAGTTCTACAACATCTAGAAAATTCTAATATCGATGTTGGACTAGACTACAACTGAATTCCTAGGCTTCAACCAGCAAGACTCAATACAACTTGTCTCACTAAAATCTTTTACATGACTAGAAAGAGAAAAATAGTACTGATAAGTATATGAAAATTTGCGTAGCTAAAACTTAGGCCGCCTTGAATAAGTTGGATGTAAACTGGAAATCCAATCTACCAGAAAATCTTAAATAGAGATTCTTTCGCGACACTGAGAGAGGCAGTTTAAATGTATCGTACCAATTGCTTGGGCATTAACTAAAACCCTAAGGTATCAGCTTTATGGAACCTACACTCGGGTGCTGAGAGCTATACTTAATATCTCTTGAGAACAACATCCAACAAAACAGCTCTATGGACTCGTTTCTGATATTTTTTCAATATTACGCGAAAGCAGCATGCGCTTTGCAGGACAATTCTGGTAAGCAAGACATGAGCTTACGTGTGATCTATTGCTCATGGCACCTCGCCGAAGCAGAAGACGGGCCAACAACCACCTAGAGTGACCAGCTATATATAACCTAGAATGCCACCCTAATGATCTTCGGACCTTGATCCAGGACCGTGATGGTTGGAGTGATTGACTTATGAATGCCCGATGTGGTTCGACCAAATAATAATATATTATTAGGTTGGTGCAAAAATAATGTCGTTTTTTGAGGTTCAATTTCAAAAGATCATAACTCCTTTCATAATAAACTTTATTAATCGAAATAAGAACCATCATAATCGACATATTTTTGCCAACGAGAAACAAGTCTATTTATTCCATTAGCATAGAAATCCGGAGTTCTGGAAGGGATGAAATCATTGAAGGCCGATTCGGTATCATCTCGGCTTTTGAAGCATTTTTCGCGCAGGAAGTTGTCGAGATGTTTGAAAAAGTGATAATCGGTGGGCGAGAGGTCCGGTGAATATGGCGGATGAGGCAGAGTCTCGTAGCCCAATTCGTTCAGGTTCTGCTGGGTCAGTTGAGCAACATGCGGGCGAACGTTGTCATGGAGGAGAATTGGTCCCTTCATATTGACCAATCTCGGGCGCACACATTGGAGCTTCTGGTGCATTTAGTCAATTTGTCGGCAGTACTTCTCCGCTGTAATCTTTTCGCCTGGATTCAAGAAGCTGTGATGGATGAGACCGGCCACAGATCACCAAACAGTCACCATAACCTTTTTTGGTGCAATTTCGGCTTTAGGAAGTTTTGTGGAGCTTCTCAGGCATCCAAGCACTGTGCCGAACGTCGCCGGTTGTAGTAGAGGATCCACTACTCATCACACGTCACAATCCTCTCGAGAAATGGGTCGTTTTTGTTGCGCAGAAGGAGCGTAGAAGACACCTCAAAACGACGATTTTTTTTATTATCGTTCAATTCATACGGCACTCATTTATCCAACTTTTTTGACTTCCCTATTTGCCATAAATGGCGAACGCCTGTTGAGTGGTCAACCTCGAGTTCAACAGCAACTTCTCGTGTGGTTTTGCGAGGATCGGCTTCAATTAAGGCTTTCAAATGTTCGTTATCAACCGCAGTCGGCCAGCCGCGACCGTCTTCATCTTCGAGGCTCTCGTCACCATTGCGAAATTTCTTGAACCACCGTTGTGCCACACGTTCGTTAGTGGTTCCTGGGCCAAACCCATCATTGATATCACGAGCTGTCTCAGCAGCTTTTCGGCCTAGTTTGAACTGGAACAAGAAAATCGTGCGGATTTGAATTTTGTCCATGCTGTCGAAAAACCTACAATGAAATGAATGAAGAGATTGAGAACGGTAACGAATAACACGATTCGATAGAGCGAAAAACGCTCTTCAAAATGATATATAACATGGCTATATATACCAATGAATTAATTCAGAAATCATATATAAAAGTAACATATGTGAGAAAACGACATTATTTTTGCACCAACCTAATTTTTCGTGGTTGATTTAATTTACGTGTAATATAGCGTAGTATTATTTACTTTCAAAGTAATTTCAAGAAATATTTGATTATGTAAATCCTATTTTTTTCAAAAATATGTAAATATTGGTCAAATATACTTGAAGATGTAAACATTTACTTTGTTATACTATAGTAATGTATTGGTTGTGTTTATTTATATATTTAAACACGTAATCAGTTTCTTGATTTGGGAATAGAAAAATATTGGTCGTCTGTATTCTAATCTGTAATCATTTTACTTGGGTATTATCCCGTTGGAAGACTGGTTCCTGTAGGATAGCCAAAGGTAAGCAACGTCGAGCCTAATCATTCCCTAGATGGACAACCGCTTGGGAATACAAAGTGCGTTTAGTGTAATGGATATCGGCTCGAAATTGTGAATCGGAAAATCGAATTACAATACCAGTCGGGATTTTATATTCTTTTATGCACAAATAACTTTGAGTATGAATCTTTTAAAATGTAAACATTTCACGCATTTCCCGCCCGTGGAATTCCCTTCCATTTACTTGCTTCCCCGACAGCTACAATCTCCAACAATTTAAATATAAAGTTAATAGCCATCTCCTATCTCACTAACTTGCATCCTCTCTCTCTCTCATGCTTTTTCCCTGTCCACTCTACTCTCATCAGTATTCTCATCCTTCTCTTACCCACTTCCTGACAACCCCTATAACCTGTTAGTCTTTCTCGTAGCTTTCCTCCTACGAAACCCCTGCGCACCAATGGTAGTAAACAATCTACCTACACTGATGAGCTGTGAGACAGCGAAACAGTCTTGTATGTGGATGACTAATATATATATATTTATATATATAAAGTAGAATTCTTGATACTTGGTATAGTAAATTCCAAAGGAGATTAAATCCATTGAGAACTCAATGTTGAGATTTAGCAGAGTCTTCTTCTTCTTCTTCTTCTTCTTCTTCTTCTTCTATGTGCCCTGTCCCTTCAGGACGTAGGCGATCATGGTTCTCCACGTTTCCCTATCCCTGGGGGCTTTTAGCACGCTTTCTCCTGTTACACCTCGCAACCCCCGTCCCGTCATCCACCTGATCAGGCCCTGCAAATATGTTATCTGCTGCCTTCTTCTGTCTCTTTTTTCTTCTATCTGGCCTGTCAGTATCAGGTTCTCCAAGCCCTCCTTCCTCATTGCATGTCCCAGGAACTTCAGTTGTCTCTTCCTGGTGCTCACTATTAATTTTCTTTTCGTTGCCATTCTTTCCAACACCTCATCGTTGCTCGCATGCTCGGTCCATGATATCCGCAGCATCCTTCTGTAGAACCACATTTCCGCCGCTTCAAGTTTTCCCTCATTTTCGATGATATTATCCAGCATTCACTGCCGTACTGAAGAACTGACATCACATAGCAATCTAGCACTCTTTTCTTTTTTTCTAGTGAAATTTTTCTGTGTGTTAGTACTTTACTCAGCTTCTAGAACGCGTTCTTTGCTATGCCAATTGGCCTTCAGATCTCTGTGTCGCACTTTCCATCTCCTGTTAGAACACTTCCTAGGTATTTAAATTTTTGTACTTGCTTGATTCTGGTATCCCCCACCTGTATTTGGCATTTTGGATTAATCTTCTTGCTGATGATCATGCAGAGTATTATAATAAAAATCCTATGTTGGTAATATGATATTTCGCGGCTCTCTTATCGACCGCTCCTCAGTGTATGATTTTGGTCTGCGATGGCTCTAGCAAAAAATAGCACTGTAGTCTGGCAGAAGGACAGGAACAAAGATCCAGGGCAAAGTTCGAGTCGTAAAGGTGGTTTTTGACTATTTTCGATAGAGAGAGAATGGTTTAGAGAAGAAGATTCTGGAAGAAGGTATGAATTTTATAAACCCATGCCGGGTAAATACGTCTTAGTTTACTAGACCTGTGGCCGTGAAAATCACAGAGCGATGAATTGTCCGACGAAGCGGGGATAGCCCTTCTGACTTCAAGGATATCGACACTTGTGGAAGATGTTATGAAAATGGGCACAAAGCTAGATGGTGTGGGCTTGACAGGGGCACCCTGCTATCTGAAATAAAAAAAATCCTGAAGAATAGAAAGAAGTAAGAAGGGTCACCCCAGTAGTAAGAGGGATGGTGGCCTGTATCATAACGACTAAAATGAGAAGCTAGGCATATGGCCGTGAGGGACATTTTGCATCAAATTGCTCTATAGGGAGATACTGGTATTGTAAATGACCAGGCCACTTGAAGAGAAGTCATCTTTAGAGACGGAGGACAAGCGAAATGATTAGGGTCCGCTTGTGATCAATCAGATGGAAGGGGCCAAAGTGGTATCCCCGTGTTGATGACCCTAGGAATGTGCTACTATCGGCGCCTATGACCGGTTGGCGTGAGAGCCAAGGTATTATGAGACGGAAGAAAACAGCAAGGGTGTTTCATGTCTTAATAGAAGGAGACGGGGCTTCATTGTAAAATATTAGTGGAGGATCAGTAGTAAGAACTGTAATAGATACCGGGTTTCGATGTTAAATGTAAAAGCGCTTGAAATTTAGTGGTAACCTGAAGGAGGCAGACATAGAAATTGAAGAGTATAATGAAGTTAAAGGGGATGGTGAATCTCCCGGTGGAAGTAGAGGGGATGAACAGCGTCCAGAGGTTTTATGTAGCCTCAGGCTGGTGTGATAAGGCGATTTGGAGACAAGATTCGCTTCATCGTCATGTAGCCGGAGTTTAATCCCCTGCTTTACTAGTAAAAAATAGGAGAGTACCATTGTTATCAGTAAAAGGCAAGCCAGTATCTAGGAAAGAAGTTAGACTTTTAAAAGTGAATAAGGCAAGAAAGATAGAGAGGAAGGCCAATAATAAGATAATAAAGACAGACAAAGACTTCATAGAAGATATGTCAAGAAAATGGGTCTTGTTATATATATATATATATATATATATATTTACGCTTTCACACTCAGATTGAGCACTCTGGAAGAATGGTAGACTTTGAAAAACAGTAGCTACTCTGGCGTGTACGCATTGCTCAGTAAAATGAATTAGAGCACTCTAGCTATTGGGCGCGTATAATGATAATATATGCGCTAAAAGGTCTGCCTTCTTCCACCGAACGCCCATAGCCCAGAGGTAGAATCGCCGACTGACGCCAATTCGGTCGGGTTTCAATCCTGGGTTAAAAAGCAATCGGAGTCTAACCGTACTGATGAGCTGTGATACAGCGAAACAGATCTGTCTGCGGATGACAATATATATATATATATATATATATATATATATATATAAACAGAATTTTTACTTAAATACGAGTATCCATTAAAAAATAATGTTAAACAAATAAAAATTCAAATATGTCGTTTAATGCCAGTTTCGTTGATTTCCGTTAAATTCTGTAATAAAAGGCTTTATAACAAGGAAAGCCTATCTTACGTGAAAACACATTTCGGAGTTAATATACATGAACACAGGCCAAATGAGATGTAAAATTTCTAAAAGTTGTATAGACTCTTGATAAGCGATAACGACGTGCGTTATCCTTCATTAAGTGCTAAGACCTTATTATATGGGAAAATCTGGTAATATGCCAAGATGAAAGAACATAACTTTTTGGAGCAACTGGTGATTTATTTAACTATGTCTCGAAAAGTTGATGTCCCTAATTTGAGAGCCGATTCACTTCTTATCTCGAGCTTAAGAGGAAGGCAATTTAAAACTGAATGCCGGTTTACAATCTCCAGGAAACTGCAGTCTTTTAAATATTCTACTCGATTTTAGCTAAATCAGTGATTCTCATCAACAGTGCCCCGAAACCTCCAATCGTGTGCTGTGCTCTCCTCTAAAGTGTACTCTGAAATATTGTCACGGCATACATATACATATGTGTGTCGAAATAGTAATGAAGAAGAAGAATTGATTACCATTTCCAGTGATCGAGGGTTCAAAATAAAACATACGACGGTAACTATTGGTACATTTTGGATTTCAATACAAAAGGAATATCCTACTTTAACTAAAAAGATTTTATCATTTTTGGTAATTTTCTACTTCTTATCTATGGGAATTAGGCTTCTCAACGGGAAGAAGCGATAACAACTATACCCAATTAAAGAAGAAATAAGGGTCTGTTTATCGAAAATTCGACCAAACATTGGAGAAACCGTGAAAAGAAAATAGCTACACGTTTCGCACTAAAATAGCTGCACAAATAGAAATGTTGAAATATTTGTGTATTTTCTTATTTCATAACATTTACCCGTCATGAATACACTCGTACGCATGCGCAGGATCGCCACCTCAGTGATCATATGCCTTAGGGTCATAACAAGTTTTGGGTCTTTCAGCATCATACTTGTTCACCCAAGAGACCCTACCGGAACAATAATATCCCAGCAGGTGATACAATCATCCCCAAACGCGCAACAACGGCATATAACTGCCACTGCTGATCATGAAATAGGAAATGACCAAACATATAACGCCGTATCTAAAACGAGACAAAAAGACAACAAACTGAATTCTCGTCTTTTCCTTTTTGGAACGATACGTGGAATGACCCACACTCGCAATGATCTTCACCGAACCTAACAGATAAGTGACTTCAACGGGTAATTTTCTTCCATAAAACAATATTTAGAAAAAAAAGTTGTATACCTTTTAAACATTTTGCTAAGTGTCTGTGATATTTTCATCTGCTCCTAGGTGTGTCGTTGCTTAAAAAGTGTGAGAAACACTGAGCTGAACGAATTGGAATTTTGTATTTATATACTCAGTAGTTAAACTATACCTTGTACAGTAAGAATATTTTGAGGACCCTAGATGTTATGCCAGGATTTGTCATCGGAGGCCACAACCTGAACAACATAAGATACGCAGACGACACTGTGCTGATAGCAGACACGGAAAAGAAACTGCAGGACCTCCTGCAGAAGATAGCGGAATAGAGTCAAAAGAAGGGACTCCAAATAAACTGCAAAAAATCCGAATGAATGGTCATCAGCAAAAATAGCAGCCCAAAGTGCCAAATACAGGTGGCGGGTTGTTAAAATCAAGCAGGTACGAAAATTTAAATATCTAAGTGTTCTAAACGAAGACGAAAAGTGCGACACAGAGATCCAAAGGCGAATTGGCATGGCAAAGGACGCGTTCCAGAAGGTCAGTAAAGTATTAAGAGACAGGAAACTTTCACTAGAAACAAAGAAGACAGTACTGGATTACTATGTGATGTCAGTTCTTCAATATGGCAGCGAATGTTGAACAATATCACCAAAGATGAAGGGAAAACTTGAAGCAGCTGAAATGTGGCTCTACAAGAGGATGCTGCGAATATCATGGACTAAGAATGGGAGCAATGAATGAGGTGTTGGAAAGAATGGAAACGAAAAAAATTAATATTGAGAATCAGGAAGAGACAACTGAAGTTCCTGGGATATGCAATGAGGAAGAAGGGCTTGGAGAACCTGATACTTACAGGCCAGATAGAGGGAAAAAAGAAACAGGGGAAAGCAGTTGGATGACAGAACAGGGGCTGTGAGATGTTACAGGAGAAACAATGCTAAGAGCCACCAGGGATAGGGAGACGTGGAAGGCCATGATTGTCTACGTCTTGAAAGGACATGGCACACAGAAGAAGAAGAAGAAGAAGAGGAGAAGTTTCTATGTACTGCAGAGAAAATCATTAGATAAGTACATTAAAATATGAGTAGCTGATCGAGAAAATGACTTCTACGATTTTTTTTATTTCTAACAGATAAAAAACGTCTTAAAGATATTCTCTAAACATAGCTTACTTTTGATGCCTGGCCATACAAAGTAATAGAGGCAAAAACGAAAATTTAATAGGAGTTGGTTAATTTCAAATCCAGCAGGCTTTAACTGCTTTAATACAAGAAGAAAATTTTCTGGTGGCAGTATTTGATAAGGTTATATATTGTCATTTCCATAATTGCACGCTAGTCCTAGGTACGACGATAAACTACACAGCGCATCTGATTGAACGTTTCGAAGAACATGGAACCACTTCTTAATTGTTGTTGTTACCAGTTCATCCTTAACTTTGGGTGGTAGAACCTGTTGGGGTGTCAGCTATGGGCAAATAGTGACCTCCACCAAAAAATGCTATGAAATTAGAAAAAATCATTTTCATAGTAAAAATCCCATCAATAATCTTTTTATAATATTTACTAACAACACTGTTGATGGTAAAATTACCAACAATAACTATTGATAGTAAAATTACCAGTAGTAAAATTACCAATAACGTCTATCAACAGTAAAAATTATCAATAACACCTATTGATAGTAAAATTACCAAACACACAATTTTAATGCGACATGATCAGAAATAAATTTTATAGTAAAATTAACAACACATATGCTGTTATGTGAGGATCAAACGCACAGGTAATAATTGATTAAGGCTTCTGCTTTCAGTGCACAGTGGAGTAATGGTTAGTTGCTCGGAATGAGAAATCGGAGAGCTGATTTTGAATTTCGGTAGAATTCGTTACATTCCCTTACAGGCAAATGTCATTGGAGAAATTATGTATCCAGCACTTCTCCTCACACATATGAGTAAATAACCCACCATGAGATACATAGGTAGCAACCTGTCTAGCAGAAGTACAAGTCTGTGTTGCCGAGTTAACTATGTGTTCATTAGCCTCACCAACACGCAATTAGCTAATAATTGTGAGTACAGCTACATCCCTGAAGACATGGTCAATCATAGAATGTAGACGGAGATAAGAGACATTGGATTTGGATCTAGAATGTAGGGGTTACATGGAGTGAAAGTAAATGAAAAGACTGAAATTTGAGGAAAGAAAAACCGAATAGGCTTTAATTTTATAATAGTATATTAAAGAAAAATAATAAAAGTTTCTAACGAGGGGTTCAAATTAAAAAGGTACGTATTATTCTAAACTACGCCCTTATTTTTGTGTCCGTCTGGTCAGCTAAAGAGAAGAACGATCGTTTTGCTTAACTGTACACGGTAGACATCTAGTAAAAATTTACATCTTTTAAGTATTGATTGCCTCTTATTTTATTCCTGTTTTATTCACAAGCTCCTATTTAGACTTTCTCTCTTTAGATTATATGGGATTTTATTGAATTCAGTCGATGATTCTGATATTTTTTAAAGTGGCATGAAGGTCTGAATGAAAACTAATCAAGTGTAGCAGAAGTAATATTCATTCGAACCTGCAAATTCATAGTAGGAGTTTCAATGGGAATTTGGTTTCGCAAGCAGACCCCAGCCGTATGTATACACTCTTTCAGGATAATGAGATACGGTTTGATTTCAGAGTTTCCTTCTTCTATACCGGTTGCCATCCAATGTTACAGTACCCAATATGTGATGTTATTTTACCCTTAACGGCTTAAAGAAGAGATAAATTCATACCTTTCTCAAGTGAATCCAATGAACTCGACTGGAATACAAACGCGGCTCTCTGATTCCTCAAGCTGTTGACTATTAATTCAGTGTGCTTTCTATTCTTATATTAGTAATAACAATAAAAAATAATAATTGAAGATCATCTTCGTGTTTAAATTTGTGTTACTAGCAATGATCACTACGGAACCATACGCGTTAACGTATCGATAGCATTTATTAACTTATAAGATCCCACAAAATACAATCTTAGCTATTATTTACATAACTTATACGCGGAGTATTATCCTCATCTTTGTATTTGTTATCACAACGTTTCGGCGGTTATGTTCTCAAACCATCATCAGGTGTATGTCAATACGGTGTAGGGCTGTATCTTTTATTTAATCTACGGTTATTGATTGTTCTCGTTCCACTACCGCAACGTTGTGAGTGATAAAAACAAGGATGAAAACAATAATCCGTAAGATAATGTAAATAACGTTAACACCTCATTTCAGAAATTTAGATAGAATCTTCGATACAGTAAACATATTTCAACAAAATATGGGTTCTTGAAGTATTTCTAAGATTCAAGATATATAAGTTAAATCTGATCCAATATTAAATGACTTTCACATAAGACATGACTCGATAAATACATTGTTCAAATCCGTGATGGCTCATTAGAACTAATAGTTCTATTAATGCTTTCCGAGATAAACTAAATAAAAAAAAGTTGGTTTTGGCTAGAAAGAATATGCCAGGTGTAATTTGGGATTTGCTTTATGTTGAATCTTTTAAATTTTCCAACGTTTAAGCAATAAAAACTTTCGTTGTTCTAACAATTTTCGCTCTTTGATAAATGAAAGTTGAGAAAGGAATCATCCTCTAAAATATATTCATGATTAGAAATGCTTCTCTGAACATTGTCGTTAGGAGAAGAGATTCTAATTTGAAACATTACTCAGTTCTAATTAACGTGGACATTCTGATAATCAAATTAGTAATTAACGCACATGTCGTAAGTATTATATATATATATATATATATATATATATATATAGTACTGTGCAAAAGTATTAGGACGAGATAACTATTTTATCTTTTATGAGGCATATTGACAGAAAATAAACAATTTAATTAAAGTAATTTTATTTGATTTACTCAAATGTTTTAACAAGAAAAATATTCGTCACAAAATAAATTTAATATTTAGTATAATAGTCTTTTGCTTTGATCACAGCCTTCATTCTGTCATACATTGACATCACAAGCTTCTTCAATGTATCTAATGGTATCTCCTGCCAAGCAGCTTGTATTTATTCCCAAAGTGTGTCTTGCAAAGTAAGATTATATTTATCAAGTTTTTTTTATCCAAAAATCACATAGATGTTCAATAGGATTGAAATCAGGGCTTTGTAGGAGCCAATTCAAATTCCGAAGCCTTCCTTCCTCTTCCTTTATAGTTAAATAATTCTTACAAAGGTTTGAAGTATGTTTAGGGTCATTATCTTGTTGATAAATAAATCCTTGTCCTATTTACCCAGATGGGACACCGTAGCGGATAAGAATCTAGTGATACATTGTTTTATCCATCTTGCCACTAAAGCATCCCCAAACAAGAATATTTTCACCTCCATGTTGCAATTCCCTTCCGGCCAAAAATTTAAAATTTCTCTTTCTCAGCAGTTTCTATTGCTTTCCCCCCTTTTTCCCTCTATACATTTCCTCACTTTTTCCTCTTTACTTTCTAATATTTTTGTAACTTTACTTTTCTTTTATAGAAGTATAATCTTTTTTAATGCCAAAAAATTTGAGCCCAGACACCATGTAAAAGATATCAATATCTGTCTACAATTCACTTCTTGCCGATGATTAAAATCTCTCTTTTTTAGGCGTTTTCATTGGCTCTTTCCTTTTAATACTTTCTCACTTATTTTCCTCTTCACTTTCTATATCCTCTGTATCTTTCCCTTTCCTATTTCTTTTTCTTTTGAGTTCTCATCTTATTTACTCATCTTTTCTGCCCTCTTTTCTCACCACCCTCTGTTTGAATATCTTTTTACGTCGTGCATAAAAAAGATTACCAAATATTAAAGGAAGTAATGTTTTTTTAAATTTGTGTCCATTAAAATGTTTATTGCCATCATTATTAACTACCTGATGCGACATTGTTTTTTCAATGTCGAAAGAAAATGTACAATTTTGTAGTAGTTTGTAGTTTGTACGTGTTCTAAAGAAATAAGTAATAATAATAATAATAATAATAATAATATATATATATATATATATATATATATATATATATATATATGTCTATATTTATGAGATAAGATACTGTAATTATTTACATTACTTACGGTGCCCGTATTGTTGTTCTCATCTTTATTTGCATATTCACGACGTTTTGGCCGTTGTACGCTTTGACATTCTTCAGGTGATTAAAATTTCGTAAATACCATTGTGATCGAAATAAAAAGTTTGGTTCCAAATTTCCATCATCTGAAGGAAGTTAGAAGCGTAAAACGCCCGAAATGTCTTGAATATCGCATTAAAGACGATAACAAGCGTCCGAACAATGTAAATAATATATATATA
>JBBBDQ010000327.1:4132500-4180000 GCA_037127315.1 Ascarosepion bandense
TGATATATATATATATATATTGTGCGGTAGATAAATTGGCATCTAAATAACCAATAGCGAAAATAACATTCATTTAACATATATATTTACCACAATTATAAAAAAATAATTGAAATACGAAAATGTAAATTATTCAAAAGAATCCGCATTTTGCTTCAAACACAGGAACGCAACCATAATCACTGCCTTCAAAACATCTTTGGTGTTACAATAACTTTATTCGTGTCACGCTCAACTGTGCTCGAGACATAATAATCAACGGTGATTTTAGTCTGAGGAGTTAGGTGGTAATATATAAGGGGTGATGCGTTTGAGGAAATTGTCTGGGTTCTCCCGCTTGTGTGACATGGTGGAGAGTCCTGTTGCCAGATATAAAGTTTTCCGGCAGCCATGCTCTTTAGACCGGGCAGCACTTCCTCCTCAAGGCAGTTGATGTAGGTCTCAATGTTGAGCATGACGCCATGTGGGAAGATTAATGGCGGCATAACGATGTCATCTCTACTGATGACTCCAAACACCATGATGTTGAATGCATAAACCAATTCGAATCCTCTGCCCTTATCTCAAATTGACATCTAAACATTTTAAAATGTTCGTATTGAAGCTTCCGGTACGAATGCCAAGAAGTACGGCATGCTGTTTTCAAATTTCTGGCGGAAATGGCATCATGTTGCTCTTAATCATGTGCAGTCCAAAAAATCAAACAAAACACAGAGCATGCGCGAGATTTAAAATATAAAATGGTGACAATTTACAGATCGTACCATATATATATATATATATATATATAAAACGAAACTTGGTTATAAGCAACCGACAATTTGAAATGAATTGTTTGAACATTATTTTTTATCGATGCTCGTATTTAAGTAGATATTTTGTTTTTAATGAAACAGTATTATATATTTATTTCTACCGGCCTGATTATTTACGATACATTTTTATTACGAAAATGTGTGCCATTCGGCAGGATTCGAACCTGCGACCCCTATCTATATAGGGGAAGCTACCATTTCAAATTGTCGGTTGCTTATAACCAAGTTTCGTTAAAATTCGTTGATTTCCGAAACATGTTTACATTTGTTGCCATTACGATACATTTCAGAGCAGATATTTTTGTTTACGATGGATCGAAAATTGTGTTATATAGGCTTGATAAGAACCTCGTTTAGACTGGAGGCTATTCGTGGTCGAGAGGTCTAAGACGTCTAAGACGTCTAAGACGTTTAAGACGTTACCGGAACAAATGAGTCATTGATTATCCACTAAATCTTTATAAATTCAAATAGAATTTAATCTAAAAGATTACTATATGGCAGGCTGAGAACCTACTGATACTTCATCTTTCTCTCTCTCTCTCTCTCTCTCTCTCTCTCTCTCTCACGCACACACACACACACACATATATTTATATATCTATTCATTGAGAAACAAAATGCTCATAAAATATGCTAAAATAAAAAGCGGCCTCTCCCGATAAACCTAACCAATCAAAAAGTATATTGTGCTATCAATTAACTCACAGCTACAATTGAAACGAATTTATGGAAACTGAAGATAAATTTGTTACAGCTACATCGAAAACAATAAAATCTTTAGCCAATACAAAACAACAAAAAAAAAATGCCGAAACTTAAAAGATGAATTTACCTGATCGCCTGTAATAATAGCCATAAAATATATACAGGAGAAACCTCAAGTTTAAATAAAAGATTATACGTACACGCAAGAGGTGTTTCCTAGAACACTACTATCTTAACCTCTTAAAGTAAAGTGTCATTATCTATCCTCCTCATCTTTATAATCTCCACTTCCTCCCACCAAATCTATTGTTCGTATTACTCACCTCATTAATCATTACTCACCTCATTAATAATTATTTTAACAGTAACTCTCTACCTTTAATGGCACTCAATTTTTGTAATGAATAAATACAATATATGTATAAATTTTTGAAATAACGTATCCAGTAACAGGCGTCTTTTACTCCGTGAGAGGCGGGATTGTTTTCGTGGAACACAAGAAATCGCTTGTCTGAAACGTTCAATTTTAACTGGATTCGTGAAATCTACCAACTGATCCCCAAACTTTTTAAAGAATTTCAAACTAATCTTTTCATGTGTTCTTTTCAATATTTTTTTTTCATCGTGTAACGTGTCCCTGAAATCTTTTCCGGTTCAATGTTTTCCATATCGGTGAGACGTTTAGATCCGTTTGAGCGTTCCTCATATCTGTCTGAATATACTTTACGCTCGATTTCAAGTTGACAGACGCTAGCTTTGCTGATTTAGTTAACTTATTGTTTTGAAATCTTCTTTGGACAAGCTTATCTTGGAAGCATCGATACGTTACTAAATACTTTCCATTTATGAACTATAAATGAATTAGTGGAACTGGTTATGTCAAACGGTTCGGAAACTTTGTCATACCCTCCTCCAGATTGATCAGTCTCATTCAACTTCTTTTTCGTGTTCTTGAAGAGCTATGTAGTCTTCATTATAATTTTAGAAATAAATCAATAATTAATTTGGGAAATAAATGTTGTATAAGTCATCTAAGATAATGTTGGGAAGTCAGAACTCCTACAATGTGGAAGTATTAAAGTAAAATAACAACATCAGTTGTGGCTTATGTATTATCAATTCATATATTAAACTGTTTTACTAGTGGTAATTGAGTAAATAAATGACATAAAATCCGAAATATCTAATATAAAAGTATAAGAAAAAATACAATGGTCTTATGTGTAAACGCACCTTATAGTTTGATTTACCATTTAACATTTTGAAATCATATCAGACTAATAATTAATTTTATTTTATTTCATTAACAACCGATTACATCTTTGGTCTGATCGGATTAAATATTTTTTTACACAAGTTTAAAGAAGCACATTCCGCCTGCATATGGACAGGTAACGAATTCAGCAGATATACAAAAATAGAAAGGGGCGTAAGACAAGGATGTGTCTTTTCACCGGATCTATTCAACTTGTACAGCGAGAGTATTCTGAAGATCCTAGATGTTACGCCAGGATTTGTCATCGGAGGCCACAATTTGAACAACATAAGGTACACAGATAATACAGTGCTGATTTTAGACAGGAAAAGTAAACTACAAGACCTCCTACAGAAGGTAGCTGAAGTGAGTGACAAGAAAGGACTACAAATAAACTGCAAGAAAACCGAATGCGTGGTCATCAACAAAAGGATCAGCCCAAAATAGAAGTGGGGGATACTACAATCAATCAAGGAACAAAAATTTAAATATCTGGGAAGTGCTCCAACAGAAGACGGATAGTGTGACACAGAGATCCGAAGGCGAATTGGCGTGGCGAATGACGCATTCCAGAAGCTAAGTAAAGTATTAAGATATAGGAAACCTAGCATGTGAGCAATGATGAGGTTTTGGAAAGGATTGAAACGAAAAGGAAATTAATATTGAGCATCAGGAAGAGACAACTAAAGTTCCTGATACATGCAATGAGGAAGGAGGGCTTGCAAAACCTGATACTAACAGGCCAGATAGAGGGAAAAAGAGTCAGAGGAAAGCATCGGATAACATATTTGAAGGGTCTGAGCAGATGGATAACAGAACGGGTTTGCATGGTGTAACAGGAGAAAGTGTGCTAAGAGCTATCAGGGATAGAGAGACGTGGAAGACCATGATCGCCTACATCTTGAAAGGACAAGACACATAGAAGAAGAATGATCGAAAAGACTTACCCTGTTGTACAAGCTACCAATGTTGTTTCAGTTCTCTTAATTAACAACTTGAATCCTTACAAGGTCTTTAAATATTTCCAAGCAATCTAATCGATATTAATGAGTTTTTTTTTTTCAAGAAAAGTAACTGTTATTAATCATTAGTAACAATTATCATCTTTTTCATCGTTGTTACTATAACCTTTTACGACAGACACTGGTGACATTTCGACATGAATCATTTTAGCCTGAAAATTGACATAAGGGATAATAAAGATGTAAAAGTAAATATTCTAGAGAAAATTTTAAACAAGAAATGTTACTTTAAAAATTGTTAGGAAAAAAATAATCTTGGAAAAATAATGTTAGAAAGAAGAAAGAAAATCGTGAAAAACACTGTGCAAAATGGGATAAAGAAAGGCTTCCCAACATAAGTAATATTTTTTCTCTGATTAATTTTTGCTACCGAGTCATTTTTAATGAGAGTGTGAACAACAGCAACCGCAAAAGTTTTTTTTCGGAAAGATTTTACAACGTACCTCGACAAACTTAGAAAATCCAAGTATCTTAATTAAACTGACTTTTCAAAACATCTAATACAAAGTTTACTTCCAATCTGGATTTCAAAAATGTGCGAACTTATCGTCTCGAAAGTAATAGAGATAGATTACTTAGGTACCTATTTTAAGTATAACAATATGACAGTGATTTATAAAAGAAGGGTTATCTCGTGAACTATTGCTGCAAATCACCTGACGGTGTGGATAGAGAAAAGAACGAAACAGAATGGAAGAGTGAAAGAGATTTACGCTCATGGCTTAAGATTAGCTGCAAAATTAGATTTCTAACGCCGCTATGAGGAAAAAAGTTCTTGCTGTTTGGCAAATGAATGGCTTTTTATTGTGGCTTCAATGGAATGACTCTTGCTAAGAATTCACTTTTACTAGTTAGCTTTAGCGTATACTATTGGTGATAGTATTTTTGGCATTATAGAAAGTGTCTGCACCTATCTGTGCTTATTGTCTTAATGTATGTTGACTTTTGGCGCATGTTTGTCCGTGTGTGTGTGTGTGTGTGTGTGTGTGTGTGTGTGTGTGTGTGTGTGTGTGTGTGAGAGAGAGAGAGAGAGAGAGAGAGAGAGAGAGAAGGACAGATAGAGTGAGATAACTACTTACACTGAAGAATCTTTACTGGCAGCAAATCACCTGCATACGGACAGGAACCGAATTCAGCAGATATACAAAGATAGAAAGGGGCGTAAGACAAGAATGTGTCTTTTCATCAGATCTATTCAACCTGTACACCGAGACTATTCTGAAAACCCTAGAAGTTATGCCCGGATTCGTCATCGGCGGTCACAATCTGAACAACATAAGATACGCAGATGATACAGTGCTGATAGCTGATACGAAAGGAAAACTATAAGGCATTCTACAGAAGGTACACGAAGAAAGTTGAAAGAAAGGACTACTAATAAACTACAAGAAAACTGAATGTATGGTCATCAGCAAATAGAGCATCCCAAAATGCCAATTACAGGTTGGGGATACTAAAATCAAGCAGGTACAAAAAGTTAAGTACTTGGGAAGTGTTCAAACAGACGACGAAAAGGGCAACACAGATATCCGAAGGCGAATTGGCATGGCGAAAGACGCATTCCAACAGTTGAGCAATTTATTAAAAGACAGGAAAATTTCGCTAGAAACATAGAAGAAAGTACTTTTTTTTTTAATCATCTCACCCCAAGCAAGGCATTCAACTGACACTATTGCGCATGGGGCTACACAGGGGAAGGTAATGAGAAGGAGTGGTTAGACATAGGGAATGTCAGGAGGAAGGTGACAGATGAGTAAGGATAGCGAGGATGAGGGTTGGGCAGATGGGAAGAGTGCTTGATAGAATGGGAGCAGGTTAGTGTGTTAGGAGGTGTCTATTGACCTTACATTTACTGGACTGCTATGTGATGTCTGTTCTTCAATATGGCAGTTAATGCTGCCCAATATCATCAAAAATGAAGGAAAAACTTGAAGCAACTAAAGTGTGATTCTACCAAAGGATGCTGCCGATATTATGGATCGAGCATGCGAGCAATGATGAAGTTTTGTAAAGGATGGAAACAAAAGGAAATTAATACTGAGCATCAGGAAAAGACAGCTGAAGTTTCTGGGACATGTGATGAGGAATGAAAGCTTGAAAAATCTGATACTCACAGGTCAGATAGAGGGGAAGAAATACAGAGGAAAGCGGTGAATAAGATAATTGACGGGCCGGAGCAGGTAGATGGCAGAGCGGAGTTTGTGTGGGGTAACAGGAGAAAGCGTACCGAAAGCCACCAGGGATAAGGAGACGTGGAAGGCCATGATCACCTACGTTCTGAAATGAACATGGCACATAGAAAAGACATTGTTTACTGTTGTTCTCATCTTTATTGGAATATTCCAGACGTTTTGAACGTTGTACGCTCCAACCTTCTTTAAGTGTATACGTTGGAATACATAAGTATACACACACACACACACACACACACACACACACACACACACACACACACACACACACACACACAGACACACATATATATATATATAGATAGATAGAGAGAGAAAGAGAGAGAAGGGGATAGAGAAAGGAGGAAGAGAGAAGCGAAAGAGCACGAAAGAGGAAGGCAGCGAAAGAGTTCACTGACTTGACTTCTTTAATGTAGTTACTCATCTACCTTCTTAACAAACGTCTGTTTTTTGTATCTCATATGGGCGAAGTGTTGATAGCACACAACTACCCACTATATGACACACCAACGAGCTTTACACTAAACCTCTCCTGTGAGTATATTTCAAGCATTAAGATTACATCTCTACTTGGTTTTAGACCATTAACACTTAGGTATACAAATAAATGCCTAAGAAGAAAATTGCTGACGCTATGTGCTACTGACCAACATAACAATAAAATACAACTACCAAAACATTTTGATATGATGAAATATATTAATGCCATAGAGAAAGAAGTTAAATAGAAAATAATAAACCTAAGAAAACGTTCTTTTTTTTTTTGCACACACAATCTGTTTCAACGATCAGGCATATATTTAAAACATTTTCTTATGTCTCCATCATTAATTTAAATCAATGGAATTAAATACTCCTTATTTTACAAGTGTATGTTTATGTTATGACATTTAAGGAAAACTCATTTTTTCTAAAGTTTCGTCGTTGCTCCCATGTATATTCCATGGAATTTCAGCATTTTTCAGTAGAACCACGTGTCTTTTGTTTAAGGTTTTTTTCCTTCATCCTGAAGGCAAGAAAATTTCGCTAGAAACAAAAAAGAGAGTACTGGTTTGCGATGTGATGTCTGTTCTTTAATATGGCAGCGAATGCTGGACAATATCATCAAAGATGAAGGAGAAGCTTGAAGCAACTGAAATCTGGTTCTACAGAAGGATGCTAGCGAAAATATTTATAAAGGTTTACGTGCACGCGTGTATATTTTCATAATTTGATTAAATGTTGGGAAGTTAGTCGGACCGATAAATTTCTGCACTTACTTTTAATATTTTCGCATTGTTTGTAATTATAATCTCCCAGAAAACCTCTCCAAGAAAACCTCCCCCAAATTTATAGACTAATCAAACATTATGGGACTCTTTAAACAATAAAAAAAGGAAAATTCTTGGTTTTATGCTCATATTTTGTTCTTTCCCTAACGTTAGAAGCTTATAACCACTTGAATGCAAGCCGTTAGCGTCTGAGCACATATTTGTCTTGTATTAAGTTGTTTATTTTTTGTATTATTTAGTTTGGTTCTCTTCATGCTTTCCTTTCAGTTATATTTCGTTGTATCACTGGTTCGCGTACGATCACCAAAGTTAAGCAACATCGAGCCTGGTTATTATCTAGAAAGGTAACTACATGAGAATGCCAGATCTTCTAAGTCTGGATGGCGCAGATGATGATATGAATAACACTCGAAATTGGAAATCGGAACACTGAGTTCTAATTTTAATTTCGATTCATCATATACACTTTCTCACAAATTTCCTTAGGAAATGTTTGAATCAATCTCAGCTCTCCACACCTATGGGTTAATTAGTATGACTTGAAGCAGCAACTCTTTGTTATTTTCAAAAAATCATTATAATCTATAAAGTATTTTCTGCTTTACATAATCTGCTAAAGGTTGATAAGTCGTAAAAAACGAACCAATATTTTTATTATTGTTGTTATCGTTTTTTTTCACTTCTACTTAAAACTGTCCTCTTATACAATAAAGAATTAAAAAAAATTATTGATGAACTAGAATATTCCATTATTGGAGAAACTGGCTAAATTTAATCGGATATGAGCCAACAAAAGACACATTTTACTTTTACTGTTACGGACAGCATTTATACTTACGTATATCACGGAGCAATGCCGCCAATATAAATTGAATTTGAACCACTTCCTCCCTCACATTTTGTCTTATTTACTTCGGTTTCTCGAAGAAATACGAGGAGCCGCCCACCCAGATCGATGAAGAAAACGTTTATAGCAACGATTCAAATTTTGATTGCAAATGTTGAATATACGCTGTGATCGGACGCAAAGTCGTCCACGTACGGGAAGAGACATAAGCGGCTTTCGCGCAAATAAAAATGAAATAATGCACATACGCCGACCAAAGCTTCACTATTTGCATTTGATTTTTTTTCCCGTGAAGAAGTGAGAATAAACGCCCACGCAGAGGGACACATACGATTGTCCACTTTAACAGAACACATTTTCTCGTGAATATAATCCTATCTTTACATAGGTTTACGTGCACACGTGTCTCTGAACAGTACGAATATATATTTGAATCAGTTACAAAGAATTTGTTAGAATACATATTCATGCTTTACACAAACACACAAGTATATATATATATATATATATATATATATATATGTGTGTGTGTGTGTGTGTGTGTGTGTGTGTGTGTACAAAAATATTCAGATATAACTACAATATATCTGTAAAAGGACACAGATATGTTTTATTTACAACTTTTTTTACAATATCATATATATATATATATATATATGATATTGTAAAAAAAGTTGTAAATAAAACATATCTGTGAAAGAAAAATATGAATAAGGACAAATGTATAATCTTTAACGCGTTTATATTATAGTTTATCAAAGTAAATTACATAGATATTGTCCATCATAAACGCGATGGCAAAGAAAAGTTTTGTCTTTATTTGCATCTATCTATCTATCTATCTATCTGTGTGTGTGTGTGTGTGTGTGTGTGTGTGTGTGTGTGTGTGTTTACGGATGTATATAGTGTGAGTCAAAATTTCAATCGCCCCCTTTTTTGGAAACAAGCAATTAGAAAAATTGTTCAGTAAGAAATTCCCAAAAAAGTTTTGCTTAACATTGATATATGTGCGTCTTTTTGCGTATTTTGTGGCCTGCACGGTTTACAATGTGTGATATTATGCATGTGATTGTTTTTAGGTTTCTGTTTATAAGGATTGTGTGCATCTATATATATATATATATATATATATTTATATATATATATATATAATTAAATTTGTTATGCAGTTAAAAATTGAAGATACATTGCGACACGGAAATTTCTACGTTTCTATTTCATTATCAGGCAATGTCAGTTGTTAGTTGTGAAAAAGAACATACAAATTTCCGTGTGGCAATGTATCTTTAATTTTTAATTGTATAAAAAATTTAATTATATAATTAAATTAAGCTCTACAATATTTATTGTATTGAGTACTTTAAAAAAAAAGTAAATACCAGAGAACTCAATATCGTAAAATGTGGGGTCCTCTTTACCTATATATATATATATATATATATATATGTGTGTGTGTGTGTGTGTGTGTGTGTGCGCGTAGTATATCGAGGCAGTAGATAAGTTTCTAATATATCCTGTTAAATATAACAAACAATGAATATTATGAGCCGTTGTAAATATCGTATTTTGACATTAATTTCAGGTGAAAATAAAGACAAAAATTATCTAAAATTTGGATAATTTTTTTATTAAGTTGGTTCTAAGCTTTCAGTTTACATGAGCCATCTTCAGAGCCGTTAAAGGGACGTAAACTTAAAAACATCCATCATCAAAGACGATTTTATCTTGTGTTGACATAAAACTTTGCTAAGCAACGACTACAGCTCGCAAACGCAGCTCGCAAACTTGTATATATATATATATATATATATATATATATGCATGAGAAAAAATAAGCACAAATTATAGCTTTTTTATTAATGTGTTTTGCTTTATTTATATTGTTTTTCACACATATATTTCATTTAAATTTGAATATTCACACTCATACACATGCACCCACATATGAGCATACACATGCACCCACATATGAGCATACACATCGCCGAAATTCAAACGCCTGCTTGCAATCAGTATAAAAAATATAGACGTTACGAGAAAATGTAAACAAGATCTTCATCCTTGGACATAGACAAGTATAAACTTTCATATAAATTGATAAACATATATATGCAAAGATTATTTTGAATTTTACGTATATATGTATATATTGATATTCCCCCCCCCCCACATATATATATATATATATATATATAATACATGTATAATGATGGCCAATAACTCAATGTTGCATATAACCATTGCAAGACATCAAGATTCAGTGGGTCTTGAACAAATATGGCTGTTTAACCAACGCATACATTTTAAATGTCCTAACACAACATTTACAGACATGACTCCCACACATATTTTGTTGGTAATAGTTTTATTTTTGTGAATGTTTGAGCGTCTTTTTACCATTCTCATAATGATATATATATATATATATATATATATATATATATATATATATGTGTGTGTGTGTGTGTGTGTGTGTGTGTGTGTGTGTGTGTATGAAAAGCTTATATTCGAAAAAGACGTATAAGCAAAACCTGATGTGCATATACAGACGTACATATTAAAAAGCGAGCATGAATTAACACGCAATATATTTCTCAAACATAAACCAATACTTTACCACATCCCGTTGACTTTCGCAACAAATTTCCTGAACCTACATGATTTCTTTTCAACTCACCAGCGGTAAAGACAATATTAACAAAGAAGGAAAGCCCTCTTTTTATTTATTGAGTATGTCCATCGTTGAGTCTCGCATCATTCGCTCTATGCTGAGTATATTTAACAAGCAAACTGACAACATTTTATTGTTAACAGATATTAATGACATTCGCTTAAATCTTCAACGATTCAGCTTCTGTACTTTAAAAGTTCAACTTTTATCAAGGGGACAAATCAACAAAGATGTGACAATCTCAGCTCTTGTTGGTCGATCCTTTTAGATGTTAAAATGGTTTTATTTTAGTATTTCTGCTTTTTTTTGTTTATTTCCAGTATGAAATAGGCCGTGATTATTCTTCATAAAGTTTTAGAACTAAGCATTATTGTTTAATCAAATTGTGATTCCACAATAAATACTTTTTATAAAATACAAACGTTATATATTTTCATCAATGATAAACAAAACCTGATCTATTTTATAGGTTGATATCTTTGCAGAACCGTCAAGAACAAGCCATAATAGGCCCCAGGCCTAATAGAATTTGGAGGACCTTTCAAGGAACCTCGATGAATTTAAAATATCCATTTCAACGAGAGGGGTTTAAATATACTAAATTGTTTTAAATTAGTTCAAAGAAACCCCACTAAATATGAAAATAAACAAATCTTCTCTGTTCTTGTATAATCAATTAAAAAAATGATCACTGTCTCAAAACTAGAGGCAATGTGGCGGGGTCTTTCTAGTCTTCATCAAAAGTTTCAAATTAATAAAAAATTAGGTAAAAGTAAAAGTTTATAACATACTTGGAATGATCACCCCGTTCAAATTCAACGAATTATTGTAAGTTGCATAATATGGACTTTTAGGTATTAATATAATACAAATATGTTGTCATTGAAGGGTTTTAAAGCGTGCAGTCAAAGTATGTTTGTTGAAAATTGATAATGATACTGGAAATAATGAATTTCAATAAACATTCTATCTATCTATCTATCTATCTATCTATCTATCTATCTATCTATCTATCTATCTATCTCCGTTTCTTTCTTTCTTTCTTTCTTTCTTTCTTTCTTTCTTTCCCAGTCTATCTATCTATCTATCTATCTATCTATCTATCTATCTATCTCCGTCTGTTCCTTTCTCTCCACCGTATTTTTATTTGTTTGTTTGTTTGTTTGTTTGTTTGTTTGTTTGTTTCTTTCTGTTTATATCTATCTATCTATCTATCTATCTATCTATCTATCTATCTATCTATCTATCTATCTATCTCCACCTGTTCTTTTTTTCTATCTCCGTATCTTTGTTTGTTTGTTTGTTTGTTTGTTTGTTTCTATCTATCTATCTATCTATCTATCTATCTATCTATCTATCTATCTCCGTTTCTTTCTTTCTTTCTTTCTTTCTATCTATCAGTTTGTTTACATCTATGGGCATGCGTTGGAAAACGCATGAAAGGTTTTTGTGTAAAACGATGAAGTAAAGAATTAAACATGTAGAGAGAGATAACATAAAGCATATGCACAGAATGTTATGTTAAAAATCTCTACATGACGTATGTATGGCAAGGAAAATGTGTACTTCCGAATGTATTGCTTCAGATATCGGCAAATACATTATTATACGAAGGTAAGTCATTTCAAAACGGATGTAGGCCAGTGCAAATAATGATAATAAGAAGAAACAGAAACGTCAGAACAATACAAACAATATGGAGTCTTTTAATTCTTTGCTAATAAAAAAGGTTTTTGATTTTTAGTTGCAACAATCCTAAAAGAAATTCTACGGCCGAGTTAGGAAATGCTTTATAAATAAAGTTTTATTTCAAATCCCTACGAACGTCTTTTCTTTCTTGTCCATTCACGCACAAAATATTAAGATGGCTATTCTGATAACTTTGATTATTAACTGGGTTCAGTGAATACGATGTTTTCTGGGATAATTTCTGGTAACTCTCACATTACCACGTAGGCCCAGGAACACAAAAACCTCAAATAACCTAGTTAGGAGTGAACATCGAATATTCGTCACCAAAATTTTGTTTTAAGTCTTCACGGCATAAAACTTGTACTCTCAGTTGGGGAAAACATGATCAGGAATTATATTAAATAGGAGAACAGTTTTTTTTAATCATGTCACCCCAAGCAAGACATTCCACTGCCATTATAGCGCAGGGGTTTACATAATAGAGCGATTGGGTATAGGAAATGTCAGAAGGAGGGTGATATACGAGTTAGGATGTATATAGGGAGAAAGTTGGAGAGAATGGGTGTGAGTTAGTGTGTTAGGAGGTGTCTATTGACCCTACATTTAAACTCCTACAGGTTGTAGTCGGCGGGGAAGCAAGCATGCGGATAGGAATTCCACAGGCGGGAAGTGCGAGAAAAGAAGCTGTTGGAGAAGAAATTGCGGTTACATTTCATCGGTTTCACTGTAAAAGAGTGGGACCTAGTTGCCAATCTAGTATCTCGTGCAAATTTACACCTAGGCGGCACCAGTGATTTAAGTTTATCAGAGCAGAAGCCATGAAAGTATATATAGAAGAGGCGGAGGGAAGCCACGTCACGCCGGTGAGAGAGTGACTGCAGGTGGTCAGCTAAGTCGGTATCAATCACATTACAGATTCTCCGCTGTATTTTGTCAAGAACCCCGAGGAGAATAGCAGGGGCACCCGACCAGATGTGGCAGCAGTATTCAATACACGGGCGGATGGTAGATTTATATAAGTGCAGGATAGATTCAGACGGAAAGAATTTCCGGGCCCTCCACAGAGAGCCGACTTTCATAGCAGAGGATTTAGCAATGGATTCGACGTAGTCATTCCACTTGTGGTCCACTGAGAGTGTCAGGCCAAGCAGGCGTAGTGTTTTACTCTCTGGGAAGCAAGCCTGTTCCATGCTAATGGGAGGGAGGTGTGGTTGTCTTTGGTGGTTAATTGGCAGCAGCTTCGTTTTGGAAGAATTGAATTTTACGAGCCATTTCTTACCTCAATCCACCACGGATTGGAGGTCCTTTTCAAGCTCGGCAGCGAGGTTCGCTTCGTCACCAACACCACATTTTTGATCGAGGCGAGAGTAAACTGTGGTATCATCGGCGTACATGCCTACTTGTGATCTTATGGCATCGGGGAGATCATTGGTGTAGATTAGAAAGAGCGTAGAACCTAGGATAGAGCCTTGGGGGACACCCGCGTTTGTAGGGTAGTTTTGGTAGGCATGTTCGTTTAATACCACCTTCAGTGTGCGATTAGAGAGGAATGACTGGATTGACTCCAACAAAGTCCAGTTATACCGTAGCTTCGCAGTTTCCGTAGAAGGCCGGCATGCCATACTCTGTCGAATGCTTTACAGATATCCAAGGCGACGGTTCGGGCTTCACCATTCTAGTCGAGAGCCTGGTATATATACTCGGTGATGGTCGTTAGCATATCAGCAGTAGACCTGGTGAAGCGGATGCCATACTGTTTGTCGGAGAGGAGTCCGTGGGCTGTGATATGCTGAACAACCTCGGCAGTGATAATGGCTTCGAACACTTTGCCGAAGATCGGAAGAAGGCTGATAGGGCGGTAGTTTCCGGGGTCTGAGTGTTCACCAGTGTTCTTAAATATTGGAACCACAGAAGATAATAATTGGTCTTGGTTACACACGCAAAATACCGATGAACTACGAACTTCCAATATACATAGTGTGTAATAAATTGTTTTCCAAAGTCGAAAGGCTGCTAGCCTTTCGATACACTATCGCTATTTTTATGGCGAATATTAAAACATACCACATTCCTTAGATTCACCATTTTAAAAATCACAACTAGGACACGACATACCACAACTCGTTTTTATTAATCTTTGATAAGATGGAAATTCCATTCAGTCAGCTTATTTCCCAGAACTGTTATTTATGGAATAAAACCCCGAGGATTGCTTGTCCCTCTCAACAATAAGAACCTCTTCAAATCAGTGATCAACCTTTATCTATTCTACATATATGCGCTTCTTACTTACTGCATTTACCACTTTATAATCTTCCTGATTACTCTTCTATTATTTCTTAGTAATGTTGCTGCTTTCTACGTTTTTCCTCACCTGGTAAACTTTAAATAAATGTTATCAGAATAGCCATACAGATAGTTAAAGTAAAAGGGAACGCCTATATTACATGGTTTCTATGGCTTGTATTTGTTAAAGAATAGTATAAAGATAATATATAATCAGGTATAAATTGAATATATGGATCGAAATCCGACAAGAAGGTAAGCCAAAGAAAGAAAAAATAGGGAAGGTATCTCAATCGCATGCATCTCGCTTTTCTTAAAGCTTCTCCAGAGATTGAGAGAAAAATGAAAAACAAAATACTGATATATTATGATTTAAGGTTAGTTCTTACTGTAATTTACTAAGCACAGCTTAGATGTGGTACAAGGCCGAAAATATGGGGCACCCAGTGAGTATCGAACTCACTACTTAATTGCAATAGTTCTAGCGAGACAAGCTTGCTAACCATTCCACTACCTCGAGGTGCCCAAGGTTAGTTCTTATAAGTCAAATACGTGTCACGTGTATTAAATAATGGATAATTTTCAAGTATATTTTTAAAAGAAAGTTCTTAAAAGCTGTCACGTGATGCGCGAGGCGGGAATTGTGTGAGATCATTAAATAAAAAACTTAAAAAAATTAATTTCCACTGTTAACTAGTGTAAGGTTGATGGTAGGAGAAAATTGTTTGATATATTGTACTTCTCTTATAGCGAGATGCCTTTGATATTGTGATTTAAATGGTATTTTTGAATTTTCAACCAAAACTTTCTGAAGGGTTCTTGTAAGTTATTGGTTAATATATATATATATATATATATATATATATATATATATATATATATATATATCACAGCTCATATACATATATATGTATCACAGCTCATCAGTACGATTAGACATCCGATTGCTTTTAGCCAAGATAGAAATCCGACCGCATCTGTCAGCGATTCTACCTCTGAGCTATGGGCGCTCGGTAGAAGAAGGCTGACTTTTAGTGTGTTATATACAATCTAAACATATGTCAGTAGCTGAGATTCTAATTCATTACTGATTATATATATATTCAAATGTTTAGAGGTACAAAATTGGTATACTATTTTAAAAACAATGACTTTTTTGTTAGTCCCAAAGGCCCTTTCGAAATGAAAAGAACAGTAAAATATGAAGAGCAAAAAAGAGGGAAACACGATAAAATAAATATAGAACGCTCAAAATTTGTTCTCCTACTAGACTGAATTCTGAATTAGATAATATCAGGAGATTTTTTGTGTAATAGCTATCCGGAAGCCCCGATAAGAATTATAAGAAGACTAGGGAATTTTATTCTACTAAAATCCTGGGGCCTTCTAAGTTCCCGGTTTATTTGAAGATTCCTTAGATTAGGGACAAGTGCCAAAGTTTAGCTAAGCAGAACAATAAGTCGGTTTCTGGTTGTTTTTTCGTCTGTTGCTCTTCGTTGTATTTTTTGGACTAGATCTGCGTTTCCATCGTTTCGTAAGGATGGTTTGTCCTACATCAAATTTAGTAATTTGGTATATGAAATAAATTGCCAGTGTCTTACTGGTTATGTGGAAAGTAACACCTTACATTTATAAACGATGATTAATCAGCATGTGCCTTCTAAAGTAAGGCTTTGCAAAATAAGTAACATGTGTTGCCTTCCCTCAACAAATACAGAATCGGCTGTAGCTCAACATCTAGTAGCGAATATAGCATGTGCTAATTCCTACAAGAAAGAGTGGTTCCAAATTATACATAGAGTTGGTTTAAATAATCATTTTTAAAGATTTTTGAATCGGCTTCTATATCATTACGGAAACCTTCTCTCTGCCGGCAGAAGGATTTTTTTTTAAATCTCCGAATTTGTTGGAGGATATATTATTTTAATTGTCCCTCGCTAATTATTTAAACGTGAATTCCCCTACCCTCGTTATAAGTATATATATTTATATGTATAGTTATATGTATATTTACTTTATCGTGTTTTCTTTCTTTTTGCTCTTTATTTTTTGTCGTTACTGTTCTTTCCGTTTAATTCGCTTTCCAACAATTTTTCTCCTGATGAGATGTTGGACGAAAGGGCCTTTGAGACTAATAATAAATTCCTTGATTTAACATAGTATATATATATATATATATATATATATATATATATGTGTGTGTGTGTGTGTGTGTGTGTGTGTGTATGTGTCTCTGTGTGTGTGTGTGTGTCTGTGTGTGTGGGTGCAGAATACTGTTGTCAGTTCTGTGTGGGTCACTGAAACGCAGCCGGATGTGATAAATTTGATTTCGTTGGAACTTTATATTAAAGATGGAATTAGTATTATTTCACTTATTTATATATATTGGTGGATATAATTTAGATGCATGAAGAATTGATTTATAGAAAGATGCTGAAAAATCACAACACCAGTGAAACTTCAATTGATTTGAGTTCTTTACATCACTTAAAAATCTAACGTCAGGAAAACTCTCACTTGTTTCCTAGGTATTTAAAAACTAAAACTGATTCTTTTTATAATCGTGTCACCCCAAGCAAGGCATTTTACTGCCACTGTTGAGCAGGGGGTTACATAGAAGGTAAGTTATGAGAAAGAGTGACAGGTTACAAGGGGTGTCAGGAAGAGGGTGCGAGAATGATGAGAATACTGATGAGAGTGAAGTGGTAGAAGAAAGGGGCATGAGAGAGAGAGAGAGAGAGAGAGAGATAGGATGCAAGTTAGTGAGACTGGAGATGACTATTGACTTTAAATTTGAATTCTTGAAGATTGTAGCTGTTGGGAGAAGCAAGTAAACGGGCGGGAAGTGCGAGAGAAGAAGCTGTTGGAGTAGAATTTGCGTTTCAAATTTATTGGTTTCACAATAAAAGGGTGGGACCTATTTGTTAATCTTATTGCTCGAGTAAATTCATGTATAGGGGGTATCAGTGAGCTAAGTTCATTAGAGCAGAAGCCGTGAAAGTATTTGTAGAAAAGACACAGTGAAGTCACATTGCACCGATGAGAAAGTGACTGTATCCGAGCTGCCAAGTCGGGATCTATCACATTACAGATTCTCCGTTGGATTTTGTCAAGGATCCCTAGGTGGATAGCAGGAGCACTCGACCAGCAGTATTCAATGCACTGGCGGATGGTAGATTTATATATATGCAAGATTGTTTCAGACGAAAAAAGCTTCCTGCACCTGCACAGAGACCCGACCGTCTTAGCAGCAGATTTAGCTATGGATTCTATATAGTCATTCCACTTAAGGTTTATTGTGAGCGTTAACCCGAGGAGGCGCAGTGTTTTACTCTCAGGGAGACTAGACTGATCCATGCTGATGTGGGGTAGGAGGGATTGTCTGTGGTTGTTAGTAGATAGCAGCTTTGTTTTGGAAGCATTGAAATTCACGAGCCATTTCTTACCCCAGTCCGAATTGGAAGTCCTTTTCAAGCTCGGCAGCAAGGTTTGCTTTGTCAGCCTCTGCAGATTTTTAATCGAGGCGAGAGTAAACCGTAGTGTTGTCAGAGTATATGCTTACTTGGGATCTTCTTACATCGGGGAGATCGTTAATGTAGATAAGGAAAAGCGTGAGACCTAAAAGGGACACCCGCGTTCGTGTGATAGTATTGGGAGGAATGTCCGTTCAATACTACCTTCATTTTGCAGTCTTAGAAGAATGACTGGATCAGATCAAACAATTGTCCAGTTATACCGTAGACCAGCGGCTTGCATAAAAGGCCAGCTTGCCAGACTCTGTTAAACGCTTTGGAGATGTCTAGGGCAACAGTTTGGGCATCACTATTATTGTCGAGGGCCTGGTGTATATACTCAGTGATGGTCATGAGCATATTAGCAGTAGATCTAGTGAAGCTGAAATCATACTGAATTTGAAACAACTGTTTAAAATTCTTAAAGTTGTGTGTTACTTTAAACTGAATATAAATTAATATATTTTTAAAATCACTAATTTCTTTTCAGTTATTTTAAAATCTGTTCCCTCGTCATCCGGACACAAGTTCCAGATTTTGATGTTCAAGGCACATTTTTAACCCTGAGTTCAAAAAGGTATAATATGTATAAGTAAAGTATTTGTGGCCCGAGTTAGAAAGATTTCGAGCACACAGCCAGCCAACCATGATGTGTTCTTCATTTAGTTAGATTTATTCATCGTCATTCTGACCTTTTGAACTTATCAGGCAGCTCTTTGATAGCTCTTCAGTAAAATTCATCAGGTTTTATCTGAAAAACTTACGGCGATTTTTAAATCTGTTCTTCACCAGAGAAAGTTTCTACCCCCATCAAAGTGTTTTGCAGCGATTGGAACAGTTAATACTAGGATTGTGCAACGTCAGGTGAATATGGCGGGTCGGGTATAACAGGTTAACTGAGTTCTAATTTTTTTTGCGTTGTCATGGAAGAGAACAAGAATTTTATTTAAATCAACTGTGTATGATGCCGCTTTTGAGTAAAACAAATGTATGTAAATTTATTTCAAATTTATTTCTAATTGCAACATATGATTAGTAGTTAAAATGATACATACGTCAACGTAGATGGTACCCTAAAAACAAAAATTATGGGCCAAGGAACTGATCGTTAAGTTAACACCTCCAAAGCAAAATTGCTATCTATTAATCATCGAAGAGATATCTTTCTGCCTTCCATCATATTGGCTAATGCTAACTGCCAGGGGAGTGACTAGTTACAACTTCTAAGGGTAACAGTCTCGACTGACATGAAGAGGAAAGACTCCATTGAATCCATTGCTAAGTCAGCTGCTAGGAAAGTTGGTTGTCTGTGTCTTGCTAGACCATTTTTCTCTCTATAATCTATCTTAAATAATGATAAATCTACTTTTAGCTCATTCTTTCCCACCGCCTTGAGGTTGATTCTTTTTTACTTCTCTATAAGCATCTTTGAGTTCTACGCCATATTACCTAGACTCTGTGAACCATAGCGCTGTACTCAACTGGAGAGCCGAATTCTAGTTGACTTGGTTGCATTCATATACGCGCAAATACCACTGAGTAAAGTAGGAATCCGTTTTTCTCTCTCAAACATGTTTAAATAGCAGGACAGGTTGGGTTTATTGCCTTAGTTCACAACCCCTTTACCGCAGGAAGTAATGGCAACGTACTGCAGGAAAATCTTCTGCCAAATCAGTTGTGTCTCTTTCGCGACATAACCGCCTAAGTGTGTATTTATGTCTTAAATGCTCCTTGCACTCTATTTCCTTCCAGTACGGATCACAATACCCGCTTCTTCCACTTTCGGGTCCTTAGAGTCACTATACTGTAGTAATTCTTTTATACGAGAGACGACGAATTCCTCCACCAAAACTTTAAATCTATAATCTACCTTACATAATGATAAATCTACCTTTCGCTCATGCTTAGAATATTACTCCTACTATTTATTTAGAGTTCCTTGAAAGAATCAGCAATATTATTGGTCCTGATCTGGCAGCTCGGCTTCAGTCAATTTTCTCAGCACCGTTTGATTCTCCTTGATTTCTCTATAAACACCTTTGAATTCATCCTAACCTCCGGAAAAGTGACTCATTGCCCCTTCTCGGGCTAATGTTCTCAGAGAACATGACGCGAAAAGATTCTATTGAATCCACTGCTAGGTCAGCAGTTATGAAAGCTAATTCCCTGTGTCGTTCTAGATCATTTTTCTCTCCACACTCTATCTTGTATTTCTATAAGACTTCCATCATTACGATGTTGCCGCTATATTGTTAGAGATTTTAAATAAAATACAAAGAATAATCAGCAATATTAATTTTCGTTTTAAGAGAAACAGCCATGACTTATAAAGAGGGAAAAGTATTGAAATTTATGTTAGAATTCAAATAGTTTGTTTTAAAATTCTTCATTTTGATTGTTATTCTATTTTCATTATTATTACCTCCTCCTGAAGACAGAAGTATTGTATTGTTTGTTTGTCTGTCTGTGGTCAAGATTTCTCAAGATCAACTGGAAAAATTGGACTCATTATTAGCACGAACTAATTCGAGATGATATCGGTATTACCCTGGCGGAGGTTTGCGGCCTTTCGTTACTACTTCTAGTTGTTATTATTATTATTATTTTTGATTTCTGGTGTACACTAATTTCTTTCCAGGTTCTATCCGAAGACCTAAAGTCAGAAATGGCATCAGATTTTTACTGAGAGTTAAAAAAATAAGATCACACATATTTTGCATATATAAAGCCCTTAGTAATGTGGGGGCTGTACTTGTGAGTGTATTTTTTTGTATTTCGTTAAATCTTTGAGTGCCAGTGATTCCTTTAATGAATTGATCAGAGTCTTTAAATCAATCTGAGGACTCCAAATATAACTAGAATTATTGATGTTCTCATATGACACATTTCTGAGATTTTCACTTAAAGGTTCTTGTACTTGATAGTTTTTCAAAGATACATTACAGTCTGAAGGGACTGTTACGTCAACAAGAATGTACATTCTGTATTTTTATAGTCTTTGATCACGATGTCTGGGTGATTAGATGTCTGTGTATAAAAACCCATGAAAATCTTGCGGGGCCTATGTCTGTAACCGTATCTGGGTGGTGTTTTTACGAATTTCTTGCAATATCCTTTCCTAAAAATTGAAGATTTTCCAATAAAGATATTGGCCCACGCTGTCATTCCAGGTTTTATATTGTGTGATTATTATTATTATTATTATTATTATTATTATTATTATTATTATTATTATTATTATGTTTTTGCCTTGTGTTGTAAAGTCGCTCACTTCAAGGAAAAAACAAGTGTTTTTCATATGGAGATGCAAAGACATAAGGTGTCTTGTAATCGGAAAGAAAATCTTAACTATGGTTACGACAGGGAAAGAAATCTGCGCAAGATGTATGAAGTGCCCATGAACATACATTTTTGCCATTCAGAAGGCTTAGGGCTACGAATTATTATTATTATTATGTTGTCATATTTTGATTTCTGCTATGATCGCATTACCTACCAAGTCTGCTGGAAGACCTAAGGCAGGTCATGGTGTGTCGTTATGGCTCCATTTCATGTTTTTTCTATCTCCCCTATCATCCCTAGCGTTACATAAACAAAGTTCTTAATGTGTGGGCTGTATTTAACAAGACAATTCTTTGTATATCTCTTAAGCTGGGGTTTCCAGGGATTCTTTCAATGTGTTGTTTTGTTCCATTTTTATCATTCCAAGTGCACCTACTATCACTGGCACGATTCTTGTTTTCAATTTCCACATTTTTTCTATTTCAATTTCTAGGTCTTTATATTTTGACAGTTTTTCGAATTCCTTGATTGCTATGTTACAATCCGCTGGACAAGCCATATCAATTAATAGACAAGTTTTTTCTTTCTGGTTTTTAACAATAATGTCTGGCCTATTTGCTTCAATTTCCCTGTTTGTGTAGATGATGTAATCCCATAGAATGATGACATCTTCTATTTCTATAACCGGTGCTGGTTGATGTTCATACCAGTGTTTGTCTACAGATTTTCCATAGTATTTGCACATTGTCCAATATAAATATTGCCCCATTCTATCGTGACGATTTTTATATTCATTTGGGGCAAGTACAGATCAACATGAAATTAGATGGTCTGTTGTTTCTTGGTGTTTATCACAGAATCTGCATTTTGGATCCACATTATTATGTATATTTGCCTGAAAGTTCCTAGTGAAAAGATTTTGGTCATGCGCTGCAAGAATAAAGCCTTCAGTTTCAGACTTTAATTCAGATGGACGTAACAATCGATGAATATTAACTTTATCAATATTGGATTTATTGGCACGTTCTGGATATTGGCCATGCAAAGGTTTGCCTTGCCAGCGTTCATCTGTTCAAGAGCTTTATCTTTGGCTTTCATTTTCAGATGTTTTGCCACAATGATTGGTTCTTGGCTTCTGTTTTGCTTTTCTACAAAATTTACTAAATGTAGATCTTGTTTGGATTTACTGCCTTCTTTTATTATTGAATATTTTTCTTTCTGTATTAATGTTGTTTGACTAACTGTATCATCCAGTCCTTTGATTATCTCTATGTATGTTAGTAAGCCAATAGTTGTTGTCTTTTATGACAATTCTAGCTGAATAAGACGTCTTCCACCTTCTTTACGGGGTATGTATAGACGATCTACATCAGTCTTTGGATGATGCATCTTATGCTTAGAAAGAAGCTTTCTTGTTTTAGAATCCATTCGCCTGATGTCGTTTAGAATCCAGTTTAAGATGTTGAAACTATATTGGACAACTGGTATTGCAAGGCTATTAATGGCCATAATTCTGTTCTGAGAATTCAATTCAGTTTTTAATATCATTCGTAGCCTTTTATAGTACTCTTTACGCACTATTTCTTTCATTTTTTATGGTGAATTTTTTCACTCTCATTTACACCTAGGTATTTATAAGCTTCTTCTGGCTTCAATTCTTTTATTGTTACAGCAGGGTCTAAGCTAATTGAGGATGTTACTTGTAGCGATCTACGTAAAACTGTAGCTTTAGCACATTTATTTAAATTGAATTTTATTCCAATGCCTTTGCTGAAGCATTTTACAGTTTGCAGAAGATCTTCCAGCTCATTATCATTCTTAGCATACAACTTTAAGTCATCCATGTAAAATAGATGGCTTATTTTGTTTTGGCCTATTTTATAACCACATTCTGTCTTATTAAGTTGACTGGTTAGTGCTATTAATGATATGCAGAATAGTAAGGGAGACAAAGAATCACCTTGAAATATACCTCTTTTGATGTTTATTTCATCAGACTTATAGGTTCCATTTATATGATTGAGGTAAAGGGTTGTTTTCCATATAGACATGCACTGTTTGATGAAATTGATGATGACGGGTGACACCTTGTATATATTTAAAGTCTTTATGATCCAGGAATGTGGCACACTATCGAATGCCTTACGATAATCTATCCAGGCAGTCCTAAGATTTTTCTTTATACTGTAGCAGTTTTCCAGGATTATTTTGTTAATAAGCAATTGTTAAAGCGTAACATGTCATTTCTTTCTAAGAATAAATGTCTGTTTTGTGAAAATAGATGTTAATAGTTTATATGTTGTCGGAAGGCATGTAATTGGTCTGTAGTTTTTCGGGTTGTTTGTGTCACTATTATTGGGTAAAAGAAATGTAATTCCTTTGGTCATCCATGCAGGAATTTTAGTGTGATCGTCAACCATTTCTTGAAGTTCTTTGGCTAGTTTTTTATGTGCTGTATTTAAATAATATAGCCAAAAGTTCGGAATTTTATCTATACCTGGAAATTTTCAATTATGTGCTTTTTTAGTGCAAATTTAACATCCTCTTCTGTAATTCCAGCCCATGTCTGTTCTGGTTTATTTTTGATTCGTTCTATCTCTTGTGCAATCCAATCTACATCTTTGTTATGTTCTTTAGGGCAAGCCCATATTTTTCCCAGAACTGTGTAACTTCTTCCATTTTGGTGGGGGGAGACTGTCACTTCAAGTACTATTATTATTATTATTATTATTATTATTATTATTATTATTATTCCTTTTATTTATAGTATACATTCATTTCTTCCCGGGTCCTAACCGGAGAACAAAGGTAAAAATGGCATCATGACATTTTTCACTGAGCATTTTTGTTGAACAAATAAAACAAAACAAAATATTTTACATGGATTATAAATTTTACATTATTATTATTGGACCGAACAAAATCATAATTTATTCAACGCTAATAGAGCTAAAAAACAAGCAGACTGACTCTATGTAATAACTACGTATCACTTATCTGTCTGTCTGTCTGTCTGTCTGTTTGTCTGTCTGTCTATCTCATGCATATAAAAAGGATGTTGGATTGTAAAAAAAAGTAGATTAAAAACCTACGCAAACATGGGCACACAATGTTATTTGATATGGATTTATTTCTACTTGTTAACGCTTAGGTACACTCGCAATGATCCTTATACTGAATGCACTATCCTCGCACTCTTACTGTTTTTTTTTACCGTCACACACGAATTAAAATAATTTGAAAACAAACCACAAAACAAAAGAAAATACCGACAATAAAATGGTTTACTTAAACGAAGTAGACTGTTGCATTGTGCCATAAAAGCAGTTGTGAATCGGTTGCTGCTAAAATGAAGGCACTTGTAAAAAGCGGCGCCATGCAAGGAAAGTTCGCAGGTTATCTCCCTGTCCAGAAGAGATCGTATTACCTGAAACAATTCAAGATCCCACTGAGTACGGATAACAATTCATTTTATCGAATCTGCACTTGAAAGCTTTTTAATCTATTTTATTGCAGCGAATATATTTGCTCACGGTTATTATTCCCCGACAACACAGCCACGCTTAGCGGCATAATATAGAATTGGTGACAGAGACATCTAATGCGTTACATACGACCCGATTCGGCAAGAAATTAGAGAGGTTTGATTCTCAATCTGGGGAAAAAGCACACTTCTTCCGGTTCACATATGATGCATAAATGAATTATCATTGACCTGATTTGTAGCTGACTGCATATTTGCAAACAGGCCCCATCGGTTAATGGTCAAGTCTAACTAAAAGTCCGGTTATGAAAGGCTGATTTTGACAGTAAACAAGGGTTTTTAAATAAAAGAGTGAATCAACATAATATTCCTACACTCACGAATCCTTGAGCCAGACTAGACTAAGCTCATAAAATATCCATAAAAAATACAATGCCGTACTCATTACCCATAAAAAAAAATCTATAATAGAAGTAGATAGGTGCACCTTATGTGTGTTTCACACTTCTCGGTCTTTTGAAGATGATATGAGGCTTATCTCATGTTTCATGTTAAGGATTGGGTTTCCGGTTCTTTCTAGTCTACTTTAGTTCTATACATAAAACACTTAACCACATTAACTCAAAAATGTTGTTTACTATTTATTTATTTGTATCTTTTATTCACTCAATATGAGTAGATAGGTTCGCCAATTTGAATAGGCTTATCTCTTGTTTCCTGTTTTGGATTGAGATCCGGTTCGTTCTAAAGTCTTTTTTTACTCTTTTTCTTCCAGAAGCTTCTTGCGTCTTAGTGGCAGTATTGATTAAAATAAACAAAATAGCAGGCTAATGATTATTCGGAAATCCAAACTGTAGATGCAAATTCATTTATGTAGAAATCATGTGTATATATTATATGTAATATAATTCAAGGGAATTATGTTAATTCCGGCTCTCATATAATGTATAAATTATCACTGACCTGCTTTGTAATTGAATAAATACAGATTTGCAAGTGAGTTCCAGTGGTCAGTGTTTGATCTAAACTTATTTATAAATGGAACCTTGTCTGTGTGCGTGTATGTGTGTGTGTGTGTATGTCCGTTACCTATAGACTCCAAAACGGCTGAACCGATTTTCTTGAAAATTTACACAGTTGTACTATAAGTGTCTGCGAGTATTCTTAGCTAAGTTCTGTGTCGAGATACCTCCGATAAATATCGAAAATCGATAATCGAAAAAATCGGGTTATATAAGGAGCGGTATGATTTTAATCAAATTTGATACACTCATAGACAAAGACATAAGAAACAATATTCAGAAGTTTCAAGGTTGCAGTTCTCGCAATAGTGCAATCGATAATATATATAAAAAAGACAAGATATCTGTCTGTATGTCCTTTATACAAATCCACAATTTTTATCCGATTCTCATCAAATTTCAGACACATATTCTTTAGACTGAGTCTGAGCTCCAGGATCATGGGTTAGTTTTAAAGCTTTCATTATACCCGAGCAACGCCGGGCTATACTGCTAGTCGTAATGAAAGTCTTCAAATTGATTTAATTTAAATTGAGTTCCTTAATAGAAGATATGGTCAACATTATTTTTACCCCAACGTGATCTTGAACCAGACTAGACAAATCTTATGAAAATATACAAAAATAAAATACTCTGATGCACTTGTGTCAGACGAGAGTAAGATTATTGCTATGTTGTTCTCATCAGCTATAAATCATTTACTGTTGTCGCCTGATGATGTTTGGAAATCATAACAGTCGCTACACATGCTACAACGGATGAGCAACGAAAGGAAGCTGTGAAAATTTAGATGTTGAGTTGAAACTATTCCTTTCATATAATTATAAATGACCCAAAAAATTAAATAAAAGAGATAGCATTTACAGAAAACTTTTGTTCGAAACAACGAAAAAATAGTGAACTCCTATGTAATATCAATTCTCCTATATCAATATTCTCAGGGACGAAAGAAAAAAGTGATGTGATTCTAAAGAAACGTAATGAGAATGACATGGACGGAGTATGAGAACAACAGGGAAATTGAAAACAAAAAGAACACTTTTTAGAAAGAGACAGTTAAAATTTCTGGTACACATATCTAAAGTTTCACTTACTCTTTCATTAACAACATTAACACATATGCGCTTGGCTTAGAGAATCGAAAGCCATATTGTTTATCTGAATACAAATCGTCCAAAGTAAGGTGCTTAATGAATTTGTTGATTAGAGCCTATAATTCACCGTGAAAAAGAGACAAAACAAACAAACAAACAAACAAACAAACAAACAAACAAACAAACAAACAAACAAAACAAAGTAACAGTTCGATGCTTCGAAGGATCAGACAGTTTATTCGTGTTCTTAAAGAATTAGAGGACAAGATTTCCAGTAAGCTGGAAACCAAGAATCGGGGTGGTCTCTCATTTTCACCATGGTTGATCATTTCTGAATAGTCTTCCCCAGATCATATGTATTTCTTTAAAACCTACAGAGCCAGCCTGTTGTTTATAATGTAACTAATAGTTGCAGTTTAAGTATATGCTTCACCAGGACTGCATACGTTTGTGAATTCAGAATTCTCTTATACTGGTTGCCAAACACGGCTAGAGACTCAAGTTTGCTTAACCTACAGCTAATTGGAAGGAGGGAAGGAAGACGCATTTTTGAGAAAAATTGAATTTAACAGTCGCAACTAAAATTCGAACTCGACTCGCCGATTTTTCATTCCAAGCCTAAATGTTACGCCACCTGCACATCCATAAACTTTGATGAGATATTGCTTGCAGTACCCGATGTTTACACGTTGTCCCTAATCTAAGTGCTGATCGGACTCGACGCTGCTTAACTTTGGTGATCTAACGAGAAGCCGTGCTGTCAGCGTTGATTTGATATTTTGATACTAATGTATCGATCTTTTCGTGAGACTGGTCGCGTTCTTGTTAGTCTTTTCATACTCGTGCGTCACTAAACTTCAAAGTTTAATAATCAATACGATTTACCTCTAATGTAGTTCAACGGCCACAGTAGTCCCTCACAAAAACGGAAATAGTTGTATCATTCGTTAAATTAAAATGGGGATAATAAATATTTAAACTAGCGTCCATATTGGCCCCATTGCAGAGAAGAATCTATTTTTTTACGTCAGGTATTGTAAATGTTCATATATTATGCAGCATATAAATGGAAAGGACAGAAGAAAAATATGAAAAAATATTTATAAAATAAAAGCTAGGCAAAAATAACCATTCTCTATATGATATAATATAGAAATGATTGTAGAATCAAAGAGCCGAGTTCGAATTACAGTCGAGTTCATTACATTGACTTACATGCTAATACCTTTGGGAAAGATAAGAACCAATCTTTTCTCTCCCCAAGCTATGGGTAAGCAGCCGGACAGACTGGGTTCTATAGCCTTGGGTGACAACTCTCAAGGAAAAACTCTGAGTTCAAAATAAAGGATAAAGCTTGTGTAGGATTAAACACATTCATCTGCAATAAAAGACGTTACAAAAACATCGAACCAGCCCAGAACCGTGCGGTGGCGAGGGGTCGTCGACGCCTATGGGTTAAGGGAGATATAATATAGATTTTTTACTTTAATTGTATTGACACTTAGTCCATAACATCTGTTTAGGTATTTGTGCCATGTTAGATCGAATCTAGCCAAGAAAGAGCACCATTTTATGGTTCAAATTAAGAAGTAAATAATTTTATAATGCAGACATTGAGGATCAACCAAGTAGAAGTCAATATAGTTGCGAGTCAGTTAAGGATCATACGTGATACACGCGTCGATGATCATATCTTGAAAGAGACATGACTGATTAGGCAGAAGATTTTTCCGTAGTAGATTACCAATCAAGTCTATCGAACTCAATTTGTACCGTTATTTAAGCCATAACTGGAAGGAAGAGACGAGTTAATAAATTTCCTAAGAGTATTTGTGCGGAATGCAACGAATTTAACGTGAATTCGAACTCGGCTCTCTGGGTTCTAATTCCAAGCCGATATCCACTGCACCACAACGCACATTCAAAATAGCTTATGGAATATTCAGATAAAATTCATGAACGATATAACAGTTATTCTATTTTTTTCTCTTTGAAAGTTAGTTAAGTTTTTAAATAGCTTTAGTTTGGTTTATAACCTTTTATTTATAAGGATTCACAATTTTACGCTCACGCTATGCGTCATTTCTTTTATGAATTGCAGAATGAGAAAGAAGCAAAGTGAGAAAAATATAGTTGATTTAAAAAATAAAACTTGTGAGGAAGATGAAAAAGGAAAGGAATAAGAAAATATATCTAAAACATTGGGAAATATATGTGAACGTGTCAGTATGTACATCTATCTCAGTTCCGGAGCTTACAGTCGTGATCTGATAGATGAGATTCAGCGTTGCGTTCGAAAACGACTGCAACATTCGGAAGGTGTTACAAACGTCTTTTCTTGAACCGGAATCACACCAGTAGCATTAAGATCGCGGTCTTTAATACAGTTATATAGTGAAAAATCGAAACATTTGCAAGATTAAATAAGGAACTTTAATTAATCATACAGTTTATATATTTTCATGCTTCATAAATTTTCTGTCAGTTTATAGGCCACTGAAACAACCATGATTTGCCTTGTGGAGCAGTGGATATCGGCTTGGAGCGAGAAATCGGAGAGCCGAGTTCGAATTCCAATTGAATTCGTTGCGTTCACTTATGAGCCAATACCCTTGGAAAACATATTAATTAATGTCTTCCCTCCAGTTATGGGCTATACACCTGGACAGATCAGATTCTATAGCCTTGTTTGGCCATCCGTCTACCGTATAAAGTAATGGCAACCTACTGCGGGAAAACCTTTTGCCCAGTCAGTAAATTTTCTTTCGAGACATGATCGCCCAAGCGTGTATCACGTATGACTGATTGAAACAAGCAGGTTACTTCATCACAATTTTTATTCCAATTTTAAAATTTTCAGCAAATGGAATGAAGCATTGTCATTTATAAAGGATCAACTCTCCGAAACCGTTTCACTTAAACTTAAGCTATAGATCCTCGTTTGCCTTAAAATCAATATATCAGGGTTGACCTCCTAAAGGCTATTGGGAATTTTCCCTAGGCTCATCACCAAAATCCGTATCTATAACATCTCATCGCCTTTGCCTTGTTTATGTCTCATCAAGTAAGAGTAGTTTCCACCAGCACGCACGAAGAATTCATTTAGTCTCTTTGTTCTGCCAAGGACAGAACGGCTAAGCAACGGTGAAAAAATGGCTAAAAACAACCTGAAAATCGATTTTACTCAGTTATCCGTTAAAGGAATCTTTCTGATCGGTTTTGTATATGTTGTCACTTGATTAAAAAATAACTTCTACTTTTGCGGGACATCCTCTCTGCTAAAACTAAAATTCTCATGGACTGTGGAAAAAGAGCAATCTACCCAACCGTAGATTAAATAAAGTGTTCAGATGTGAAATTTCTGTGGGTTACTCGGTTCGAGATACACGTGACGAAAGCCGGAGGGAACAAACGTTGTAACAATGAAAATGAGGACGATAGTTTGCATGTAAATCGTGTAAATAACTCCTCATCCTAGAGTTTCAAACAGAAACTAAAAATTCATGTCTTTTTATAAACGTCTCTGTTGATACATAGAGGACGGATGAAATAAAATCCTCAACTTGCCCATTTAATATCTGTGTAGGAGCTGCAACTAACTTAGAGATTATTTTTAAGATTATCTTTAGTTAAGGCTAATTTTTTAATTAGTGAAAAGTTTCTACCTTCAAGATTTATACATTTTTGATCAAACAGATGAAAATCAATCTATCTTATAAAACATTCAGATAAAATTTCCTCTAGAAATACTAATTATTATTATTTTTATTGAACTCTAATCTCGGATTATTTTTTAAATGGTTTGTTCCGTTCATGACCTTTTATTAAGATGCACAGTTCAACCATCAAGTTATTAAGTGCATAATTTTCTGGCTTAAGTGACAGCTTGAAAAACAGTTGATTTAAGAAAAGACAAATGGTGAGGAAAATAACTTAATTTTTTCAATCTAGAATAAAATATGTTAGAAAAATAAATTGGAAGTTGACGCCTGCGGTCTTGAACGTTTATTAGATTTCAATACAAGAAAAAGCTGAATAACAGTAGGAGAGATCTAGTAGTGTATTACTGTAAACTTTCTCCCATTTGGGAACAAGCGACAGCAAAACTGATATGATGGTTAAGAATGTAAACAAGTCTGCGAAAGGAAATTAATGACAAACACTTGATGTTTCTAAAAATAATAAAGAGCAAATCTATTTATTATAAAATTCATAATTATATGCAGACAAAAAATTATAATAGTTGAATTGATCTAATAAAGATTTAATGCTATGAGAATTTTTCTAGTCATTTAATAAAAGCAAAACAACTTTTCTTTCCTTTTCCCGCTAGTATATAAAAACCATTCTTAAAATATGTGATTATTAAAATGACTGCAAAAAATCATTAACCTAACAAGCAATCAATCAGTCAGTTAAATGTTAGATAATCATGTCTCTTTCAGTTCATGACTGACTCGATAGAACGTTTTTCCGTAGTAGGTTGCCATTTTTTCTATTGTAGACTGGTTGCCAACCAAGATTATAAAACTCTATCTTCAATGCTATTTAACCCATAACTGCAGGGAGACGAGACGAGGGAGACGTTTCCAAAGAATATTTGCGCGTAATTGAATAAAATGAATTCAACTAAAATTCGAACTTGGCTCCCCGATTTCTCATTCTGAGACGATATCCAGTACATCACAACATTATTTTTTTATTTTAAAATACAATAAGGCGTATCTGCAAAATAAGTCTACATACGTAAATATGACGAAATATTTATTCTTATTGTTTTAATTTTAATTTCCAACAGATGTATATCAGGATCACAATCTTGAATAAACATTATGCCATATGATCATGATTTTAAAGTTCTTTTTATTATACTTTCTAGTATTTCAGTCACTATCAAGTCCTAGGTGTTATCAATATGTTAGATAAACTATCGTTGATTACAACCTGTCCTTTTTGTTTTTAGATAGCTGAAATTGAATTGGAATCAATTCAAAGTGATGTCCTTGTCAGCAACTCGCTCAAATCCGAGCATCAGGATCGTCATCCTCTCTGGTGGAGTTAACAAAGATGGCTGTGAAGGCCCAGCCTACTCATGAAGAGTCGTGAGCAGAAGGTGGGCGAGTCAGGTCCTTCTGTCACGTCGCAGATTCTCTTCATGTTGACGGTTTGACACGAATGTCTCGGTCCTTTCTCCTTGGATGCTTCTACGCCAGAAAGGCCGACTTACAGTAACTGTTTCCGAATTCTCAGGGTCGATGTTAGACCGTGTCAAGAATGTCTTGAACTGATTCTTGAAGGGTCGTTTTGGGCCTACGCGTAGCCTCTTTTGCTGGAGAGTCGAGTGGGTCGCATTCTGCCCAGACAAGTCTGAAGGATGCTAGACTCGATACTAGGGAAATATGTCCGTTGTTAGTGATGCAGTTCTCCCAAATGATGCAAGCGATACTTCGCAGCTTTGTTTGTTGGAACTGCTCCAGACGATTGATGTCCCAAAAATACAAAGTCCAGTATGTATTTCACAGTTAAGCGGTAAAATGAGTTATTATTTTCGTATGTGTTTCAAATATTTCGTATGCATATTAAATATTTTATAAGCACTTCAATAGAACATCTCCTGTGGTGAGCGATGTTTTATTTAAAGTCGGTGTTTGTTTTGTAATTATAATGCCTTCCAGAATTATTGAGTTCTGCATAATATTTGGGCATTATCTAATAATATTTATCTTGAAATGAGTTGCACTATAGTTCGACAAGTGAGACGTCAACTCTTCACAATGGGTGGTGTACTCACTGATATAAAATATTAATTACATAAAAACAAATCATGATTGACCGTGTCAAAAATATTCCCAGCCCTGATCTTATTAATACGACCTCATTTATTCATCTAAATCTGTCCGATATTTAAATAATTTCGATTCCACTTCGATAAACAATAAACTGATCTTCAAAAGTTGATTGCTTATTGAGAAAAAATTCAGTCCTTTTTATTAGGCATCTCAGTGTAGGCATTACTTTTTGAAGAATAAAACAAACTGCTTCTTGTTGGGAATGAAAAGGCAATAAAATGAAACAAACATCTGTTTTCGATTCATCTAGTTCCAGTTCTGGTTATGAAAATTCACCAAACAAACGTGTATGAGATATACATTGTTCTGACTATTGTCCTCATCTTTATTGTCATATTCACGACACTTCGACCTTCTTCAGGTGACTGGAATTTTGTAATGGACTTTTTATTCGGTTCAAAATTCCAGTCACCTGAAGAAAGTCGAACCGTACAACGGCTGAAATGTCGTGAATATAACAATAAAGATGAGAAGAGTCAGAACAATGTAAATAATATAAACACCTCATCTCAGAATTATAGAAAAATAATGTGTATGAGAGTTGTAGCAATTTATGTTGGAGCTACTTGTTGATAGTTGACTTAACATTTGACTGTAATATAACTAAATTCAGTACACTTTAGTTTGTTCTCTATTACTTCTCGGTACGAAACGCAAGGATTTAATTTTGCAAACCAATGCAAACTAGTCTTGTATAAGTTTTGATAATTGCCAAATTAAAATAATGTTTTGTGTTAATTTTGTTTTATGGAACCATTATATGTTAATTGGTTTATCCAGATACAATTCTGAACTTGAAAATGCGAACTGGCAACAATATTTCTTGGTTTTAATTACACGATGTCGATAGCAAAATTTAGAAAGGATTATTGATGAATTTATAACGTAATTCTTTATTGAGTTTTATAGCAAACATTACTCGTCTCACAAAAACAATTACAACGATAATGATGATAAATAATTAATAAAGCATTAAATGAAACGTTAGAAATAGAAATAAGAATATTACAAGGATATTTTATGAGAAAAGTAAAAGAACTATAGACGAGAGGATATGACCAAGGTTACGCTGAGGACACTTAAGGAGTGAAACGAAATTCAGATTTAATGCGGTGCACTGTAATTCGTTAAGAAAAATCTAAAGTAATAGGGTAATAGATTATGTGAAATAGAGATGAGTACAAATCTTGATTTACTAAAGCGAATGCAGAACAATAACTCGAACATCAGAAAAGCTAACATGCTCGGTTAGGAAAGAACATGCACTAGCAATTGTGCAAGCGATTGACTATTCAAAACAATGGTATAAGTCAATATTGTCGTTATAAAGGAAAGCAGATTTTTCAAGTTAGTGCCAATTTTCCATTACATTAGAGGTTATAACAGAAACAAATAAAAATATGGAAAATATATTGTAATAAAAAAAGATCTTCAAAAGCCAGTATTGATAATAACGTGTAACATAGGCATTCACTTTTGTACGAGGGAAAAAAAAATTCTAAGGCGATATCCGTACAAATGGAAAAAAATCTGTTCCGGGTGAAAGTTCTCAACAAAAAAAAGTTCTCAACAAAAAAAGCATCCTATAATAATTCATCTTGTCTGTCCTTTCGTTAGTTAGTTGCTTAGTTCGCACGACCATTATGCCCTACAAATACCTAAAAAAATAATGGACTATTCCGTTTTGACCGGGTGAAAATACTGAAATGACGCATCAGAGATGCTAATTGGTCTCAGTGAGAAAATGAATGGAAGAAAGACAGAAAGAAAGAAATAAAAAGAAAGAAAGAAAGAAAGAAAGAATGAATGAAAGAAAGAAAAAGAATACATAAAGATTTAACGTCTCCTGCCAATACGTCATAGATAATGGATAGTTCAATTTTGTTAGTGTGGAAAGACATATCAAAAAGAAAGAAAAGAAAAGAAAGAAAAGAAAAGAAAGAAAGAAAGAAAGTAAGTTTGAAATCTGTTTCAGTTAAATGAAAAAGTTTTCAATTTCAATTCTTCTTATGATTGTTATTGCAATATTTTAGTAAGTTTGCATGGCAGTTCTGCTTTGCAGTTACTATTTTATACAGGTGATAACACGGAATAAAAATGTGTGGCGGTCTTATATACTATGCCGTATCATGGAAACGGATCTCTATATATTTTCAATCGAACAAGAAAATGACTTTTAACTTTGCAAGATTTTCCTGTTTAAAGCCTCAACACTTTTTAGAAGCATGTGTAATGATCTATTCTCCAAGGTATGTACAGATGTTTATATTTAAATGCATGTTAAAATGAAAACAACAACCTTCTGACCTAACCGACTAATACGGTATTTCATTGCTATATGATAGCATGTATTACACTTTTTGTTTCCTTACTTCAGGTGCATGAAATACTTGAAACCTATGTGCAAAAATTTTATTTACATTTAATTGTGCATCATTTTTTCCAGGTTCATTAAATGAGTTACAATCAAGTAAGTTCACACCTATGAATGCCATTTATATATATATATATATATATATATATATATATATATACAGAAATGTATATATACAGAAAATAGAATGATACCCCTTGTAACTGTAGATCTAGGAATAACTGTCTAGTTGAGGGTAAGTTTAGATCTGAAAATGTTATTTATCCAGCCACCATATACCCTAAGGAAAATCAGGGGAGACGGAATGTTTATATTGGAATTTCTGCGGGAATTTGGCAGTAACGGCATTATATCCACAGGCACTCCTTCACCAACCCTTGTTTAAAATACGAAACTGCTCCTTCTAGAAAATACGGGGAATTGAAAGAAAGTAACTTAGATCCCCAAATAAAATGGGAACTCATTGGTAAGGCTAGAAAGCCTAATAGCTTAAGAGATAGGTGTAATCTATGTTTGACAGAAAAATTAAAATTTTAAAATTTCAATGACCAAAATATACTTTATAACAAACGAAGGAAGATCATAAGGATGTGTCGCTATAAAAATAAGTATAAATTACAATAATTATCATATTCCCCCAATTAGTCCCGATAAAAAAATTTCAAAATTTTTTTTTTTTAAAGTTGACTTAGCAGTTACCTCCACACCACTGCTAACCCTAGGGTCAGGTCACATACCTCCTTACTTCAGGTGCATGAAATACTTGAAACCTATGTGCAAAAATTTTATTTACATTTAATTGTGCATCATTTTTTCCAGGTTCATTAAATGAGTTACAATCAAGTAAGTTCACACCTATGAATGCCATTTATATATATATATATATATATATATATATATATATATATATATATATATACAGAAATGTATATATACAGAAAATAGAATGATACCCCTTGTAACTGTAGATCTAGGAATAACTGTCTAGTTGAGGGTAAGTTTAGATCTGAAAATGTTATTTATCCAGCCACCATATACCCTAAGGAAAATCAGGGGAGACGGAATGTTTATATTGGAATTTCTGCGGGAATTTGGCAGTAACGGCATTATATCCACAGGCACTCCTTCACCAACCCTTGTTTAAAATACGAAACTGCTCCTTCTAGAAAATACGGGGAATTGAAAGAAAGTAACTTAGATCCCCAAATAAAATGGGAACTCATTGGTAAGGCTAGAAAGCCTAATAGCTTAAGAGATAGGTGTAATCTATGTTTGACAGAAAAATTAAAATTTTAAAATTTCAATGACCAAAATATACTTTATAACAAACGAAGGAAGATCATAAGGATGTGTCGCTATAAAAATAAGTATAAATTACAATAATTATCATATTCCCCCAATTAGTCCCGATAAAAAAATTTCAAAATTTTTTTTTTTTAAAGTTGACTTAGCAGTTACCTCCACACCACTGCTAACCCTAGGGTCAGGTCACATACCTCCCACTACCGAGGAAGAATTACTACTAACTCCGTCCCCCAGCCCAACCTAATGAAAACAAATACATCCCAAGCCCTTCCTTTATCTAAACTACCCTCTGGTCTTAGAAATTTTCCTCATTTTCTGTTTATAAGGGTCGAAGTATTTCCTCACTAAGTTTTATCTGAATTTACAGATAAATTTACATATATATATATATATATATATATATATATATATATATATATATATATATGTATATATATATATTTATATATTATTTTTGGAAACTATTGCCGTTGCTTAGCGGAGTTTTATGTCAACACAAGATAAAATCGTCGCTGATGGTGGATGTTATTGTGTTACCATCCTTATACCCTCTCTGAAGATGGCTCATGTTGGAGAATTTTTGTCTTTATATTCAACTGAAATTAAAGCCAAAATACAACGTTTAGAACGGCTCATGATTAAACATAATAGACATTCATTGTCTCTTATATTTAACAGTATATGTTTAGAGTTAAATCCAATATATATATATATATATATATATATATATATATATATATATATATTGGATTTAACTTAAAAGAGATCATGAGAATTAGAATTCATTTAATAATAAATAATAATAATTCTGCATTTCCCAAATCATTCTAGCTACAATAGCTAGAATAATCTGGACAATGAAGAATTATTCAGGCGATTTGCTGCCGCTTAATCTCCACTGAAAGCCATCATTTACTACAAGTAAGACAAATCAGTAAGTCTAGATGTAACAACAAGCCGCTTTTTAATGAGATCCTCTCTCCTCATTACAATTCGTTATAACAATAATCCCGCTTAATTGCATCTGACGGAATTGTAAATGGCGTGTCTAGATTCACTAATCAACCAGAAAGACTAAGTCATTTAATGGAATAAAGACAACTTCAAATTGTTTACCAGAATGGAAATATTGGACGAAATCGAATATATAATCCAAGATGTGAAATAGAATCTCGAATTAACAAATATGCCGCACGAGGACGTACACGGGAAATTAAAAAGCAGTAGAAAGATTTCAATATTCCACTATAGAAATGTTAGAATGTTCAACGGAAAAGAACACAACAAATATCCCAGAATATTGGAGGCAGATTCACTTAAATATGAATGAAAATAGATGATACTAAACGTGCGTCACATCAGTAAAATTCACGTTGGTATTGAGAGCTTAATTATGGCAGCTAAAATTTAAAGCAAAATTGACGAGAGAATACATTTAGGAGAACAACCAGTCATGAACAAACGAGTGGCAAGCTTGAAATGGAGTACTGCTGCCATTTATGGTCAGGTGCCTCTGCCGTTCTCCTCAGTGTTCTTGACAAGCTCCAAAGGAGAGTCTGTAATGTGATAGGTACTGATCTGGCGACTCGACTGCAGCCACTTCCCCATCGTCGAAATGTGGCCTCCCTTTATCTGTTCTATAAATACTTTCATGGCTTCTGCTCGGACGAGCTTAAGTCACTGATGCCTCCTCAACAGGTGTTTACTCGTGCAACCAGACTGGCAACTGGGTCCCATCCATTCACAGTCAGGTTAGCCAAATGCAGACGACAATTCTACTCCTGCAGCTTCTTCTCTCGCACTTCCCGCCTGTGGAACTCGCTCCCGTATTCTTGCTTTCCTGACGGCTACAACCTCCAGAAATTTAAATGCAAAGTCAATACTCATCTATTAACCACTGGACTCCCCTCCCCTGTATAACCTTCCCTTTCTCTCCACCTATGTATCTGTCATCGCACCTGCTTTCTATTGTTCCTTTCTAACTAGTTTGTACTCCTCACTCTTTTCTAATTAATCTTTTTACATTTATGTAACCCCCTGCACATGAGTGGCGTTTCCGCCTTGCTCGGGGTGAAATGATTAAAAAAAATATATATAATAAGTCACACAATTGAATGAAGCAAATAAATGGACAGGTTTATTAAGTTTTGATTTAAGTCCCAGTTTCTTGGGATCTGCGTTGTGGTGCAGTGGATATCGACTCGAAACGACAAATTGGGGAGCCGTGTTTGAATTCCAGTTGAATTTCTTGCGTTCACTTGCGCACAAATACCCTTGGGAAAGGTATTAATCCGTCCCTTCCCTCGAGTTATGGGTTACATAATAGAACAGATTGGGTTCTATATTGCAACCAGTCTACCGCAGAAAGCAATGGCAACTTACTGCGGGATAATCTTCTGCCCAGTCAGTCATGTCTCTTTCGAGACATCATCGCCCAAAGCGTGTATCACGTATGACACTTAACCGATAGATCAGCTTTCTTAGAAAAGCGTCAAGCCATACTCCCGATTAGTTTTCCAAGCAAAAAAAGGTATTGAGAATTAACTGTAAATTAATATGCATATAATTTATGCAAAAATGTTCGTATGCATATCTATATATATAAAAATGGATATGTCTGCTTGTATGTGTTTGTGTGTGTCCTTTCTGACGAAGCTAACTCCTCAGAAACCCGTGGTCTGATTTCAATCAAAATCGGGTCACTTGTCGTTCATGACATGAACCTTTGATGTACGCAAACATTTTTCGAATCGATTCACAGGGTACGGCAGAAATCACCGAAATGCATACAACTTACGAACTCTTCTCCTCCAAGACTCCTTATGCGAATTTAACCAAAATCGGGTCACTTGTCGATCATGACATGAACCTTTGATGTACGCCAACATTTTTCGAATCGATTCATAGGGTACAGCAGAAATCATCAAAATGCATAGAACTTACGAACTCATCTCCTCTAAGACCCCTTAGTACTATTTATATGTCATGCCCTGGACTTATTGAGTGATGTTTCCCACGAAAAGAAACACTTCCATTAAAGTATAATCATATTGAGAATTCCCAATAAATTACTGTGCAACTAATTAGTGATTAGGCAAGAATTATGTGAAAATTTAAAGCAATGAAAGAAGATAAAATCAAAATTTGGATGACATAAAAGAGCAAAATTAACAAAAAACAAAAACAAAAAAAAACTGCAAAAACACAAGAAAAAAATATATAAGCATCTTATTTTTATTATAATATTAAAATATTAACATCATATTATTATTACATTTAACTGAAATATTAATATTAATTTTCAAATTCTAGTTTTTGCATTGTTTATATTTCAATAGATAATACAAAATACGTTAAAATTGTCTTATTACAATAACAGCCTAATTCAGATACTCATTTTCATATATATACAATTATTTTGTATTTGGATTGAATTCTGTGTCATATATTTTGAATTAGTAATTACTGTTTGTTTAATCAGTTGCTATATTTCTGTATCAGGTTCTCCAAGCCCTCGTTTCTCATTGCATGTTCCAAGAACTTTAGCTGTCTCTTCCTGATGCTCAGCACTAATTTCCCTTTCGTTTCCATCCTTTCCAAAACCTCGCCATTGCTCACATGCTTGATCTATGATATCCACAGCCTCCTTCTGTAGAACCACATTTCACTTGTTTCAAGTTTTTCCTTCATCTTCGATGAGATTGTCTAGCATTCACTACCATATTGCAGAACTTGTACTATTTTTTCAGTATATTGCAAAAATTTCTTGTCTCTTAACACTCTACTCAGCTTCTGGAATGCGTTCTTTGCCATAACAATTCGCCTTTGGATCTCAGTGTCGCACTTTCCGTCATCTGTCAGAACACTTTCCAGCTATTTAAGTTTTTGTACTTGCTTGATTTTTGAATCCCCCACCTGTATTTGGCATTTTAGGCTGCTTTTTTTGCTGATAACCATGCATTCGGTTTTCTTGCAGTTTATTTGTCGTCCTTTCTTATAACTACCTACTGTCTGCTATCAGCACTGTATCATCTGCGTACCTTATGTTGTTCAAATTAAACTTATCAGGTCACACTCATGAAATAGGACTAAATGAGTTTTATTTTTCAAAATAACCCCCTCCCTGCGGTTAATACACTTTCATCGGTGTTACAGTGCTTTGATCCTATTGGAGAAAAAGATTTCATCCTGTTAGTCAAAAACGTCATAAACAGTAGATATGACGTCAACATATCTGCGATGCTGACTCCCAGCCAAGTGCTTTTTCATGTTGTTGATCAAGTGACAGTTAGATGTGGTAAACTCAGAAGAATAACGGGGGGTGATCCACCACTTGAAATTTACAGTCACACGCAGCAGCTATTGAAACCTAGAACTTGTGCGCTTGATCATTGTCCAGGCGACATTCGTCTGTTTTCCTGGGAATTTGATCTACTTTCGTTACTACCTCAGTACGTTGTCGTAGTACTCTTCAGAGAAGGTGGAACTCTTTCGAAATAGTCGATAATCAGAAATATGTCTTTGCATCCCAAAATAAATGCTCGTCATAGGTCAGCTTTGTCAGGTATCAGACGACATAGCACCTAACAGAATCCTTCATTATGCCAAGTTCATTGCGTAAACTATATCCCGGGATATATTAATAGAATATAATTTATTTTATAGTTTATAGTCAATGGCTTGTCACTCATTAACAACTTGGGAACACGATCAATGTTTTTCCTCGGTGGTAACAGTTGCAGAATATCCAGACCTAATATCATCTTCAGTATTCTCTCTTCTTCGCTTAAATTCAGCTGCCCGCTTTTACACTGCTGATAAAGATAGAGCCTTATCTCCTAATGTAGCCTTGGGGGATAAACCCTTTTTCAGCTGGTAGTACGATACCAAATTTTGTCAATTTTCAAAAGAAGCTGCTACTCTGAAGTGTTCTTTGAACAGCCAGATATCAGTTTCAGTTAAGTGCCATAGGTGATACACGCTTGGGTAATCATGTCTCGAAAGAAACACAGTTGACTGAGCAGAAGATTATCCCGCAGTAGATTGCCATTAGTTTTAGACTGGTTGCGAGCCAAGGCTATAGAACCCAATCTGTCTTGTTATTTAGCCCATAGCTGGAGGGAAGAGATGGATTAATACCTTTCCCAAGAGTATTTGCGTGTAAGCGAATTAAGAAATTCAACTGGAATTCGAACTCGACTCCCCGATTTCTCATTCCGAGTCAATATCCACTTCACCACAACGCATATCCGATATTAGTTTACCTGGAAAGAAACAGTTGAGTCATCAATAAAATAGATGAATTGAATGCATGCAAGATTTCACAGCTCCAGCATCGCTCTTTCTTGATCAGCCTATGAACTTTTCAAGGTATTTTCTTAGCTTAGTGTACAATATTACAGTAATTGCTTGAAAGATCTCTTCTAAAAATGTCAAGCCAAAAGCTTGAAGTAAAGAAAATAATTCAGGTTTTAAAATATTTATAAATACACTTTTATATATATTATACTATTGGAACAATTCTAATATCTAAATTCATTTGTCTTCAAAGCCATAATTTCGCGACAAAATCATTGATGAATTGCTTTATGGTTATTCTCTTTAAACCGCATCATCAAATCTAATTTAATTCACTTATTTATGTCAAGAATATGTTCCTACCTTCGAAACCGTATGAAGGCAAAATATAAAATATTCTTCCTCAGATATCTTTCATTGGGAATATCTTCTGCTCAGTCAGCTGTGTTTCTTTCGAGACATGATTACCCAAGCGTGTATCACGTATGGCACTTAACTGAAACTGATATCTGGCTGTTCAAAGAACAGTTCAGAGTAACAGCTTCTTTTGAAAATTGACAAAATATTTGTACTGTTGAGCGGTATGCTATGCAAATGCTTTCCTACATTAAAAAAATGAATGTCAAGAAAAAAAAGTGCATATGGTAAAGAAGGCTAAGTGGAAAAAACTGATAAATAAAAAAAACAGAGGAATATTTGAACCTTCAACTCCTATATATACACATTTATGGCAATTTGAGCAAAATTTGATTTTCTTTAGAAAAGCCAAACCGTCAAAAGATCTCTTCGTCAATGCATCAGCAAAATGCAAGGCAGTTTAGAGGACGCTTTGATGCTGTAGATATTGCAGATTGCAAAGAATCTTTTTTCTTGTTTCCATTGTTACTGTTGCTGTTGACTTTTTTCTTCTTTTTTTTCTGAACTTCACTGCATAATATTTAATTTATGCGATTAATATTCAACGCTGAATAAAGTTAATTCACAAAAAATGATATTAATAAATATCTCTTGTGCAAAATAAATGTTTTTTCATGCCGAGGCTGTGGTTGTATCGATATAACTACGAAAAAAGTATAATATAAGAAGAAAATTTGATCTGGGGACGCCGAAATCAAAACAAGTATAAAAGTATCAAGAGACTGATTGAATAGCTGACGGAAATTGTGACACCGTAATCCAAAGTTACACTGGAATAGTAAAGTATGCTATCAAAAACGAAGCAAATAATTAAGAAACAAGAAAAAATGATTACCACATAATATTTAATTCTTGCATATTGTGTTAAATGCTGAACAATTTCCTCCCAAATGAAGAAAAGACTTTCAGTAACACAAAATTCGTTCTACAGAAGGATACTAAGAATATATATGCTGGATGAAATATATGAGCAACGAGGAAGTAAAATTTCCCGCGCGTTTCCCCAATAACCCTAAAGGACACCTTTTCTCTTCTAGATCTCTTCATTACTTCGAACTCTGACCCATGTCTTGATACGCAACTCTCCTTCCTTAGCAACATTGATCATGTGTTTGTGTCTTTAAACAACTCTTTCTTTTTCTCATGCGTCCATGAATTTCCTACCAACATCTTTCTGTTATCTCTTTGCGGATTGAGATTCGTTCCGTGATTTCCTTTGTGACGTCCGTTGGAAAAAAAAATAGTTTCCCTGTTTAAAACTGCGACTGTGATGTCTCCTTCTGGGTGAAAGCTGACATCGATACTTTCAGTTCAGCAAAGAAAATCAAAGATAAACCTCGTGTATCTCCTTGGTTCTCTCTTGAAAGCTGGGCATTACTTCTTCTGGATGTACCAGTATAACACGTCTGATTACAATAGACGTCTCCATGTCTCTGATCGTAATGAATGCAAGCGTGCCCTTGATGATGCTAAGTTATTGTTTGCTAAAAGAATATATTCGTTTCTCGAGATTACTAACCGCTCTACACGAGTGTGCTGAACAGCAGCAAGCTCTCAATTCCTCTTCTATTCAATCAGTTCGAATACCTTCACATCACAACAGACAAATTCTTTTCAATTACCACACTTGACTTGTCTAGAGTATCCACATTTCCCACCTAGAACAGAGAAGATATGTGCGTAACCCCATCTCTGGTTTTATTTCTAAATTAGCCTCCCATAATGCAAGCAGAGGTAATGGAATCCCAGCCATCGTCGGAAATAATTGTACCCCTGAGCTGGCTCTAGTCCTCTCCAAACTACTGTCTTTCTTCTTCCTGCTTTACTGCTTGTTGGAAGTCCTCATCTGTAATTCCTCTTTTTAAGTACTCTGGTGAACAATCTGACCTCTCTAACTACAGCATTATTAACCTATTACCGCTTTTTGATAAACTTTTAGAGACTCTAACCAATGCTAAAGTAGTTAAGCGTCTCACCTCAAACGATCTACTCTCTGACAAACAATATGGCTTCCGCTTCGCCAGGTCTACCGCTGATGTGCTAACGGTCATCATTGAATATATATAACAGACTATAATAATGGCAAAGCTCAAGCTGCTGCTGTAGATATCTCAAAAACGTTTGAAAGGGTTTGGCATGCTGGGCTTCTGTGCAAGCTCCAGCTCTACAGTATTTCTAGACAATTATTCGATTTATTCTAATCGTCCCTATCTAATCGAGAAATGAAGGTTATTTTGAACGGAAAAGATTACGATCCTTCCACACGAACACAGGTGCCCTTTAATGTTTTATCCTAAGTCTTATATAGTTTCTGATATTCATCAATGGTTTTCTGACGTCATTAGTTCCTAAGTACGCTTCTAAGCAGATGACATCACAATTTACTCCCGTCCCAATAGGAAATCGGGCAAGGCTAACAAAGTAAACCTGGTTGCTGCTCTTGAAACGAACATACAATCAGTGGTTAACTGGTGCAGGAAATGGATTGTAAATTTTAATGCCTCCAATACAAAACTGGTCTCCTTTGACAACCATAGACAAACATAGACAAAGCATCACATTGCGCCTCGTTGGTCTCCCTTTTTCAACCAACCTTAAGTAAAACGACTACATCGAATCTATAGCTGCATTTACTGTAAAGAAAGTTAAGTCTCTGTATTGGCCAGAATGTTTTTCTCGTCAGAATTCAACTTGCAGATTTATAAATGTATCATTCCTCTATAGATTGAATACTGTTGCCATTCACGGCCAGGTGCTCCTGTTATTCGTTCTCGAAAAATTAAAAGAAACTTACTCAGTCTTTCGAAAATATTTTCATGGCAACTGCTCTAACGAGCTTTTTCCCCTTGGGACCGAATCCACGTGAATTTAAGCATGCTATTAGATTGACATCTTAGTTGCACTCTTTTACCGTTGAAATAGTTAAATACCACTGCCACTTCTACTCCAATAGTTTCTTTTGTCATATTTCCTGCCTTTGGAAATCCCTTCCCTTTACTTGCTTTCTGTATAGCTACAATCTACAAAAGTCTGAATCCAACGTCATTTGCCATCTTATATGTTCTTGAATCCTATTCAAACTTTATCGTTTCTTCAGTACTCCCTGTACCTAGTCTTTTTTCTTATCTCTAGCCTCTTGCACACTAGTGGCAGTCCCGCCTTGAATGGGGTGAAATGATAAAAAAATGAAAAGCAAGAAAGCGGAAAATTATGAGTAAAATGGGAAAAAGTTGGAAAACTCTAGGACATATAATGAGAAAGATGCCTGGAAAATTTGCAACTCATACGTCATCTTGAAGCCAAACGAGAGACAGAAAAGTAGCTAGTGGCCTACACCACCGGCCATAATTATTAAGCGACACCAGTCTTTTAAAAGAAATAATGTATTTCATACTAATTTTAGTATTTATTGCCAAGTGGGCAATTCTAAATGAAAATAGAATGGTTCTTTTGTTAATACTGCACAATAATATGTGCATCAAATGAACTGTTCTGGTGTCCAGTTTTGTGCTCTCTTCCCCATGCTAGTCTCTTCTTCTTATTGGCTGGCCAAAGCAAAGGCTTCCTGGCTGTCTTGTAAAACTTTGCAAAGTAATAATAATAAAAAACATTCTATTTTTATTTAGAATTATCCACTTAGCAATAAATACTAAAAATAATATGAAATACATCATTTTTTGAAACTGGGGTGGCCTAATAATTATGGCCGGTAGTGTACATAACAACCTTTGATAGCAGATCAGAGACTAGGAGGAAAATTAAGGAAGCATCATTATTTATAGCGTCAAGGTATAAGAAATTGTAGAGTATCACTCTTGCTCATATTTTGAAGGGACACGGAACATAGAAAAGAATAACGCAAAAGTACTGCTACCATTTATGGTCAGGTGCCCCTGCCGTTCTCCTCAGTGTTCTTGACAAGCTCCAAAGGAGAGTCTGTAATGTGATAGGTACTGATCTGGCGACTCGACTGCAGCCACTTCCCCATCGTCGAAATGTGGCCTCTCTTTGTCTGTTCTATAAATACTTTCATGGCTTCTGCTCGGACGAGCTTAAGTCACTGATGCCTCCTCAACAGGTGTTTACTCGTGCAACCAGACTGGCAACTGGGTCCCACCCATTCACAGTCAGGTTAGCCAAATGCAGACGACAAGTCTACTCCTGCAGCTTCTTCTCTCGCACTTCCCGCCTGTGGAACTCGCTCCCGTATTCTTGCTTTCCTGACACTACAACCTCCAGAAATTTAAATGCAAAGTCAATACTCATCTACTAACCACTGGACTCTAGCTCTCTCTCCACCCCTGTAAACCCTTCCCTTTCTCTCCACCTATGTATCTGTCATCGCACCTGCTTTCTATTGTTCCTTTCTAACTAGTTTGTACTCCTCACTCTTTTCTAATTAATCTTTTTACATTTATGTAACCCCCTGCACATGAGTGGCGTTTCCGCCTTGCTCGGGGTGAAATGATTAAAAAAACAAAAAAAAAATACACGAATTGTATTACATGCTGGTGTTTAATCTGGATGATATTCTCAAACGTACGTGAAGATAAAATATGGCTTTACTTTCACGTAGACAGGCTTTTCCTAAGAACAGTCACTTTGTAGAATATGGTTCCCGTGAGGATTATCAATAATCACTACGATCTTATCCTCTTCCTGCCTCAGATCAACTCGTATTCATGTACATATCCTAATAATATGAATTTCTTACTTTTTTCCCTTTTATGCTCATTCATTAACTCTCTAACTTGAGTGGCTCTTGTTTTGGGTGATCAGTAAAATGATGTGAACCTCCAGATTCTTCAAATCTCAGTATAAAGGAAGAAGCTGAAACTGAATCTATCTATCTATCTATCTATCTATCTATCTATCTATCTATCTATCTATCTATCTATCTCAACTGAAACGATAACGTTGGCGGAAATTTCATCGCAGAATTGAAGGGAAGAAAAAGACCAATGTTATTTGCGACGTAAAAAGTGATTCCGGCGTCGTACATTAGTTTAGTGATTGACTTGTGCTTGGCGTAGCATTAAATCAGAAGCTGCGGTGCGCTGAGGGAAGCGCTAAGTCAATTTGAGTGATGCACTTTATATTCCAT